>JASSZA010000267.1:0-429912 GCA_031835075.1 Saguinus oedipus | reverse complement strand
CCAATCCCCACAACTGACCCCTGTGTATGATGCTCCCTTCCCTGAGTCCATGTGTTCTCATTGTTCAACACCAGCCTATGAGTGAGAACATGCAGTGTTTTGTTTTCTGTTCTTATGTCAGTTTAATGAGAATGATGGTTTCCAGATTCATCCAAGTCCCTGCAAAGGACATGAACTCATCATTTTCTGTGACTGCATAGTATTCCATGTTATATACGTGCCACATTTACTTTGGATTAAGAAACTCACTCAAATCCACACAACTACTTGGAAACTGAACAACTTGATTCTGAGTGTCGACTAAATAAATAATAAAATGAAGGTTTAAATAAAGATGTTCTTTGAAACCAAAGAGGATGAAGACACAACTTACTAGAAAGAGGAATTTTTTTACTTTATACACTTCTTGAGATTTTGATGCCCTTGTGAGACACAAATGGAATATTAATTTTTTCATTATTTTCTCTGTTTTCAACAAAGTCCTGATTTCATCCACTCTTTTGTTTTAAAGAAAAAGATAAATAAAGGATAGAGGACATTAAGTTTACTGAGTTTACTTTACATTATTAACTTGTAAGTTTCAACAACTACATTGGACCTCACATATTTTTGTAAACATGATTTTACTAAGCTAACTGCACTTTGAAACATTTAGCGGTAGATGTATGGATACTAAATTTACATAATATTTTAATTAAAACAAACTTTGTCATTTTAGCTGCAAGTAACTTTTATATGACATCATTACCTAAATAATCTTAGAGCATTAGAAACATACAAAAATATTCCTAAACTTAACAAAGAGAACATAATTATATTATTTTGTTTACTCTGTTTTGTGTCATAAAAGATAAAAATTTCATAAATGCATAAAATAGTTTGTTGCATTAATATCGTAAATGAGAAATATTTAAATAAAATTTGAACTCAAATATATTACAATATTACAAATTTAACTCAAAAATTATATACATTTATGTGCTTATAGTATTAATGTTGTTTATATTTCATGTGGAAACATCTACTGATTAGTAATAATTCAGTTAAATATAAGAACACAATTGTAATAAAATTTCAAACATCATTGAGAAAATTACGTCTTTTCTCTCCAGCCACCTGAGTCTTGGACACTTCTGGTAATAAAGCTGAGAAACAGATCCCTACACAGCTGCATCTTGCATTCTTTCTGTGCATATAAATTGTGGTCCCTAAGCCCTGGTTATAAAGAGGAGATGCTGTCAGTTTATTATTTTCTAGGTCCATAATTGTCATGCCACCTATAGAAGCAGAAGAGATGTGTCCTTGGTATTGCTAGAAGAGGGTCAACCAAAAGGAAAACTGAATTTACCTAATGTGAAACAACAGAGTAGGAATAACTGAGTTCCAAATGATTACATGTAAATTTACTTACTTAGGGTAACCTTGACCAGGCGAGTGTCTGGTCTTAGTCCTTGTCAACAAAACAGAAGTTGAACAGTAACTTCTAGCTTTCCTTTCCATTTCCAGGTTATATTTCCAAATGTATTTTTGCTTACTTAAGAGGCTCCTGGTGGTCTTCACACATGTTTCCCAGTGATTTCTGCATTTCAGGACTACAGGTATCCTATGTACCTCTTTTATTGATCATTAGGAAAATTCCCTTGCATCAGTTCTTTCTTCCAGAAAACAGGGCTTTGAGTTAGGATACCTAGAATAGAAAGCTAGGGGCAGTCATTTTATAGCCCTTTGCCATTTATGAAAGTGCATTTTGGTGGACAAAAAGGAAAGCTCCATTCACCAAGCACAGACTGCTAAAATATATATACTGTTCATAGCAAGATGACTTATTTTTATGTGGTCACCCAGGTTCCCATTGTGGTGTGTTCTGACACTCTGTCCCTAAGTCTTCCCTGAAGTTTATATTTATAGGAATGTTTTATTTTACACAGTGACTATTAGAGTGTGTAGAATAAAATGATTAGAGTATCCTTAGCAACTGACAAATTTTATTTCCTTCTGTGACTCCCAAAACCCACATCTGTTTATTACTGACTTTAATCTTTACCTTGAATGTAACTGCTGCATTTGTGGTATACAGTCTGAAGCTAAACTGGTGACTATTCTTCCAATGAGGCCATAAATCTTCACCTAAATCATCAGATCTAAGCATGTTTGTGTTCACTCTGCCATGCCTTCTACCTTCCAGCTTAGGTTCTTAACAAATATCTGTTTGAATGCTGTTAGGGTCAGGGGATTCTCGAATTTATACTGCCTTTAATTGCAATTATTTCTGCAGGCTTTAACCCAGTCCTATTTCTCACCAGCTGCCATTGCTATGACCTTGTTCCTAATCCAGTCAATGTTTTTAGGTCTTGATATGTTTGCACTCTTGGAAACTTTTCAACTCCCTCTTTATTATGTTTATGTCCAAGGCACAAATAAAATATACTGTCTATAAAAAATCGCACTCTTACAGAAAGTATTTACTAGAAATAAAGGTGAAATAAAGACAATTCAGATAAATAAAAACTGAGGCAAGCTGTTGCTATAGGCCAGACCTAATAAAAATACTAAAAATGTTTTTTGCCAGGCACGGTGGCTCATGACTGTAATCCCAGCACTTTGGGCAGCTGAGGTGAATGGATCACCTGAGGTCAGGGGTTCAAGACCAGCCTGACCAACATGGAGAAACCCTGTCTCTACTAAAAATACAAAATTAGCTGGTCATGGTAGCATATAACTGTAATTCCAGCTACTTGGGAGAATGAGGCAAGAGAATCTCTTCAACCCAGGAGGTGGGAGGTGTGCTGAGCCAAGATCATGCCATTGCACTCCAGACAGGGAAACAATAGCAAAAGTCTGTCAAAAAAAAGAAAGAGAAGAAGAAGAAAGAAAGAAAGAAAGAAAGAAAGAAAGAAAGAAAGAAAGAAAGAAAGAAAAAGAGAGAGAGAAAGAGAAAGAAAGAAAGGAAGTAAGAAAGAAGAAAAGAAAAAATTTAGCTAGGTGTTGTAGCTCATGCCTGTAAATCCAGCATTGTGGAAATTCAAGTTTGGAGAATCCTTTGAGGCCAGAAGTTTAAGATAAACTTGGCAACATAGAAAGACTACATATTTACCAAAAAATAACAAAATTAACTAGGCATAGTGCCATGAACCTGTAGTCCTAGTTACTCAGGAGGCTGAGGTGAGAAAATTGCATAAGCCCTGCAGTTTGAGGATGCAGTGAGTTATAATTGTGCCACTGCATTCCAGGCTAAGAAACAGATATATCTTTTCCCTTAAAAACAAAAATAGGAAATTTCCAAGATGGTGCGGTAGAAACAACTCGGGATTGCAGCTCTCAGTGAAGGTGCAGAGGGTGAGTCCCAGCCACATTTTCAGATGGACCTTTTTTGCCCACAGAAAGGGGAAATTTCCAGGTGCAGGGGAGACGTGGGACACCAGCGCGGCTTGCACAGCTAACCGGCGCCGTGGCGCAGCAGCAACCCACACAAAGCTCCCTGGTATGGGTGACCTGTTAAACCAGCAGTCTGAGATTTGGGAGGGCAGATTACATATCCATCTGATTGAGTGGGACTTGGACAATGAGCCAGACCAAGAGATTCCTGGGAAGCGTGATTTGAGTCAGTGCAGTGGGCCACAGCACAGGAAATCACACAGATCCTGGTGCCCTGTAAGCAGGCGACTGAGGCACCTATGAGAGAGTCAACCATTCAACTTTTAAAAAAAAGAGAAAGAGAGAGAGAGAAGGGACTCTGAGGCAGGGAGCTGAGAGATCAGGCTCGGTGGGTCCCACCCCCACACGGACAAAAAAAACAATGATTCAAAACCCTCAGGGTTGGGAGTTCTACTGTGGGATCAGCTGAATCCAGGATGGTGCAGTTCAGTGGGGGAGGGGCATCCACCAGTACGAATGCATACTGCCCCTACTGAGGTTTATGCCCACAGTAGAAGCAGTCTGACATTGCCAAGGCAACCTGCCATAACAAAGAGACTCCACCAACAGGGCGGAGCCCAACACAGTAGGGCAGAACCCCGTGGCAGTAGGGTGGAGCCCCGTGGCAGCAGAGCAGAGCCTTGGCAGGCAAATAGTGACTACACTGCCTCCTAGCTGGGCAGGACAGTTCAATGGATACTCATAAAGAAAGCCCCAACTCCCTGAGACGGGGCATCTAAGGGAAAAAAAAGGGGGTTTTATAAGTTCTGCTGCAGAGACCTAAACACAACTGTCCAACAACCCTGAATGAACAACAGAGCTCACAGCTCAGCACTGGAGCTCCTATAAAGTACAGACCGTCTCCTCAAGCAGCTCCCTGACCCCTGTATATCCAAAGAGTCACCTAAAAAAGGACTAATCAGACTGACATTGGGCGGGCATCATTCTGGGACAAAGATAGCAGAAGAAGAAACTGGTAGCATCCCTCACAATTCTGCAGCTGCTTCAGGTGTACCCAAGACAAGCAGGGCCTGGAGCGGACCTCAGCAGTTGTACAGCAGAGGGGCTAGACTGTTAGAATGAAAACAAACTAACAGAAATACTTCATCATCAACAATCTGGGCGTCCATTCAGAGACCCAATCAAAAAGTAAGCAACTACTAAGACAACAGGTGGATAAATCCACAAAGATGGGAAGAAACCAGCACACAAAAAAAGGAAAACACCTGAAACCAAAAGACCTCACCTCCTACAAAGGACAAAAACTTCTCACCAGCAAGGGAACAAAACTGAACGGAGAATGAGTGTGATGAAATAACAGAATCAGACTTCAGAAGGTGGATAATGAGAAACTTCAATGAGCTAAAACAACACACTCTAAATCAATGCAAAGACACTAAGAACCTTGAAAAAATATATTAAAAAAGATTCGAGGAAATGATAACAAGAATGGACAACTTAGAGAGGAATATAAATGAATTGAAGGAGCTGAAAAACACAACACGAGAACTTCACAAAGCATACACAAGTTTCAACAGCCGAATTGACCAAGCAAAAGAAAGAATATCAGAAGTCGAAGATTAACTCAATGAAATGAAATGAGAAACCAAGATTAGAGAAAAAAGAAAGGAATGAACAAAGTCTCCAAGAAATGTGGGACTATGTGAAGAGATCTAACCTACGTTTGATAGGTGTATCTGAATGTGATGAAGAGAATGAATCCAAGCTGGAAAACACTCTTCAGGATATTATCCAGGAAAGTTTCCCCAACCTAGTAAGGCAGGTCAATACTCAACTTCAGGAAATACAGAGAACACCACAAAGATATTCCACAAAAAGAGCAACCCCAAGGCACATAATTGTCATATTCACAAGGGTTGAAATGAAGAAGAAAATACTAAGGGCAGCCAGAGAGAAAGGTCAGGTCACCCACAAAGGGAGGCCCATCAGACTCACAGCAGATCTCTCAGCAGAAACTCTACAAGCCAGAAGAAAGTGGGGGCCAATATTCAACATCCTTAAAGAAAAGAACTTTCAACCCAGAATTTCATATCCAGCCAAACTGAGTTTCATAAGTGAAGGAAAAATAAAATCGTTTGCCAACAAGGAAGTACTCAGAGATTTTGTCACCACCAGGCCTGCTTTACAAGAGCTCCTGAAAGAGGCACTACACACAGAAAGGAACAACCAGTACCAGCGATTCCAAAAACATACCAAATGCTAAAGAGCATCAACAAAATGAAGAATCTGCATCAACCAATGGGCAAACAAGCCAGCTAGCATCAAAATGGCAGTATCAAATTCACACATAACAATATTAACCCTAAATGTAAATGGGCTAAATACACCAATAAAAAGATACAGACTGGCAAATTGGATAAAAATCCAAAACCCATCGGTGTACTGTACCCAGGAAACACATTGCACATCCAAGGATACGCAAAGGCTCAAAATAAAGAGATGGAGGAAGACTCACCAAGCAAATGGAGAGTATAAAAAAGCAAAAGTTGCAATTCTCATCTCTGATAAAATAGACTTTAAAGCAACAAAGATCAAAGGAGACAAAGAAGGTCATTACATAATGGTAAAATGATCGATACAACAGGAAGAGCAAACGATCCTAAATATATATGGACCCAATACAGGAGCACCTAGATATATAAGGCAAGTTCTCAACGACTTACAAAGAGACTTAGACTCCCAAACAATAATAGTGAAAGACTTTAACACTCCACTCTCAATATTAGACATATCAACCAGACAGAAAATTAACAAGGATATCCAGGGCTTAAACTCAGACCTGGAACAAGCAAACCTGATAGACATTTACAGAACCCTCCACCCCCAAAATATCAATAAATCCAAGAGCTGATTAATCGAAAAGATCAACAAAATAGACAAATGCCACTAGCCAGACTGATAAAAAAGAAAAGAGAGGGAGATCTTCCAAGATCGTACCGTAGAAACAACTCAGGATTGCAGCTCTCAGTGAAGGCGCAGAGGGTGAGTCCTAGCCGCATTCCAAAACCAAAACACCTCACCTCCTACAAAGAACCAAAACTCCTCACCAGCAAGGGAACAAAGATGGATGGAGAATGAGTGTGAAAAAATGACGGAATCAGACTTCAGAAAGTGGATAATTAGAAACTTCAGTGAGCTAAAAGAACATGTTCTAAATCAATGCAAAGAAACTAAGAACCTTGAAAAGAGATTTTAAAAAAGATTAGAGGAAATGATAACAAGAATGGACAAATTAGAGAGGAATATGAATGAATTGAAGGAGCTAAAAAACACAACACGAGAACTTCGCGAACCATGCACAAGTTTCAACAGCCGAATTGACCAAGCAGAATAAACAATATCAGAAGTCGAAGATCAACTCAATGAAATAAGACAATAAACTAAGATTAGAGAAAAAAGCACAAAAAGGAATGAACAAACTCTCCAAGAAATGTGGGACTATGAGAAGAGACCCAACCTACGTTTGATAGGTGTACCAGAATGCGATAAAGAGAATGAACCCAAGCTGGAAAATACTCTTCAGGATATTATCCAGAAAAATTTTCCCAACCTAGCAAGGCAGATCAATACTCAACTCCAGGAAATACAGATAACACCACAAAGATACTCCACAAAAAGAGCAACCCCAAGGCACATAATCGTCAGATTCACCAGGGTTGAAATGAAGGAGAAAATACTAAGGGCAGCCAGAGAAAAATGTCGGGTCACCCACAAAGGCAAGCCCATCAGACTCACAGCAGATCTCTCGGCAGAGACTCTACAAGCCAGAAGAGAGTGGGGGCCAATATTCAACATCCTTAAAGAAAAGAACTTTCAACCCAGAATTTCATATCCAGCCAAACTGAGCTTTATAAGTGAAGGAAAAATAAAATCCATCACGAAGAAGGAAGTACTCAGAGATTTTGTCACCAATCAAAAGACACAGACTGGCAAATTAAATAAAAAGCCAAAACCCATCAGTGTTCTGTATCCAGAAAACCCACTTCACACGCAAGGATACACAAAGGCTCAAAATAAAGGAATGGAGGAAGATTTACCAAGCAAATGGAGAGCAAAAAAAAAGCAGAAGTTGCAATTCACGTCTCTGATAAAGTAGACTTTAAAGCAACAAAGATCAAAAGAGACAAAGAAGGTCATTACATAATGGTAAAACCATTGATACAACAAGAAGAGCTAATGATTCTAAATATATATGGACCCAATGCAGGAGCACCCAGATATATAAGGCAAGTTTTTAATGACTGACAAAAAGACTTAGACTCCCACACAATAATAGTGAGAGACTGTAACACTCCACTCTCAATATCAGACAGATCAACCAGACAGAAAATTAATCAGGATATCCAGGACTTGAACTCAGACCTGGAACAAGCAAACCTGATAGACATTTACAAAACTCTTCACCCCAAATACACAGAATATACATTCTTCTCAGCACCACATCACACCTACTCCAAAATTGACCACATAATCGGAAGTAAAGCACTCCTCAGCAAATGCAAAACAATTGAAATCATAACAAACACTCTCTCAGACCATAGTGGAATCAAGTTAGAGCTCAGAATTCCGAAAATAACTCAACTGCACAGCTTCATGGAAACTGAACAACTGGCTCTTGAATGTTGATTGGATAAACAAAGAAATGAAGGCAGAAATAAAGAAGTTCTTTGAAACCAATGAGAATGAAGACAAAAAATGCCAGAATCTCTGGGACACATTTAAAGCAGTCTGTAGAGGAAAATATATAGCAATAAGTGCCCACATGAAAAGAGTGGAGAGATCCAAAATTGACACCCTATCGTCAAAATTGAAAGAGCTAGAAAAGCAAGATCAAAAATGCTCAAATTCTAGTCGAATATAAGAAATAACTAAGATCAGAGCAGAACTGAATGAGATAGAGAGAAGAAAAACCCTTCAAAAAAATCAATAAATCTAAGAGCTGGTTTTTTGAAAAGATCAACAAAATAGACCACTAGCCAGACTGATAAAAAAGAAAAGAGAGAACAACCAAATAGATGCAATAAAAAACGATAATGGGGAAATCACCACAGATTCCACAGAAATTCAAACCATCATCAGAGAATACTACAAACAACTCTATGCACATAAACTAGTAAACCAGGAAGAAATGGATAAATTCCTGGACACCTGTGTCCTCCCAAGCCTAAACCATGAGGAAGTCGAAACTATGAATAGACCAATAAAAAGGTCTGAAGTTGAGGGAGCAATTAAGAGCTTGCCACACAAAAAGAAGCCCAGGTCCAGATGGGTACACAGCCGAATTCTACCAAACACACAAAGAGGAGCTGGTACCATTTCTTCTGAAACTATTCCAAAGAATTCATAAAGAGGGAATCCTTCCCAAATCATTTTATGAGACCAACATCCTCCTGATACCAAAACCAGGCGGAGACTCAACAAGCAAAGAAAACCTCAGGCCAATATCCATGATGAACATAGATGCAAAAATCTTCAAGAAAATACTGGCAAACCGATTACAACAGCACATTAAAAAACTTATCCATCATGATCAAGTAGGATTTATCCCAGGCATGCAAGGCTGGTTAAACATACGCAAGTCTATAAACGTCATTCACCACATTAACAGAACCAAAAACAAAAACCACATGATTATCTCAATTGACGCAGAGAAGACATTTGACAAAATTCAACAGCCCTTTATGCTAAAAACCGTCAATAAACTTGGTATTGATGGAACATATCTCAAAGTAATGAAAGCTATTTATGACAAACTAACAGCCAATATCATACTTAATGGTCAAAAACTGGAAGCATTCCCCTTGAAATCCAGCACTAGATAAGGATGCCCTCTCTCACCACTCCTATTCAACATAGTACTGGAAGTTCTAGCCAGAGAAATCAGGCATGAAAAAGAAATAAAGAGTATTCAAATAGGAAAGGTGGAAGCCAAGTTGTCTCTGTTTGCAGACGACATGATAGTATACCTAGACGACCCCATTACCTCAACCCAAAAACTCCTGAAACTTATAAGCAACTTCAGCGAAGTCTCAGGATATAAAATCAATGTGCAAAAATCACAAGCGTTCCTATACACCAATAACAGACTTAAAGAGAACCAAATCAAGAACGAACTGCCATTCACAATTGCTAAAAAGAAAATAAAATACCTAGGAATATAACTCACAAGGAATGTAAGGGACCTCTTTAAAAAAAACTACAAACCACTGCTCAACGAAGTAAGAGAGGACACAAACAGATGGAGAAACATTCCATGTTCGTGGTTAGGAAGAATCTATATCATGCAAATGGCTATACTGCCCAAAGTAATTTACACAATCAACGCTATCTCCATCAAGCTCCAATTGAATTTCCTCACAGAACTGGAAAAAACCACCATAAACTTCATATGCAACCAAAAGAGAGCCTGCATAGCCAAGTCAATTCAAAGCAAAGAAAACACAGTGGGAGGCATGACACTACCAGACTTCAAACTATACTACAAGGCTACAGTAATCAAAACAGCATGGTACTGGTACCAAAACAGATTCCCTGTTTAACAAATGGTGTTGGGAAAACTGGCTAGCCATGTGCAGAAAGCAGAAACTGGACCCCATCCTGACACCTTAAACTAAAATTAACGCCAGATGCATTAAAGACTAAAACATAAGACCTGACAACATAAAAAGCCTGGAAGAAAATCTAGGCAAAACCATTAAGGACATAGGAGTAGGCAAGGACTTCATGACCAAAACACTAAAAGCATTGGCAATGAGAGCCAAAATAGACAAATGGGACCTAATCAAACTCCACAGCTTTGTCACGGCAAAAGAAACAGTCACTAGAGTGAATTGGCCACCAACAGATTGGGAAAAAATCTTTGCAGTTTACCCAACTGACAAAGGGCTGATATGCAGAATTTACAAAGAACCCAAACAGATTTACAGGAAAAAAAACAAACAAGCCCATTCAAAAATGGGCAAAAACTATGAACAGACACTTTACAAAAGAAGACTTACATGAGGCCAACAAACACATGAAAAAACGCTCATCATCACTGGTCATTAGAGAGATGCAAATCAAAACCACATTGAGATACCATCTCACGCCGGTTAAATGGCGAACATTAAAAAATCTGGAGACAGCAGATGCTGGAGAGGATGTGGAGAATTAGGAACACTCTTACACTGTTGGTGGGAGTGTAAATTAGTTCAACCATTGTGGAAGACAGTGTGGCGATTCCTCAAGGACCTAGAAATAGAAATTCCGTTTTACCCAGCAATCCTATTACTGGGTATATATTCAAAGGAATATAAATCATTCTACTCTAAGGACACATGCACACGAATGTTCATTGCAGCACTGTTTACAATAGCAAAGACCTGGAACCAACCCAAATGCCCATCGATGATAGACTGGACTGGGAAACTGTGGCACATGTACACCATGGAATATTATGCAGCAATCAAAAATGACGAGTTTATATCCTTTGTAATGACATGGATAAATCTGGAGAACATCATTCTCAGCAAACTGACACAAGAACAGAAAAGGAAATACCACATATTTTCACTCATAGTCGGGTGAGAAAAATGAGAACACAGGGACACAGAGAGGGGGGTACTACACACTGGGGTCTATTGGGGGGAATGGGGAGGGACAGCGGGGGGAGCTGGGGAGGGATAGCCTGGGGAGAAATACCAAATGTGGGTTAAGGGGAGGAAGGCAGAAAAACACACTGCCATGTGTGTACCTATGCAACTATCTTGCACGTTCTGCACATGTACCCCCAAACCTAATATGCAATGAAAATTAAAAAAAGAAAGAAATTATACATAATCTTCAAATAAAGACATAATAAAATCATCACTACACCTTACATAATACATGTATTCTTCATTCAACTGGAAGTGCACTAATCCTTAACCTAAATGCTATTACATAAAGTTAGCAATACGTGAATGTTGGTATGAAGTCAATAAATGTTATGTCACATGATAAAGGAAAAAGAAAGTAAACAAAATAAAGATATTTTCTTTGTAAACGTGTGTACATGCACAAACATGTTCTTCACAAAATAAGGAAATACTCGTGGCAATTATGATTATTATGGCCAACTTGTTATTCACAAAATAATCATGTAAATACTCGGTTCTGCAACTGGTCATGTGGCCATAGCTGGTATTGATGACTACCCTCTTGTACTACAACTACTTCTTTCTTTTGCCTTCAGCAAGTACCTCAGCAGGTGTGGTCATACTAAAAGACCTCTTGTATTGCATGCATACCCTTTCTTACCTACATTGCAAACCAGGAGACTAATTTCAACTTGACAGTCCTAATCAATTACCCAGCCTACACTGTAACTGCCTTCTTCACCTCTTGACTTAGATGTAGAAGGAGCCCAAAGTGCCCAGATGACAGTCATAACTTCCGATTTAATGGAATCATTGTTGGGTCTCCTAAGGGCAGCATTCTTCCCTCTGGGACTAAGATCTCTGAGCCAGCAGAACATAATGCCATGGAAACAGAAAGCAAGAATTTTGCTAGTGGGTCACTAAGGATGATGATGAGTGGTGTCACTTCCACTTTTACCCTTTGATTCCTGGATTCATGGTCCTGGCTATAGGAGAAACAGTACCATATATTGGATGTTGATTCAGAGCATACGTAGCCTTTTGGAGAACTTTGCCCAAGTCCTCCAAAGTGGTGTCACATAGTTGGCATTATAATTCTGACTTCAAAAGGACATTCCACCATTCTTCCAATTCAACTGCTTCAGCAAGATGGGGAACATAAGACCAGTGAATTCCATAAGCATCAGCCCATTGCTGCACTTCTTTAGCTCTAAGGTGAGTGCCTTGGTTAGAAGCAATGCTGTGGGGAATACTATGATGGTGGATAAAACATTTTGTGATTCCACAGATGGCAGTCTTTGCAGAAGAATTGCATATAGGATTGACAAACCCATATACAGAGTAAGTTTTTATGCCAGGGAAGACAACCTGCTGCCCTTTTCATGATGAAAGAGGTTCAATATAATTAAGCTCTCCCTAAGAAGCTGGCTGATCACCCCAAGGAATGACACCATATTGAGGGCTCAGGGTTGATCTCTGCTGCTGGCAAATTTGGCACTCAGTAGTGGTTGTAACCAGGTCAGTTTCGGTGAGTGAAAGACTATGCTGCTTAGCCTATGAGTAACCTCCATCCCCGCCACTATGTCCACTTTGTTCATGGTCCTATTAGGCAATCACAGGGATGGCTAAAGAAAGAGGCTGAGTGGTGTCCACAGAATGAATAATTCTATTCACTTGATTGGTAGAATATATAATAGAATAATTTATAAACCTTTGGGCATATACCCAGCAATGGGATTGCTGGGTCAAATTTCTTGAACCTTGAGGAATTCCCAGACTGTCTTCTACAATGCTTGAGCTAATTTATACTTCCATTGACAGTGTAAAAGTGTTCCTATTTCTCCATATCCTCTCCAGCATCTGTTGTCTCCAGATTTTTTAATGATTGCCATTTTAACTGGCATGAGATGGCACCTCAGTGTGGTTTTGATTTACATTTCTCTAATGACCAGTGATAATGAGCATTTTTTCATATGTTTTTTGCCTCATATAGGTCTTCTTTTGAAAAGTGTTCATATCTTTCACTCACTTTGAATAAGTTTGTTTGTTTTTTTCTTGTGAATCTCTTTTAGTTCTTTGTAGATTCTGGATACTAGCCCTTTTGTCAGATGGGCAGATCATAATTTTATTTTCCATTCTGTCGTTTGCAGATTCACTCTAACGATTGTTTCTTTTGCTGTGCAGTAACTTTTAAGTTTAATTATATCCCATTTGTCTATTTTGGCTTTTGTTGCCATTGTTTTTGGTGTTTTAGTCATAAAGTCCTTGACTATGCCCACGTCCTGCATGGTTTACCCAGGTTTTCTTTTAGGTGTTTTGTGGTGTTAGGTTTTATGTTTAAATCTTTAATCCATCTGGAGTTAATTTTAGTGTAAGGTGTAAGGAAGAGGTCTAGTTTTAGCTTTCTGCACTTGGCTAGCCAGTTTTCCCAACACCATTTATTAAACAAGGAATCCTTTCCCCATTGCTTGTTTTGTCGAATTTGTCAAATGTCAAATTGTTGTAGATGTGTGGCATTAATTCCAAGGCCTCTGTTATGTTCTATTGGTCTATATGTCTATTTTGGTACCAGAACCATGCTGCTTGATTACAGTAGCCTTGTAGTATAGTTTGAAGTCAGGTAGTGTGATGCCTCCAGCTTTGTTCTTTTTGCTTAGGATTGTCTTGGCTATGGGGGCTCTCTTTTGGTTTCATCTGAAGTTTAAAGTGGTTTTCTCCAGTTCTGTGAAGAAGGTCAATGGTAGCTTGATGGGGATAATGTTGAATCTATAAATTACTTTGGGCAGTAAATCCATTTTCACAATATTGATTCTTCCTAACCATGAGCATGGAATATTTTTTCATCGTTTGAGTCCTGTCTAATTTCCTTTAGCAGCAATTTGTAATTCTCCTTGAAAGGGTCCTTCAAGTCCTTTGTTAGTTGTATTCCTAGGTATTTAATTCTCTTTGTAGCTATTGTGAATGGGCATTCACTAATGATTTGGCACTCTTTCTGTCTGTCATTGGTGTATAGGAATGCTTGTGATTTCTGCACACTGATTTTTTTATTCTGAGACTTTGCTGAAGTTGCTTATCAGCTTAAGGAGATTTTGTGCTGAGATGATGAGGACTTCTAAATACACCATCGTGTTGTCTGCAAATAGAAGACAATTTGACTTCCTCTTTTCCTAATTGAATACCGTTTATTTCTTTTCCTTGTCTGATTTCTCTGGCTAGAACTTCCAATACTATATTGAATAGGAATGGTGAGAGGGCATCCTTCTCTAGTACCAGTTTTCAAAGGGAATGCTTCCAGTTTTTGCCCATTTAATATAATATTGGCTGTGGGCTTGCCATAAACAGCTTTAATTATTTTGAGATATGTTCCATCAATACCTCGTTCATTGAGAATTTTTAGCATAAAGCATTGTTGAAATTTGTCAAAGGCCTTCTCTGCATCTATTTATATGATCACGTGGTTTTTGTCTTTCGTTCTGTTTATGTGGTGGATTACGTTTATAGACTTGTGTATGTTGAACCAGCCTTGCATCCCTGGAATGAAGCCTACTTGATTGTGATGTATAAGCTTTTTGATGTGCTGTTGCCTTCGGTTTGCCAGTATTTTACTGAATATTTTTACATCGATTTTCATCATGAATATTCACCCGAAGTTTTCTTTTTCATATGTGTCTCTGCCAGGTTTTGGTATCAGGATGATGTTGGTCTCATTAAATAAGTTAGGGAGAATTTCCTTTTTGTGATGTTTGGAATAGTTTCAGAAGGAATGCTACCAGCTCCTCTATGTATATCTGGTAGAATTCGGCTGTGAACCTGTCTGGACCTAGACTTTTTTTGGTTGGTGGGCTATTAATTGCTGCCTCAAATTCAGACTTTCTTATTCGACTATTCAGAGATTCAACTTCTTAGTTTAGCCTTGGGAAGGTGTAAGTGTCCGGGAATTTATCCATTTCTTCCATATTTGCTGGTTTCTGTGCATAGAGTTGTTTCTAGTAATCTCTGATATTGGTTTGTATTTCTGTGGCTTTGATGGTGATGTCCGCTTTATCACTTTTTATGGCATTTATTTGATTCTTCTCTCTTTTATTTTTTATTAATCTGGCTAGTGGTCTTTCCATTTTTTTTTTTTTGACTTTTTAAAAAAACCCAGCTCCTGGATGTATTGATTTTTTTGAAGCGGTTTTCTTGTGTGTCTCTCTCCTTCAGTTCTGCTCTGATACCAGTTATTTCTTGTCTTCTGCTAGCTTTTGAATTTGTTTGATCTTGTTGCTTTTCCTCTTTCAATTTTGGTGATAGGGTGTTGATTTTAGATCTTTCCTCGCTTTTCATTGGGCATTTATTGCTATACATTTTCCATTAGACACTGCTTTAAATATGTCCCAGGGATTCTTTTATGTTGTGTCTTCATTCTCATTGGTTTTGAAGAACATCTTTATTTCTGCCTTCATTTCATTGTTTATCCAATCGACATTCAGGAGCAAGTTGCTCAGTTTCCATGTAGTTGTGTGATTTTTGAGTTAGTTTCTTAATCCTGCACTCTAATTTGATTGCACTGTGGTCCAATAGACTACTCATTATGATTTTCATTCTTTTGTATTTGCTGAGGAGTGATTTACTTCCAATTGTGTCATCAGTTTTAGAGTAAGTGTGATGTAGTACTGAGAAGAATGTATATTCTGTGGATTTGGAGCAGAGAGTTCTGTAGATGTCTATTAGGTATGCTTGGTCCAGAACTGTGTTCAAGTCCTGGATATCCTTGTTGATTTTCTGTCTCATTGATCTGTCTAATATTGACAGTGGAGTGTTAATGTCTCCCAGTATTATTGTGTGTCAGTCTAAGCCTCTTTGTAGGTCACTAAGAACTTGCTTTATATATCTGGGTGCTCCTGTATTGGATGCATATATATTTAGGATGGTTGGCACTTTTTGTTGCATTAATCCTTTTACTATTATGTAATGCCCTTGTTTGTCTCTTTTCTTTTTCTTTTTCTTAATTGCACTTTGTGTTTTGGGGTACCTGTGAAGAACATGCAAGATTGTTGCATAGGTATACACATGGCAGCATAATTTGCTGCCTTCCTCCCCTTCACCTATATCTGGCATTTCTCCCCAGGCTATCTCTCCCCATCACTCCACCCCCCACTGTCCCTCCCTTATTTTCCCCCAACAGACCCCAGTGTGTGATGCTCCCCTCTCTGCATCCATGTGTTCTCACTGTTCAACACCCACCTATGAGTGAGACCATGCAGTGTTTGATTTTCTGTTCTTGTGTCAGTTTGCTGAGAATGATGGTTTCCAGGTTCATCCATGTAACTACAAAGGACACGAACTCATCATTTTAGATGGTTGCATAATATTCCATGGTGTATATGTGCCACATTTTTCCTGTCCAGTCGATCATCGATGGGCATTTGAATTGGTTCCAGGTCTTTGCTTTTGTGAACTGTGCTGCAATGAACATTCGTGTGCATGTGTCTTTAGTTTGTCTCTTTTCATCTTTGTTGGTTAAGTCAATTTTATCAGAGACTAGTATTGCAACCCCTGCTTGTTTTTTCTCTGCATTTGCTTGGTAAATCTTTCATCCCTTTATTTTGAGTCTATATGTGTCTGCAAGTGAGATGGGTCTCCTGAATGCAACACACCAATGGGTGTTGGCTTTTTATCCAGTTTGCCAGTCTGTCTTTTGATTAGGGCAGTTAGGCCATTTACATTTAATGTTAATATTGTTATGTGTGAATTTGACCTTGGCATTTTGTTACTGGCTGGTTATTTTGCCCATTAGTTTACACTGTTTCTTCATTGCATCATTGGTCTTTACCACTTGGTACGTTTTTGCAGTGGCTGGTACTGGTCGTTCCTTTCCATGTTTAGTGCTTTTTTCAGGAGCTCTTGTAAGGCATGTCTGGTGGTGATGAAATCTCTCAGTAGTTGTTGTCCATAAAGGATTTTATTTCTCCTTCTTTTATGAAGCTTATTTTGTCTGGGTATGGGATTCTACGTTAAAAGTTCTCTTCTTTAAGGATGTTAAATATTGGCCTTCACTCTCTTCTGGCTTGTAGAGTTTCAACTGAGGGATCTGATGTGGGTCTGATGGGCTTCCCTTTGGAGGTTACCCGACATTTCTCTCTGGGGGCTGTTAGCATTTTTTCTTTCATTTCAAACCTGGTGAATCTGATGATTATGAGTGTTAGGGTTGCTCTTCTTGAAGAATGCCTTTGTGGTGTTCTCTGTATTTTATGAATTTGAATGCTGCCTTGCCTTGCTAGGTTGGGACGTTCTCCTGTATAATCTCCTGAAGAGTGTTTTCCAGATTGCATTCATTCTTCCTGTCACATTCAGGTATACCGAACAAGCATAGAGTAGATCTTTTCACATAATCCCATATTTCCTGGAGACTTTGTTCATTTCTTTTCACTCTTTTTTCTCTAATCTTGCCTTCTCCTTTTATTTCTTTGAGTTGATCTTCAATCTCTGATATCCTTTCTTCTGCTTGATTGAGTCAGTTATTGAAACGTGTGTACTTTGTGATGTTCTTGTGCTGAGTTTTTCAACTTCATTAAGTTGTTTATGTTCATCTCTAAGCTGCTTATTCTCCTTAGCATTTCATCTAACCTTTTTTTCAACATTTCTAGTTTCTTTGCATTGGGTTAGAACATGTTCTTTTAGCTCAGAGAAGTGTATTACCCTCTTTCTGAAGCCTCTTTCTGTTAATTCATCAAACTCATTCTCCACCTTGTTTTGTTCCCTCGCTGTTGAAGAGTTGTTATCCAGTGGTGGAGGAGAGGTGTTCTGGTCTTTGATGGTTTCATTCTTTTTGAGCTGGTTTCTTCCTATCTTTGTGGATATATGTAGCTTTGTTTTCAGGGAGCTGCTTGAAGAGGCTGCCTGTTCATTGTCTGCCTGCAGAGGCACTACTGGGCTGCCACAGACTCAGTCGAGCTCCTGTGTATGTTTCCTGTGTCTTTTGTTTAAACAGGAAGATTAGACTGGCCTCTGCAATGGCAGCTGCCTTTTTCCCCATCAAGCTTGATCATTCTTGGTTGAGCTCAAACTGATGTGCTGGCTATGAAACTCTCAAGTGAGAGGGCTTCAGTTTGCTGGGCTTAATTGGGGGAGGGATCCATCTAGCCATATCATCTGACTCCCTGCTTTCAGCTCCTCTTCTTTCTGGGGGGTGGGTAGCTCCATCCTACAGGCGGTCTGGGAAGTCCATACATCCACTTAGATCTGTGCTGACAAACTGCAGCACTTGCCAGGATTGCTGCTCAGCTACGTGCAGGTAACTCGCAGGTGCTTTTCAGCCTGACAAAAGTCTCCTGGTCTGTAAGTTGCAGAGGGCTTGGGTGAAGTGCAAAATCTGAACAGGAATGCCACAGGAGGAGAAACCCTGATCCTACAGTCAGATGCACTTCGTTGGTGGGGCAGCACTTACTCTGCCTTTGTTTTCCCTCTTTGTGTTATACCCACTCTCCAACAACCCATTGAAATGAACCTGGTCCCTCATTTGGAAATGTGGAAATCACTCACCTGCATCTTTCTTGCTGGGAACTGTACTCCAGAGCTTTTTCTATTCGACCATCTTGAGGGAGGCTCCACATATTATTCTTGACATATGATGTGGTTATCTGGCTTTTATTTGTAATAGTAGCCAAATCAAATGACCAGGAAACTTTATTTTAAAATATTTTGTAATATTGACATTTAAGCCATTTGACTTAATTTTTTGAAATAATTAATATCTTGTTCTACGCATATAATCTATTTCTTTTTAAGTTTCCTTTGTTAATGTGGGCCTATCAAGATATTTAGTTTTAATTGGTATTAATTCACATTTCTAGATTTTCTAGGCAGTTGACATAAAAGTTTCAGAAAGTCTGATGTAGGAGAAAAAGGCTTTGTAATAATCAGTGAATGACCCAAACATTTCTCTGTTGTAGGATTGAGAATATAAATATAAGTGATGTGTGTGTGTGTATGTGTACATGTATGTATATATATGTATATATGTGTGTGTATATATATGTATATATATAGCGAAGTATGTCATTTGACATAAAATTTTATCAGGATGATACATTGGTCTAACACCTCTCTTTTATGAATATTTAGAGAGTACAGAAAAAATCAAATGAACAAAAATATAACATAATTCAGTAAATAATAATGGTATGAAAAATAACCAATTGATGAGTCAGAGTTGTCAGTACTTAGTAGCTTCTACAATGTGTTAGAATGTGCAGAAACTATTATAAGCCATTTACACACATTAAAAATACCTTAGAGGCTGGGTGCAGTGGCTCACACTTGTAATCCCAGCACTTTGGAGGGCTGAGGTGGGTGGATCACTTGAGGTCAAGAGTTCAAAGCCAGCCTGTCCAACATGGTGAAACCCATCTCTACTAAAAATACAAAATTAGCCAAGCATGGTGGTAGATGCCTGTAATCTTGGCTACTTGGGATGCTGAGGCAGGAGAATCGCTTGAACCTGGGAGGCAGAGGTTGTAGTGAGCCAAGATTGTGCCACTGCACTACAGCCTGGGCAACAAGAGCAAAACTCCATATCAAGAAAACAATCTTAGAATTCAGAATTTATAATGCAGAAATACATAATAAATGACAGATTAACCCATTTACAATAATATTAAGTAAAAATTAAGACCATCTATGGAAATAAAAATTTTAGTATACAGAAACTAAATGTGAAAAAAGTTAAGTAACTTGTTTATAAAATTTGATTCGTTAATTGGTAGAGTTAATTTTCTTGATAGCAAGTGAAAGATACAAATTATATCCCAATACAAGGGAGAGAAAACAATTGGCAAAGTTTTAGGCCTAACAATCTTACTAACCATATGATAACAGAAATTCAACAGGTTATTATTTTAGGCAACTGAAATGACAGTAGAATTATAAATTTTGACACATAAAAACTATATAGGCATATACAAATTATATTTAAGCCTCTTAATTAACATATAACTGAAAAACTAACATTTCTTTTATAAAGTTAGGGGCATGGTATTTGGAGCAAAAAACTTTAAGGCAAATAATATCAATATTAACATTATATACTAATATTAATTTTGTCTGTATCTAGGTCAGTTCACTGTAGTGAATTATATATTTTCAGAAATGTACATAAAATATAAACTAAAATTTAAATGTCAAAAAATTACCCTTTACAAATTGCTATTACCACGTGGAATATTTGAAAGAGAAGAATGCTCTGAATGAAGAAACTTCAGATGTCTCACAACATACTGTTTTATGCAGCCCAATGCCCAGGTGAAATGTTTTACTCATATGCACACTGTGGATATTTGTGCTTTTAGAAAAAAAAAGATGCTGCATATTCTTAAATATTTTAATGTAAACAACTAGAAATTTTCAAGAAGTTGAAACAATGCTTAAAGTGCAGAACAGAGTTAAAGAAAAATATAAGAACAACACAGGAGCAGAAGTAAATTAAAAGAACAATTCAGAGAAGTAATCAAACTAAAAAAACAAATGCTCTATTCAGATACTGCCTGACCACAAGGATGTCAGATATGTGTAATTGTGCAGCTTGTTTCCAATGAAAGTGAAATAAACAGGACTATAGGTATTTTATGTGTGGTATTTTTCAATATATGAGAACCAAGTACAAAACTATGTTATACACAAAGAAATAAAAAAAGCAGTATCTGAAGAAATATATGCCACAGTTTTGAATATAAAATTATGTTGAAAATGTTTAAATAAATATAATAATAAGTATTTATTTGAAAATACCAAGAAACTATAACATTTAAAATCATATTTGAATAACAATCAAGGATATATCAACTTAATAGATAATTTGTGAGTTAACCACTAAATTAGACTAAGATGATGAGAAAACAAATAAACTGGAATGTTGAACAGAATGAATAAAGTAAAGAATAACAAAATTTGATAAAATGCAAATATAGTTTTAACTAGACAAGGAAAAAAATGAGAAGTAATTCGACCCTAGTTCTTTCACTAGAATAAAATAAGTGAAAGACAGTAATCAAATATATGGTGATTTACAAATTTCTAAGTTAAAACAAGACACAAATATTTAATTTTAAAAATGCAGCATTTCAAACAAGAATGAAAAAATGCTTAACAAAAATAATATTCAAACTTCATAACAGCAAGAGAAGAAAAAACCTAGAAGAAAGAAAGAGAGATAACCTACAAAAGTAAGGTCAGAACTTCCAGTCTACAAAAAGACAGAAAGGAGAGAGATAATGTGAGAAGTACTGAGAGCTGTAGCTCAAATATAGAATTGGTACTTGGTGACAACACATTTAATAGAAAAATGTAAATTTAAACATTTTCAAAAGGAAAAACACTGAGGGATCAGATATCAACAGGAGTTTCTTTGGATATCACTCGAACAGTGTAGAAAGTTTTCTTGTATGAATGTCTGAGAATTAAAATAAAAGAGTGAGAGCCATGATATAGAAATATCGACTCATGACAGACAAAGAACTAATGAAACCATGCAGTCCTGGGCAGCATCCACTTCAAAATCAATTAGATATAATAAAAACATATTCTGCATATTTTTTTTTTTTTTTTTTTTAAATTTTTATTGCATTATAGGTTTGGGGGTACATGTGCAGAACAAGCAAGATAGTTGCATAGGTACACACATGGCAGTGTGCTTTGCTGCTTTCCTCCCCTTCACCCACACTTGGTATTCATCCCCAGGCTATCCCCCCCAGCCCCCCCCTGCTGTCCCTCCCCCATTCCCCCCAACAGTCCCCAGTGTATAGTAGACCGCCTCTCTGTGTCCACGTGTTCTCATTTTTCTCACCCACCTATGAGTGAGTATATGCGGTATTTCTTTTTCTGTTCTTGTGTCAGTTTGCTGAGAATGATGTTCTCCAGATTCATCCATGTCCCTACAAAGGACACAAACTCATCATTTTTGATTGCTGCATAATATTCCATGGTGTATATGTGCCACATTTTCCCAGTCCAGTCTATCATCGTTGGGCATTTGGGTTGGTTCCAGGTCTTTGCTATTGTAAACAGTGCTGCAATGAACATTCGTGTGCATGTGTCCTTATAGTAGAACGATTTATAATCCTTTGGATAGATACCCAGTAATGGGATTGCTGGGTCAAATGGAATTTCTATTTCTAGGTCCCTGAGAAATCGCCACACTGTCTTCCACAATGGTTGAACTAATTTACACTCCCACCAACAGTGTAAGAGTGTTCCTATTTCTCCACATCCTCTCCAGCATCTGCTGTCTCCAGATTTTTTAATGATCGCCATTCTAACTGGTGTGAGATGGTATCTCAATGTGGTTTTGATTTGCATCTCTCTAATGACCAATGACGATGAGCACTTTTTCATATGTTTGCTGGCCTCATGTATGTCTGCTTTCGTAAAGTTTCTGTTCATATCCTTTGCCCATTTTTGAATGGGCTTGTTTGTTTTTTTCCTGTAAATCTGTTTGAGTTCTTTGTAAATTCTGGATATCAGCCCTTTGTCAGATGCGTAAACTGCAAAGATTTTTTCCCATTCTGATGGTTGCCGATTCACTCTAGTGACTGTTTGTTTTGCTGTGCAGAAGCTGTGGAGTTTGATTAGGTCCCATTTGTCTATTTTGGCTTTTGTTGCCAATGCTTTGGGAGTTTTGTTCATGAAGTCCTTGCCTACTCCTATGTCCTGAATGGTTTTGCCTAGATTTTCCTCTAGGGTTTTTATGGTGTCGGGTCTTACGTTTAAGTCTTTAATCCATCTGGAGTTAATTTTAGTGTAAGGTGTCAGGAAGGGGTCCAATTTCTGCTTTCTGCACATGGCTAGCCAGTTTTCCCAACACCATTTATTAAATAGGGAATCCTTTCCCCATTGCCTGTTTTTGTCTGGTTTATCAAAGATAATATGGTTGTAGATGTGTTGTGTTGCCTCCGATGCCTCTGTTCTGTTCCATTGGTCTATATCTCTGTTTTGGTACCAGTACCATGCTGTTTTGATTACTGTAGCCTTGTAGTATAGTTTGAAGTCTGGTAGTGTGATGCCTCCCGCTGTGTTCTTTTTGCTTAGAATTGACTTGGCTATGCGGGCTCTTTTTTGGTTCCATATGAAATTCATGGTGGTTTTTTCCAGTTCTGTGAAGAAATTCAATGGTAGTTTGATGGGGATAGCATTGATTGTGTAAATTACTTTGGGCAGTATAGCCATTTTCACGATATTGATTCTTCCTAACCACGAACATGGAATGTTTCTCCATCTGTTTGTGTCCTCTCTTATTTCATTGAGCAGTTGTTTGTAGTTTTCCTTAAAGAGGTCCCTTACATTCCTAGTGAGTTGTATTCCTAGGTATTTTATTTTCTTTGTAGCAATTGTGAATGGCAGTTCGTTCTTGATTTGGTTCTCTTTAAGTCTGTTATTGGTGTATAGGAATGCTTGTGATTTTTGCACATTGATTTTATATCCTGAGACTTTGCTGAAGTTGCTTATCAGTTGCAGGAGCTTTTGGGCTGAGGTGATGGGGTCTTCTAGGTATACTATCATGTCGTCTGCAAATAGAGACAATTTGGCTTCCACCTTTCCTATTTGAATACCCTTTATTTCTTTTTCTTGCCTGATTGCTCTGGCTAGAACTTCCAGTACTATGTTGAATAGAAGTGGTGAGAGAGGGCATCCTTGTCTAGTGCCAGATTTCAAAGGGAATGCTTCCAGTTTTTGCCCATTAAGTATGATATTGGCTGTTGGTTTGTCATAAATAGCTTTTATTACTTTGAGATATGTTCCATCAATACCAAGTTTATTGAGGGTTTTTAGCATAAAGGGCTGTTGAATTTTGTCAAATGCCTTCTCTGCATCAATTGAGATAATCATGTGGTTTTTGTTTTTGCTTCTGTTTATGTGGTGAATTACATTTATAGACTTGCGTATGTTGAACCAGCCTTGCATCCCCGGGATAAATCCTACTTGATCATGATGGATAAGTTTTTTAATGTGCTGTTGCAATCGGTTTGCCAGTATTTTATTGAAGATTTTTGCATCTATGTTCATCATGGATATTGGCCTGAAGTTTTCTTTTCTTGTTGAGTCTCTGCCAGGTTTTGGTATCAGGATGATGTTGGTCTCATAAAATGATTTGGGAAGGGTTCCCTCTTTTTGGATTATTTGGAATAGTTTCAGAAGGAATGGTACCAGATCCTCTTTGTGTGTCTGGTAGAATTCGGCTGTGAACCCATCTGGACCTGGGCTTTTTTTGTGTGGTAGGCTCTTAATTGCTGCCTCAACTTCAGACCTTGTTATTGGTCTATTCATAGTTTCGGCTTCCTCCTGGTTTAGGCTTGGGAGGACACAGGCATCCAGGAATTTATCCATTTCTTCCTGATTTACTGGTTTATGTGCATAGAGTTGTTTGTAGTATTCTCTGATGATGGTTTGAATTTCTGTGGAATCTGTGGTGATTTCCCCTTTGTCGTTTTTTATTGCATCTATTTGGTTGTTCTCTCTCTTCTTTTTTATCAGTCTGGCTAGTGGTCTGTCTATTTTGTTGATCTTTTCGAAAAACCAGCTCTTAGATTTATTGATTTTTTGAAGGGTTTTTCTTGTCTCTATCTCCTTCAGTTCTGCTCTGATCTTAGTTATTTCTTGTCTTCGGCTAGGTTTTGAGCTTTTTTGATCTTGCTCCTCTAGCTCTTTCAATTTTGACGATAGGGTGTCAATTTTGGATCTCTCCATTCTTCTCATGTGGGCACTTATTGCTATATATTTTCCTCTACAGACTGCTTTAAATGTGTCCCAGAGATTCTGGTACGTTGTGTCTTCATTCTCATTGGTTTCAAAGAACTTCTTTATTTCTGCCTTCATTTCATTGTTTATCCAATCAACATTCAAGAGCCAATTGTTCAGTTTCCATGAAGCTGTGCGGTTCTGAGTTATTTTCTGAATTCTGAGTTCCAACTTGATTGCACTATGGTCTGAGAGACTGTTTGTTATGATTTCAGTTGTTTTGCATTTGCTGAGGAGTGCTTGACTTCCAATTATGTGGTCAATTTTGGAGTAGGTGTGATGTGGTGCTGAGAAGAATGTATATTCTGTGGATTTGGGGTGGAGAGTTCTGTAAATGTCTATCAGGTTTGCTTGTTCCAGGTCTGAGTTCAAGTCCTGGATATCCTTGTTAATTTTCTGTCTGGTTGATCTGTCTGCTATTGACAGTGGAGTGTTAAAGTCTCCCACTATTATTGTGTGGGAGTCTAAGTCCCTTTGTAAGTCATTAAAAACTTGCCTTATATATTTGGGTGCTCCTACATTGGGTCCATATATATTTAGAATCGTTATCTCTTCTTGTTGTATCGATCCTTTTACCATTATGTAATGACCTTCTTTGTCCCTTTTGATCTTTGTTACTTTAAAGTCTATTTTATCAGAGATGAGAATTGCAACTCCTGCTTTTTTTTGCTCTCCATTTGCTTGGTAAATCTTCCTCCATCCCTTTATTTTGAGCCTTTGTGTATCTTTGCATGTGAGGTGGGTTTCCTGGATACAGCACACCGATGGGTTTTGGTTTTTTATCCAATTTGCCAGCCTGTGTCTTTTGATTGGTGCATTTAGCCCATTTACATTCAGGGTTAATATTGTTATGTGTGAATTTGATACTGCCATTTTGATGCTAGCTGGCTGTTTTGCTCGTTGGTTCATGTACATTCTTCATTTTGTTGATGGTCTTTAGCATTTGGTATGCTTTTAGGATGGCTGGAACTGGTTGTTTCTTTCTATGTGTAGTGCCTCTTTCAGGAGCTCTTGTAAAGCAGGCCTAGTGGTGACAAAATCTCTGAGTACTTGCTTGTTCGTGAAGGATTTTATTTTTCCTTCACTTATGAAGCTCAGTTTGGCTGGATATGAAATTCTGGGTTGAAAGCTCTTTTCTTTAAGGATGTTGAATATTGGCCCCCACTCTCTTCTGGCTTGTAGAGTCTCTGCTGAGAGATCTGCTGTGAGTCTGATGGGCTTCCCTTTGTGGGTGACCCGACCTTTCTCTCTGGCTGCTCTTAGTATTTTCTCCTTCGTTTCAACCCTGGTGAATCTGACGATTATGTGCCTTGGGGTTGCTCTTCTTGCAGAGTATCTTTGTGGTGTTCTCTGTATTTCCTGGAGTTGAGTATTGACCTGTCTTGCTAGGTTGGGGAAATTTTCCTGGATAATATCCTGAAGAGTGTTTTCCAGCTTGGATTCATTCTCTTTGTCACATTCTGGTACACCTATCAAACGTAGGTTGGGTCTCTTCACATAGTCCCACATTTCTTGGAGATTTTGTTCATTCCTTTTTGTGCTTTTTTCTTTAATCTTGGTTTCTCGTTTTATTTCATTGAGTTGATCTTCAACTTCTGATATTCTTTCTTCTGCTTGGTCAATTCGGCTGTTGAAACTTGTGCATGCTTCGCGAAGTTCTCGTGTTGAGTTTTTCAGCTCCTTCAATTCATTCATATTCCTCTCTAAGTTGTCCATTCTCGTTATCAATTCCTCGAATCTTTTTTCAAATCTTTTTTCAAGGTTCTTAGTTTCTTTGCACTGGTTTAGAACATGTTCCTTTAGCTCACTGAAGTTTCTCATTATCCACTTTCTGAAGTCTGATTCCGTCATTTCGTCACATTCATTCTCCGTCCAGCTTTGTTCCCTTGCTGGTGAGGAGTTTTGGTCCTTTTTTGGAGGTGAGGTGTTTTGGTTTCGGGTGCTTTTCTCCTTTTTGCGCTGGTTTCTTCCCATCTTTATGGATTTATCCGCCTGTTGTCTTAGTAGTGGCTGATTTTTCAATTGGGTCTCTGTGTGGACACTGAGATTGTTGATGATGAAGTATTTCTGTTACTTAGTTTTCCCTCTAATGATCTATCCTCTCTGCTGTATGAGTGCTGAGGTCCACTCCAGGCCCTGCTTGTCTGGGGTATACCTGCAGCAGCTGCAGAACAGTGAGGGATGATATCAGTTTCTTTTCTGCTGCCCTTGTTCCAGAATGATGCCAGCCAAATGTCAGTCTGATTAGTCCTTTTCTGGGGTGACTCCTTGGATATACAGAGGTCAGGGAGCTGCTTGAGGAGACAGTCTGTGCTTTATAGGAGCTCCAGTGCTGAGCTGTGAGCTCCGTTGTTCATTCAGGGTTGTTGGGAGGTTATGTCTGCTGCAATAGAACTCATAAAACACCACTCTTTTTTTTTTTTTCACCCTTAGATGCTCTGTCTCAGGGAGTTGGGGCTTTCCTTATGAGTATCTGTTGCACTGTCCTGCCCCACTAGGTGGCAGTCTATTCACTATTTGCTTGCCGGGGCTCTGACCTCCTAAGGCGGGTCCGCCCTGTTGCGGCCCGGCGGACTCTCTCTGTTATGGCAGGTTGCCTCGGCAACGGCAGGCTGCGTCAGTCCTGGGCGGTACTTAAGTGGGGGTGCACTTTGTCAGGAATGGTGGACGCCCCTCCCTGACCGGGCTGCACCGTCCTAAATGCCGGCAACAAAACTCTCAGCCCCAAGCGCCTCCAGTCGCCGCCCTGCTTGTCCCCGTGAGCGTGGGACCCGCCGAGCCCGATCACCCTGCTCCCTGCCTCAGAGTCCGTCCTCTCTCTCTCTCTCTTACTCTCCCCAAGCTGAAAGGTCGACTCTCTCACTGGCGCCCCAGGAGCCTGCCGATAGGGCACTGGGATCCGTGCGATCTCCCGTGCCGCTGCCCACTACCCCGGCTCAGATCACGTTTCCCAGGAAACTCCTGGTCTGGCTCATTGTCCAAGTCCCGTTCAATCAGATGGACATGCCAATCTGCCCTTCCAAATCTCAGATTGCCGGTTTAACAGGGCACCCAGACCAGTGAGTTCCGCGCTGGGTCCCGCTGCGGCGCCGGCCGAAGAGGCGGCGGGAGCCGGTTGCGTTAGCCGGCTGCTAGCGTCCCGTGTCTCTCCCACACCTGGGACTTTCAACGCTCTGTGGGCATAAAAGGAACATCCGAGAATGCGGCTAGGACTCACCCTCTGCGCCTTCACCGAGAGCTGCAATCCTGAGTCACCTCTACGACGCCATCTTGCCTCCCTCCTATTCTGCATATTTTAATTAAATGTGACAAAAATTCTTTGCTGTTCAAATAATTTAACAGATGGTAGAATAATCGGTTTTTACCACTGAGTTTGATGAATCTCTGTTGCAAATTTTGTTGAATGTTGATTATTCGCTTTCCAGAACAAACACCAAAGGACTGACTGGGATAGGCATTGGCCACAAGCCTCTGAACATGTAAGATAACTTGGCCCTATACTGAAAACAGGAATGAGAATGAGATGCAGATCTCCACCAAGTATGTGACCACAAAGCAACTCACCAACAGCAGTGTGCTCTGGGTGATGCTTTTCTTTAGGGTGATCCTGGGAAGAGGCTGGTGCTGACATTGCTGGTATTATCTCTGATGCATAAAGAAAAGCCATGATGTATTTACTTGAGAGAAGCAGGCTTCCTACAAAGAACACATAGTTTAATGTTGTCAGAGTAAGACAGGTTTGTTACAGTGGAATTGGTCAGTGTACAGGAGCAAAATTTATGGATAATCAGCCGATAGGTCTGGGTCACACTGGAAGAAGCCATAAGGTAGATCAGGTAATTACTGAAAGAAAAACTGAAAGACCACAAGAAGACAAAATATTGCTAATGTGATTTATAAATTTGTGTTTAAGCTTTGCCATCTGGGAGGTTCTGGAGCTAATGGTGATGGCTTGATACACACATAGGAGAGAGATGGTGTTTACTAAAAGGCCCCATAACACGTTGATCATGTAAGAAAAGTCATACACTTGAACTCATTTCACAAATTTTAGACTCAAAGAGGTTTGGAGACATTAATAACACTATGGTTAGAAGCATTACTAAGTGGAAAAGAACCGGGTGACAAATGGTCAGGTCATTGAGCTTGCATCTGCCATCCAGAAAGAGTGTGAAGATGCAGAAAAGAAAGAAGAAAATGTTGGCTTAGAATCCAAAGTCAGCCTGTAACATGAACACATTTTAAAATACGATCACATGTTAAAAGTGAATATATCAATGACAAAGTGGTGACACTTTACATATCCACAAAAAGACAACAGAATCATGCTGGAAACACTGTGGACCCCTTGGTGGTGACTGAGCAACCCCAAGCTTCTGGAAGAATTGGAAAAACCTAAGCTGTCTGAAATAACAAGAAGAAATTGTTGTTGATTTTTAACCTGTAAATTCTCTTAGAACTTGGTTTCCCCGAATGAGTTATTTGCTTTGTGGTGCATGTTACTTATTGTATCAATTGCATTTGACAAAACGAAGATTAATGAGAAAAGTTAAAATGTAGCTGCAGCACTGTTTACAATAGCAAAGACCTGGAACCAACCCAAATGCCCATCTATGATAGACTGGACTGGGAAAATGTGGCTCATATACACCATGGAATATTATGCAGCAATCAAAAATGATGAGTTTGTGTCCTTTGTAAGGACATGGATGAATCTGGAGAACATCATTCTCAGCAAACTGACATAAGAACAGAAAAAGAAATACCACATATTCTCACTCATAGGCGGGTGAGAAAAATGAGAACACATGGACACAGGGAGAAGGTCTACTACACACTGGGGTCTATTGGGAGGAATGGGGGAGGGACAGCAGGGAGGCTCGGGAGGGATAGCCTGGGGATAAATGCCAAATGTGGGTGAAGGGGAGGAAGGCAGCAAAACACACTGCCATGTGTGTACCTATGCAACTATCTTGCACGTTCTGCACATGTACCCCAAAACCTATAATGCAATAAAAATTTAAATTTTTTAAAAAAAATTCTGGAGACAACAGGTGCTGGAGAGTGTGTGGAGCAATAGTAACACTCTTACACTGTTTTTGGGAGTGTAAATTAGTTCAACCATTGTGGAAGACAGTGTGGCAATTCCTCAAGGACCTAGAAATAAAAATTCCATTTGACCCAGCAATCCCATTACTGGGTATATATCTAAAGGACTATAAATTGTTCTACTATAAGGACACATGCACACGATTGTTCATTGCAGCACTGTTTACAATAGCAAAGACCTGGAACCAACCCAAATGCCCATTGATGATAGACTGACGTTTCAATTGGGTCTCTGAGTGGATGCCTAGATTGTTGATGATGAGGTATTTCTGTTATTTAGTTTTCCTTCTAATGGTCTAGCCCCTCTGCTGTATGAGTGCCGAGGTCCACTCCATGCCCTGCTTGTCTGGGGTACACCTGTAGCAGCTGTGGAGCAGTGAGGAATTCTACCAGTTTCTTCTTCTGTTATCTTTGTCCCAGAATGATGCCCTTCAAATTTCAGTCTGATTGTTCATTATTTGAGGTGGCTCTTTGGATATACAGGGGTCAGGGAGCTGCTTGAGGAGATGGTCTGTACTTTATAGGAGCTCCAGTGCTGAGATGTGAGCTCCGTTGTTCATTCAGGTTTGCTGGGCGAATGTGTCTGCTGCAGCAGAACTTATAAAAGCCCCCCCCCTTTTTTTCCCTCAGATGCTCTGTCTCAGGGAGTTGGGGCTTTCTTTTTGAGTATCTGTTGCACTGTCCTGCCCAGCTAGGAGGCAGTCTATTCATTATTTGCCTTCTGGGGCTCTGCCCTGCTAGCACAGGTCCGCCCTGCTGCCGCAGTGCTCCGTTCTACTGTGGTGTGCTCTGCCCTGTTGGCAGCATCTCTCTGTTATGGCTGGTTGTCTCAGCAATGGCAGGCTGCATCAGCAGTGGGCCATACCTCAGTAGGGGCGGATTGCATTCGTAGTGGTGGACGCCCCTCCCCCACCAAGCTGCCCCGTTTGAATTCAGCTGACCCCACAGCAAAACTCTCAACCTTGAGTGCCTCAAATCACCACACTGCTTTTCCCCGTGAGGGTGGAACCCATCTAGCCCAATCACTTGGCTCCCTGGCTCAGAGTCCCTCCTCTCTCTCTCTCTTTTTCTTTCCAAATTGAATGGTTGACTCTCTCACAGGCGCCCCAGTCACCTGCTGATTGGGCACCAGGATCTGTGCAATCTCTCTTGCGGTGGCCCACTGCACCAGCACAAATCGCTCTTCCCAGGAATCTCCTGGTCTGCCTCACCATCCAAGTTCCGTTCAATCAAATGGACATGTCAGTCTGCCCTCCCAAAACTCAGATGGCTGGTTTAACAGGGCACCCAGACCAATGAGCTTTGTGTGCACTGCTGCTGTGCCATGGCACAGCACCAGCCAAAACGGCCACACAAGCGGGCTGTGCTGCTCTCCTGTGTCTCTCCTACACCTGGGAATTTGCCAGTTCTGTGGGCTACAAAAGTCCATCTGAAAATGCAGCTAGGACTCGCCCTCTGCGCCTTCACTGAGAGCTGCAATCCTAAGTTGTTTCTATGATGCCATCTTGGAACCGCTGTTATGATTATGTATAATTTCAAGTTGACAAGGGGTAAACTTGTGATGGTTATATTGTCAACTTGATTGGATTGAAGGATGCAAAGTATTGTTCCTGGATTTATCTGTGAGTATTGCCAAAAAAAGATTAACATTGGAGTTAGTGGACTGTGAGAGGCAGACCCACCTTCAATTATGGTGGACATGTCTAATCTGCTGCCAGCATGGCTAGAATAAAACAGGCAGAAGAAAGTAGAATGAAGAAACTTGCTGAGTCTTCCAGTCTTTATCTTTCTTCCAGGATGGATGCTTCCTGCCCTCAATCATCAGACTCAAAATTATTTAGCTTTTGGACACTTGGACTTACACCATAGATTTGCTATGGGCTATCAGGCCTTCAGACAGAGAAGAAAGGCTGCACCATTGGCTTTTCTACTTTTGAGGTTTTGGGACTCAGACTGGCTTTCTTTCTTTAGCTTACAGACAGCCTATTGTGGGAGTTTACCTTGTGATCATGTGAGTCAACTCTCCTAATAACTCCCCTTCATATATACACATATTTTATTAGTTTTCTCCTTTCAGAGAACACTGACTAATACAATCTGTAAACATGGGTAGTTTTACTTTCTTTTTTCTTATTTTGATGTCTTTATTTTTTTCTCTTGTCTGATCACTCTGGCCAGGACTTCCAATACTATGTTGAATAGGAGTGGTGAGAAAGGGCATCTTTGTCTTGTGCCAGTTTCCAAGGGAAATGCTTCCAGTTTTGCCCATTCTGTATGCTGTTGGCTGTGTGTTTGTCATAGATAGCTTTTATTTTCAAGGCATGTTTCCTCAATATCGAATATATGCACAGTTTTAACATGAAGAAGTGTTGGATTTTAATGAAAGCCTTTTCTGCATCTATTGATATAATCATGAGGTTTTTGTGTAGTTCTGTTTTTATGATGAATCACATTTATTGACTTGCATATGTTGAACCAAATTTGCCTCCCATGGAAAATGTCTACTTGATTCTGATGAATAGGCTTTTTGATGTGCTGCTGGGTTTGGTTTGCTGCTATTTTATTGAGTATGTTTGCACTGATGTTCATCAAAGATATGGGCTTGACATTTTCCTTTTTGTTGTGTTTCTGCCAGATTTTGGTATCCAAATGATGCTGGCCTTATAGAATGAGTAAATGCAATAAAATAAATAAATATCCAAGTCCAAGAAAGTTATAGAACAAATTATAGAAAATTTAACTCGAAGAAGACTCCCTCAAGGCATTGAATTATCAAACTCCAAAACATGAAAGATAAAGAAAAGATTCTAAAAGCAACAAGAAAAAAGAAACAACCTATAAAGATGCTCCAGTATTTTTGGCAGCAGAAATTTCAGTGGAAATATTAAAGACCAGGAGATAATGAAATGATATATCTAAAGTGCTAAAGAAAAAAAATGTTTTACCCTAGAATAGTATAACAGTGAAAATATTCTTCAAACATGAAAGAGAAATAAAGACTTTTCCAGACAAACAAAAACTGAGGGATTTCATCAATATCAGACCTGTCGCACAACAAATGTTGTATTTCAATCAGAAATAAAAGGACATTAGTGAGCAATACATAATCACCTGAAAGTACAAAACTCACTGTCACTAGTAAGTACACAAAAAACAGAATTTTATAGTGCTGTAACTGTGGTGTATAAACTACTCTTATAGTAAGTAGATGAAGTAAACAATGAGCAAATCAAAAATAATAACTACAACAACTTATCAAACAGAATAAGTACAATAAGATATAAGTAGAAACAACAAAATATCAAAAAGTGGGGAAATTACGGTTTTTAAGTTAGAGTTTTTAATTAATAGTTTTCTTCTTATTTCTTTGTTCATGCACATAGTATTAAGTTGTTATCAGGTTAAAAACTAGGTTATAAAATAATATTCCCAAGTCTCATGGCAACCTCATATCAGAAAACCTACAATGGACACACAAAAGATATGAAGCTAGAAACTAAATTATATTACTTGAGAAAATCACCTTCACTAGTAGAAGACAAGAAGAAAACAAAGACCAGAAAACAAATAACAATATGGCAAGAGTAAGTCCTTACTTATTGATAATAACATTATATGTAAATGAACTAAAACTGCCAATCGAGACAGAAAGTAAATAGAATGGATACAAAAACAAGACTCATTGATCTGTTGCCCACGAGAAACACGCTTTATCTATAAAGACACACATAGGCTAAAAATAAAAATACAGAACAAGATACTTCATGCCAATGGAAACCAAAGAAGAGCAGAAGTCACTATACTTATACCAAACAAAATAGATTTCAACATTAAAAAGTCACTATAAATGATAAAGGGGACTTCTGCAAAGATGGATGAATAGGAACAGCTCTGGAGTGAAGTTCCCAGTGAGAGCAATGCAGAAGGTGAGTGATCTCCTAATTTCCAACTGAAGTACAAGGTTCATCTCAATGGGACTGGTTGGAAAGTTTGTGTAGCTCAAAAAGAGCAAACTGAGGCAGGATGGGGCGCTGCCTCATCAAGGAAGTTCAATGGGCTGGAGGATCACCCTCCTACCCAGTGGAGGCCATCAGGGACTTTTCCAGCCACTCTGGCACTCCAGTTCAGATATTGCACTTCTCCCATGGTCTTTACATTCTACACACTAGAAGATTTCTGCTGGGCCTACAAGGGCTGTGAGTTTCCAGCACAACTCTGGGTGGCCATTTCATCCAGTGCCTTAGGTTTTCCGTACAAGTCTGGGAGGCTGTTTTAACTGGCATCTGAAATGCCTGTGAGTCAGAGCCGCCCATTCCCCTGAAAAAAAAGAAAGGGCTGAAGACAGGAAGCCAAGGGATCTGACTCTGTAGGTCCCACTCCACAAAGACCAAAAAACTGAAACCCACTGGACTGAGTTTCACAGCCAGCACAACAATGTGAGCCCCACCCAGGAATGTGGGGCTCAGTGAGGGGAAGGGCATCCATGATCACTGAGGCAGTCTGGCCTTTACCAAGGCAGTTTGCCATTACCAAGGAAGTCCCCCACTACCAAGGCAGTTTTAACTTTGCCTGTGTAGACAAAATTGCAAGGCAGTTTACACAGCAGCTGGGTGGAGCCCACAGAAGCTCAGCATTGCCTCTGCTAAAAGACTGTGACTAGATTCCTTCCTTGGTGGCCAGAGCATCTCTGACAAAAGGCAGCAGCACCAGGGGCTTATAAATAAAGCCCTATCTTCCTGAGACAGAGCACCTGGGAAAAGCAGCAGTTTTGAGTTCTGCTACAGCACACTTAAACGTCCCTGCCCAGCAGCTCTGAAGGGAGCAACAGAGCTCCCAGCACAGCACTTGAGCTGTGAAAAGAGACACACTGCCTCTTCAAGCAGCTCTCTGAACCCCATATATCAGAAGAGACACCTCATACAAGACAGCTCTGGCTGACATCAGGCGGGTACCCATCTGGGATGAAGCTACCAAAGGAGGGAACAAGCAGCAATCCCTCCTGTTCTGCAGACCCCCCCATGTGATTCTCAGGTAAGCAGGGTCTGCAGTGGACCTCCAGTAGCCCTGCAGCAACAGGGCCTGAGTGTTAGAAAGAAAATTAGAATAAGAAGAAAATAGTTTCAGCATCAACAGAAAGTACATCCACTCAGAGACCACATCTGAAACTCACCAACTTCAAAGATTGTAGATAAATCCACAAAGATGAAAAGAAACAAGCCCAAAAAGGATGAAATCACCAAAACCAAAACAGCTCTCCTCCTCCAAGTGATTACAACTTCTCACCAGAGAGGAAACAAAATTGAATGGAGAATAAGTTTGTTAAATTGACACAAGCAGGCCTCAGAAGGTGGATAACAACAAACTACTCTGAGATAAAGGTACATATTCTAACCCAATGTAAAAAAAAAAAAAAAAAAAAAAAAAAAAAAACTAAGAACGCTGAAAAAAGATTAGGTGAAATGCTGACTAGAATAACCAGCTTAGAGAAGAACATAAGCAACTTGATGGAGCTGAAAAGCACAGCATGAGAACTTCATGAAGCATGCACAAGTTTCAATAGCTGAATTGACCAAGCAGAAGAAAGAACATCAGAGGTCGAAGACCATCTCAAAGAAATAAAACAAGAAGGCAAGATTAGAGAAAAAAAGATGGAAAAAAAATTTAAAAAGCCTCCCAAAAATCAGGGATTATGTGAAAAGACCTAATCTATGTTCGATTAGTGTACCTAAATGTGATGGGGAGAATGAATCAAAGCTGGAAAACACTCTTCAGAATATTATCCAGGAAAACTTTCCCAACCTAAAAAAGCAGACCAACATTTAAATCCAGGAAATACAGAGAACACCACAAAGATATTTTGAAGAAGAGCAACCCCAAGGCAAATAATCACCAGACTCACCAGGGCTTAAATGAAGAAAAAAATGCCAGCGGCAGCCAGACAGAAAGGTCGGGTTACCCACAAAGGGAAGCCCATGAGACTCACAGTGGATTTCTCAGCAGAAATTCTACAAGTCAGAAGAGAGTGGAGCCAATATTCAACATCTTTAAAGAAAAAAAGTTCAACCCAGAATTTTATATCCAGACAAACTAAGCTTCGTAAGTGAAGGAAAACTATAATTCTTTACAGACAAGCAATTGTTGAGAGATTTCATCACCACCAGACCTGCCTTACAAGAGCTGCTAAAGGAAGCACTAACCATGGAAAGAAACAACCAGTACTAGGCACTACAAAAATGTAGCAAATGGTAAAGACCACTGACATAATGAGGAAACTGAATCAACTAATTTTTAAAACCACCATCTTGTATCAAAATGACAGGATTAAGTTCACATCTAACAATATTAACCTTAAATGTAAACAGGCTAAATTTCCCAATCAAAGACATAGACTGGCAAATTGAATAAAAAGTCAAGACTCACCACTGTGTTCTATTCAGGAGACCTATCTCATTTGATAAGAAACATAGACTTAAAATAAAGTAATAGAAGAAAATTTATCAGCAAATGGAGAGCAAATACAAGCAGGGGTTGCAATTTTAGTCTCTGATAAAATGGACTTTAAACAAACAAAGATTGAAAGAAACAAAGAATGGCATTACATAATGGTAAAAGAATCAATGCAACAAGAAGATCTAACTATTCTAAATATATATGCTCCTAACACAGGAGCACCAAGATACACAAAGCAAGTTCTTAACAACCTACAAAGAGACTTAGACTCCCACACAGTAATATTGGGAAACTTTAACACTCCAGTGTCAATATTAGACATATCAATGAGACAGAAAATTAACAAGAATATCCAGGACTTGAACTCAGATCTGGACCAAGTGGACCTAATCTAAGTCCACAGAACTCTCCACCCCAAATCCACAGAATGTACATTCTTCTCAGTGCCACATCACACTTACTCTAAAATTGACCACATAATTGAAAGTAAATCAACCTCAACAAATGCAAAAGAACAGATATTATAATAAACAGTCTCTCAGACCACAGTGCAATCAAATTAGAACTCAAGATTAATAAACTCACTCTAAACCACACAATTACATGGAAACTGAACAACCTGCTCCCGAATGACTACCAGATAAATAAAGAAATAAAGGCAGAAAGAAAGATGTTCTTTAAAATCAATGAGAATGAAGACACAATTTAACAGCATCTCTGGGACACATTTAAAGCAGTGTCTACAGGGAAATTTATAGCACTAAATACCCACATGAGAAGTGAGAAAAGATCTAAAATCAACACCCTATCATCACAATTAAAAGAGCTAGAGGAGCAAAATCAAAATATTTAAAAGCTATAAGAAGGCAAGAAATAACTAAGATCAGTGAAGAACTGAAGGAGATAGACACACAAAACGTCCTTCAAAAAATCAATAAATCAAGGAGGTGGTTTTTTGAAAAGATCAACAAAATAGATAGACCACTAGCCAGATTAATAAAAAAGAAAAGAGAGAAGAATCAAATAGATGCAATAAAAATGCTAAAGGGGATATCACCACCAATTGCTCAGAAATACAACCTACCATCAGAGATTACCACAAACAACTCTATGCACATAAACCAGTAAATCTAGAAGAAATGGTGAAATTTCTGGATGCTTACACTCTCACAAGACTAAACCAAGAAGAAATTGAAACACTGACAGACCAATAACAAGGTCTGAAGTTGAGGCAGAAATTAATAACCTACCAGCCAAAAAAAATCCAGGTCCAGATGGGTTCACAGTCTAGTTCTAGCAGACATACAGAGGAGCTTGTACCATTCCTTCTGAAACTGTTCCAAACAATACAAAAAGAGGAAATCTTTTCTAAGTCATTTTATGAGACAAATACCATCCTGATACCAAAACCTGGCAGATAGTTAATTAAAAAAGAAAATTTCAAGCTAATATCCATGATTAACATTGACGCAAAAATCTTCAATAAAATACTGGCAAACCAAATGTTTATCCATCACGATCAAGTAGGTCTCATCTGAGGGATGCAAGTCTGGTTCAACGTACACAAATCTGTAAATGTAACCCATCACATGAATTGAACCAAAGACAAGAACCACATGATCATCTCAATAGATGCAGAGAAGTCCTTTGACAAAATGAACAGCCCTTTATGCTAAAAATTCAACTAGCTAGGTATCGATGGAACATATCTCAAAATAATAAAAGCTATTTATGAAAAATCCACAGCCAATATCATACTGAATGGACAAAAGTGAAAGCATTCCCTTTCAAAATTGGCACTAGACAAGGGTGTCCTCTCTCACCATTTCTAGTCAACATAGTATTGGAAGCTCTAGCCAGAGCAATCAGGCAAGAAAAAGAAATAAAATGTATTCAATTCATAAAAGCAGAAGTCGAATTGTTTCTGTTTGCTGATGACATGATTGTATATTTGGAAGACCCCATCATCTCAGCCCAAAATATCCTTAAGATGATAAGCAACTTTTACAAAGTCTCAGAATATGTTTGGAGCTCCCCCGTGTGAAAGCTTGCAGAGCAGGTTTCACAATACGGGAGGTTGATCCCAGAAGCAGTATCCCCAGACAGAGGGAAGTCGAGATAAGGAAGCCAGGGACAAAAAAAGAGGAGAATCTAGCTAAAAGATAACTAGATGGGCAAAACCTGATGGTCGTGCACTCATGAGGAACAATGTTTCTTGCTACGTAAACATATTTTTGAGCACCTAAGATATTATTATCTTCTATAGCCACTTATTGCTTAGCTGTCAATTTATTGTATGGAACTTCTGATTTAGATACTTGAGGTCAGTGAGATCTTGAGAATATATATATTTTGAGCCTTGGAAGAATAAAATTGCCTGTGAGAGCACTATCTCTTTTGGCCCTCCTGACCCCAGCTGTCTGTCTCCTTTTCTTCTTGTGCACATCCCACTCAGGTTGGAAACCTGAGTGGAGGCAAGAATTCCCTCCAGACGTGGTGCCCGAAAACAGGGACCTGAGATCGGGGATTTTGGTGACGTTCAGGTGAGTGGCTGCAGCGGTAAGTATTGAAAGGCTTGAAAAGATTTTGTAAATACAAAGTTTTGAGAAGTTTTTTAAAATATAGGTTAGTAATTGTAAGCAATCCGGAGTAGAAAATGAGGCAACTAGAATCTAAAGGACATAAGTTGTTTGTACATTTATTGCATTCTATGATTAAGTCTCAAGGTCACGAAATAAAGTTTAGTCAAGTACAGGAGTTTTTGCAAATTATCCGTGAATTGTGTCCCTGGGTCCCTGAAGGTGGAATTTTGGATGAAAAGGCTTTGAGACTTATTGGAGAAAAGATTAGTCAATTTTGTTCTCATAATAATAATCTACCTCAAACTACTATATTAACTACTCTTTGGAGTAAGATCCATGGATGTGTTTGTCCTTCTCCGTTGCCTTCTGTCCCTTCTTATCCTTCTCCTCTCTCACCCTTGCATACTTATCAAGTACAGGCGGGTCTTGCACATGGAGATTCAGACTTTCCCCCGGTGCCACCTGAACAAGAAGACATTGCTGAAAGAGCTTCTTGTAGTCATCACAGTGAGAATGATTCTAATTCTTATGATGTCCCTCTAACTGAGGTTATAGTGAACCTAGCCAGCCTCCAGAAACTATGCCTAATTGGCAACCTGGTTCTATTATGCTACTTTGCCGCCTGATATTTTGAAACAGTTTCAAGATTTACTTTCACTTTGTTCCTGTGCTGTTTCAAATCAGCAGTGCTTTCCCATATTTCAGGGATCTAGCACAGGCATGGGGAGTTATTCTCCTGGGGGCTTGTGACTTTATGAGCCACAGATATTGCTCCTACGACTCCTTTAACTCATGCCTTACTGTCCAATAAAAGAGAATTTACTGATGTGGATAGCATGTTTCCCTGCCTCTTTCCTGCTGTAGAAGTTCAGGATGCCCAAGGACAGCCTGTAGGTATCAGCCAATTCCTCCTAAAACACTGAAGGAGTTAAAAGAGGCTGTTTCTCAATATGGCCCTATGGAAGCTTATACTGTATCCCTTCTAGATAATTTAACTGCAGAAGCTTTGCCTCCACATGATTCGGGTTGCCTTACAAAGGCTTGCCTCTCAGGCGGAGATTATCTTCTTTGGAGAGCTGATTATGATGATTGTGCTTTTGATCAGGCACAGAGAAACCGTGCTCAACAAATTTCAGTTTCTTTGGATATGCTTACGGGAAAGGGACAGTATGAGGACCTTAATGCTCAAACACAGCTTTCTGAGATAGCTTATGGACAAATTCATGTTTTAGCCTTACAAGCTTGGAACCAATTGCCGTCAGCAGGGGTTAAAACTGAGGAACTAGCAAAAATTAAACAAGGCCCTGATGAACCATATCAAGATTTTGTGTCTCGCTTACTTTAGGCAGTTGGCAAGTTGGTGCAAGATTCAGAAGCTGGTACTCTGCTAGTTAAACAACTGGCATATAAGAATGCTAACTTAGCATGTCAAGCAGCTATAAAGCCATGGAAAACGAAGGACATGAGGGGCATTTTCATCCCTATGTACTCCCAGGACTCCCATTTAATTTATGGGGTTGAGATGTCTTAGAGACTAAGCTAAACTTGTTACAGGAAATATTGCTTGGCAACTCATAAAAGACCAAGGCTATCAAAAGGAAACAGATCTGGGTAAAAATTTGCAGTGAATAACAGAACCTGTTTGTCTCTCTCCAAAATATGACAAACAGGGTTTAGGGTATTTTTCTTAGGGGCCACCTATCATCCCAGTGCCCATGCTAATGCTATTTGCTGGAAATCTGACTCTCCAGTGTGGGTAGAACAGTGGCCCTTGTCTAAAGAAAAAATTTCTGCTGCTCAAGAGTTGGTATGGGAGCACTCGAGGCAGGACATATTTGACCTACTCAAATCCCTTGGAATTCTCCAGTTTTTGTTATTAAGAAAAAATATGGTAAGTGGAGGCTTTTACAGGATTTAAGAAAAGTTAATGAAACTATGGAAATAATGGGACCTCTTCAACCTGGTCTCCCATCTCCTGTAATAATACCACAAGAATGGAAATTGATTGTTGTTGATTTAAAAGACTGTTTCTTTACTACACCTCTGGTTCCACAGGATTGTAAAAGATTTGCTTTCAGTGTCCCATCTACTAATTATGAACAACCGTAGGACAGATATGAATGGATAGTGTTGCCTCAGGGCATGGCCAATAGTCCTACCCTTTGTCAGACTTTTTTTGCAAAGGCTATTCTTCCTGTAAGACAACAACTTCCTGATATTATTCTTATCCATTACATGGACGATATACTAATTGCTGCTTCATCTAATATTCATTTACAGCCTGCCTTTGTGCAATTACACAGTTGTTTGGCTAATGCTGGATTGGTAATTGCTCCAGAAAAAATCAAATCTTCTGCCCCTTATCACTATTTAGGACAAATAATTAAATCACAAAAAAATATCTTATGAAATTCCAAAACTAAATACTTCTCAATTAAAAAGTCTTAATGATTTCCAAAAATTTCTAGGTGATTTAAATTGGATCAGACCTAGTCTCAAACTTACCACCGGAGACTTAAAACCCTTATTTGACATTTTAAAAGGACCTTCTAACCCTACTTCCCCATGCCAGCTTACTCCGGAAGCTATGCAGACATTGCCAATTGTCCATAGAGCCTTGACAGAACAACAGTTAAATAGAGTACAGGACACTATCTTGCACGTTCTGCACATGTACCCCCAAACCTACAATGCAATAAAAATTATATATATAAAAAAAATAGAGTACAGGACAAGGCACTCGGGAACTTTTGTGTTATGTACACAATACACACCTACAGGTGTTTTCTGGCAAGAAGGAATATTAGAATGGTTACATCTTCCTGCTAGTCGTGGAAAAGTAGTCACTCCTTATCATGATTTGGTTGCTGCCATGGTTGCTAAAGGCAGAACTCGTGCTATTGCACTGTTTGGATATGAGCCTCCAGAAATTGTTGTTTCCTATACAGGCCCTCAACAAACTTGGCTTTGGAAATTCTCAGAAACTTGGCAAATTGCTTTTGCTGGTTTTCCAGGAAAGATTAACTGTCATCTTCCAACTGATAAAACTTTACAATTTTATACTCTTAATTCTCTCATTATCTACCAAAACTGTGTTAAAATACCTTTGTCACAGGCACAACTAGCATTCTCAGACGGATCCTCATCTGGTGTTGCTGCTGCCACTATTAATAAACTTCCCTTTGCTTTTCAGACTCAGGAAACCTCAGCCCAACGAGTTGAACTACTTGCAGTGCAGTTTATTTTATCTCACTGGGATGTTTCTCTCAACATTTACTCTGATAGCCAATGTTGTTCAGCTTGTACAAAACTTAGAGACTGCTCCATTATATTCTACTGATTCCTCCACTATCATTCACCTTTTAATTCCTCTACAGGAATCTCTTCAATGGAGCTATAATTCTTTTTTTATAGGTCACATTCAAGCTTATTCCAAGCTACCTGGACCTCTTAGTGAAGGAAATCAACAGGAAGACCTTACTCAATCTATTTTTCTAGTTCTCACTCCCCTCCAACAGGCACAAGCATCTCATGCTCTACATCACCAAAGTGCATGCAGTCTTCATTTACAATTTAAAATTACTCGAGAACAGCCTCAGCAGATTGTTAAGCAATGCTCTGCATGTCTACCCCACTTACCACTTCCTTTTCATTATGAAGTTAACCACTGAGGGCTACAGAGTGGCCACATATATCAAATGGATGTCACCCATTTTGCACCTTTTGGTAAGTTTCAATATATACATGTAACTATTGATACTTTTTCTCATTTTCTAGTGGCATCTGCTCATACTGGAGAAGCTGTTGAAGATGTCATAGTTCATTGCTTATTAGTCTTTTCTATTCTAGGCCATCCTAAAATCCTTAAAACTGATAATGCTCCTGCTTACACCAGCAAAGGATTTAATCATTTTTGTTCTCAGTTTGGCATCCAACATCATACAGGTATACCCTATAATCCACAAGGACAAGGAATTGTTGAGCGTGCTCATGCAATTCTAAAATTAACTTTACAAAAAAATAAAAAAGGGGAAGTCAGGAGCTGATTTACATAGGACTCCTCATATTTGGCTTAGACATGCTCTTTATGTTTTAAAATTTTTAACTTTTGATGCAGAAGAACATTCTGCTGCTGAAGGTTTATGGCACCCTAGTCCCAGAGCACAAGCTGAAGTGCTATGGAAGGATGTACTGACTAACAAATGGAATGTACCTGATCCAGTCCTAATATGGGGACTAGGACATGTTTGTGTTTTTTCTAGATCTGCTGAAAGCCCTCTGTGGGTTCCAGAGTGGTTGGTGAAATATCGACCTCCTCTCAGTGGGAAAGCCTGGGACCTTAATCCCTCGACTGAGACGACTACATTTGTCCCCTTCACCACCACGTCATCGTTGAAGGAGATGTCGGCCTGCCCAGAACACACAGCGTCTTCCCACTTGGGGTCAACTGAAGCACCTTTGCACTGAAGCAGCCCAACTTGTGGACTCTCAGGGTACGCCAAGAACCTCGGCTGTAACGTTTATAGCCATGCTAGCTATCTTAAAATGTGACATCTCTCCCCTCTTCAAAAAATCATTTTTATGTTTCATTTACACAATTCTTTTCTGGAACTCCTCCTTGGAGGCAATGTTATCATGGAGTGGTTGTAACATATACTTTACCAACTGGTCTTGTTCTGTATGATTGGTCTATTTGTACTCCCTCGTCAACAGGATACAATCACTATGAAAGTCCATGAGGATGGATTACTCCTTTTTAAACAACTCCTTCTGGTAAGACTCACTTCTCTATTTGGAGACTATTTTTAGCTTCATACCCTAGTGGAATAAAAGCTGGCATAAGAAGCAATTCTTTTCCTAAAAGACAAACAATTTATGTACAGGCTTGTGTAACCTCTCCTTATGCTATTCTTTATGGAAATATATCTATAAGTAAAAAAAGTGGACATTATTTTATAACTTGTCCCAATTGTGTTCTTACTAATTGTATTGACTCAAATGCTTTTCCAACTCCAGTTATTATGACTGTACACCAACCTCCTTATATTATGGTTCCTGTTAATATCACTGGGCCTTGGTATGATGACAGAGGATTTCAAGTTATTCAATAAGGTAGGGATTTAATGGTGCATCCAAAAAGATTTTTAGGAATGCTTATTGCCAGTATTATTGCAATTGTTACTATTGTTGCTACTGCTGCCACTGCTGCAGTCACTCTATCTTATAATATACAAACTGCTGCATATTTTAATCACTTAGCCAAAAATATTTCTATGTCCTTAGGAACTCAAATGGATATAGATAAAAAAATTGAAAGCAAAAGTAAATGCTCTGGAAGAAACTGTTACCCTTTTGAGAGATAGAGTGTATGATATTCAAAATCGTCTTTCACTCCGATGTCATGCTGAGTTTACTTGTACTTGTGCTCCCAATGCAAAATATAATGCTTCTGAATGCCAATGGCCTTTAGTTAAGGCTCATTTGCAAGGTATATGGTCTCATAATAATTTGTCTTTGGATATTAGTAAACTGCACAAACAAATTTATGCAATTGATGCTTCTAGAGAACAACTTTCTCAATGGCTAAAGATATTGTGAACACATTGACCTCATGGATGCAATGGTCAAAATTACCATCTTTTTCATCCATAATTGGCTTAGGGGTTTTGGCCCTCCATTTGATTCTCCTTTTACCTTTAGTTGTAGTTTGAGTTCTGTTCTCTTCCCTCTGCCAGCTGCAACTTAGCATGTATGAGTTTCTTTTTTTTTTTTTTTTTTTTTTTTTTTTAAATTTTTATTGCATTATAGGTTTTGGGGTACATGTGCAGAACGTGCAAGATAGTTGCATAGGTACACACATGGCAGTGTGTTTTGCTGCCTTCCTCCCCCTCACCCACACTTGGTATTCATCCCCAGGCTATCCCCCCCCAGCCCCCACCGCTGTCCCTCCCCCATTTCCCCCAACAGTCCCCAGTGTATAGTAGACCGCCTCTCTGTGTCCATGTGTTCTCATTTTTCTCACCCGCCTATGAGTGAGTATATGCGGTATTTCTTTTTCTGTTCTTGTGTCAGTTTGCTGAGAATGATGTTCTCCAGATTCATCCATGTCCCTACAAAGGACACAAACTCATCATTTCTGATTGCTGCATAATATTCCATGGTGGATATGTGCCACATTTTCCCAGTCCAGTCTATCATCGATGGGCATTTGGGTTGGTTCCAGGTCTTTGCTATTGTAAACAGTGCTGCAATGAACATTCGTGTGCATGTGTCCTTATAGTAGAACGATTCACAGTCTTTTGGATAGATACCCAGTAATGGGATTGCTGGGTCAAATGGAATTTCTATTTCTAGGTCCCTGAGGAATCGCCACACTGTCTTCCACAATGGTTGAACTAATTTACACTCCCACCAACAGTGTAAGAGTGTTCCTATTTCTCCACATCCTCTCCAGCATCTGCTATCTCCAGATTTTTTAATGATCGCCATTCTAACTGGTGTGAGATGATATCTCAATGTGGTTTTGATTTGCATCTCTCTAATGACCAATGATGATGAGCACTTTTTCATATGTTTGTTGGCCTCATGTATGTCTTCTTTTGTAAAGTGTCTGTTCATATCCTTTGCCCATTTTTGAATGGGCTTGTTTGTTTTTTTTCTGTAAATCTGTTTGAGTTCTTTGTAAATTCTGGATATCAGCCCTTTGTCAGATGTGTAAACTGCAAAGATTTTTTCCCATTCTGATGGTTGTCGATTCACTCTAGTGACTGTTTCTTTTGCCGTGCAGAAGCTGTGGAGTTTGATTAGGTCCCATTTGTCTATTTTGGCTTTTGTTGCCAATGCTTTTGGTGTTTTGTTCATGAAGTCCTTGCCTACTCCTATGTCCTGAACGGTTTTGCCTAGATTTTCTTCTAGGGTTTTTATGGTGTCAGGTCTTACATTTAAGTTTTTAATCCATCTGGAGTTAATTTTAGTGTAAGGTGTCAGGAAGGGGTCCAGTTTCTGCTTTCTGCACATGGCTAGCCAGTTTTCCCAACACCATTTATTAAATAGGGAATCCTTTCCCCATTGCCTGCTTTTGTCTGGTTTATCAAAGATGATATGGTTGTAGATATGTTGTGTTGCCTCCGATGTTTCTGTTCTGTTCCATTGGTCTATATCTCTGTTTTGGTACCAGTACCATGCTGTTTTGATTACTGTAGCCTTGTAGTATAGTTTGAAGTCTGGTAGCGTGATGCCTCCCGCTGTGTTCTTTTTGCTTAGAATTGACTTGGCTATGCGGGCTCTTTTTTGGTTCCATATGAAATTCATGGTGTTTTTTTCCAGTTCTATGAAGAAATTCAATGGTAGTTTGATGGGGATAGCATTGAATGTGTAAATTACTTTGGGCAGTATAGCCATTTTCACAATATTGATTCTTCCTAACCACGAACATGGAACGTTTCTCCATCTGTTTGTGTCCTCTCTTATTTCATTGAGCAGGTGTTTGTAGTTTTCCTTAAAGAGGTCCCTTACATTCCTAGTGAGTTGTATTCCTAGGTATTTTATTTTCTTTGTAGCGATTGTGAATGGCAGTTCGTTCTTAATTTGGTTCTCTTTAAGTCTGTTATTGGTGTATAGGAATGCTTGTGATTTTTGCACATTGATTTTGTATCCTGAGACTTTGCTGAAGTTGCTTATCAGTTGCAGGAGCTTTTGGGCTGAGGTGATGGGGTCTTCTAGGTATACTATCATGTCGTCTGCAAATAGAGACAATTTGGCTTCCACCTTTCCTATTTGAATACCCTTTATTTCTTTTTCTTGCCTTATTGCTCTGGCTAGAACTTCCAGTACTATGTTGAATAGAAGTGGTGAGAGAGGGCATCCTTGTCTAGTGCCGGATTTCAAAGGGAATGCTTCCAGTTTTTGCCCATTAAGTATGATATTGGCTGTTGGTTTGTCATAAATAGCTTTTATTACTTTGAGATATGTTCCATCAATACCAAGTTTATTGAGGGTTTTTAGCATAAAGGGCTGTTGAATTTTGTCAAATGCCTTCTCTGCGTCAATTGAGATAATCATGTGGTTTTTGTTTTTGCTTCTGTTTATGTGGTGAATTACATTTATAGACTTGCGTATGTTGAACCAGCCTTGCATGCCCGGGATGAATCCTACTTGATCATGATGGATAAGTTTTTTAATGTGCTGTTGCAATCGATTTGCCAGTATTTTATTGAAGATTTTTGCATCTATGTTCATCATGGATATTGGCCTGAAGTTTTCTTTTCTTGTTGAGTCTCTGCCAGGTTTTGGTATCAGGATGATGTTGGTCTCATAAAATGATTTGGGAAGGGTTCCCTCTTTTTGGATTATTTGGAATAGTTTCAGAAGGAATGGTACCAGATCCTCTTTGTGTGTCTGGTAGAATTCAGCTGTGAACCCATATGGACCTGGGCTTTTTTTGTGTGGTAGGCTCTTAATTGCTGCCTCAACTTCTGACCTTGTTATTGGTCTATTCATAGTTTCAGCTTCCTCCTGGTTTAGGCTTGGGAGGACACAGGCATCCAGGAATTTATCCATTTCTTCCTGATTTACTAGTTTGTGTGCATAGAGTTGTTTGTAGTATTCTCTGATGATGGTTTGAATTTCTGTGGAATCTGTGGTGATTTCCCCTTTATCGTTTTTTATTGCATCTATTTGGTTGTTCTCTCTTTTCTTTTTTATCAGTCTGGCTAGTGGTCTGTCTATTTTGTTGATCTTTTCAAAAAACCAGCTCTTAGATTTGTTGATTTTTTGAAGGGTTTTTCTTGTCTCTATCTCCTTCATTTCTGCTCTGATCTTAGTTATTTCTTGTCTTCGGCTAGGTTTTGAGCTTTTTTGATCTTGCTCCTCTAGCTCTTTCAATTTTGACGATAGGGTGTCAATTTTGGATCTCTCCACTTTTCTCATGTGGGCACTTATTGCTATATATTTTCCTCTACAGACTGCTTTAAATGTGTCCCAGAGATTCTGGTACGTTGTGTCTTCGTTCTCGTTGGTTTCAAAGAACTTCTTTATTTCTGCCTTCATTTCATTGTTTATCCAATCAACATTCAAGAGCCAGTTGTTCAGTTTCCATGAAGCTGTGCGGTTCTGAGTTATTTTCTGAATTCTGAGTTCCAACTTGATTGCACTATGGTCTGAGAGACTGTTAGTTATGATTTCCGTTGTTTTGCATTTGCTGAGGAGTGCTTTACTTCCAATTATGTGGTCAATTTTGGAGTAGGTGTGATGTGGTGCTGAGAAGAATGTATATTCTGTGGATTTGGGGTGGAGAGTTCTGTAAATGTCTATCAGGTTTGCTTGTTCCAGGTCTGAGTTCAAGTCCTGGATATCCTTGTTAATTTTCTGTCTGGTTGATCTGTCTGCTATTGACAGTGGAGTGTTAAAGTCTCCCACTATTATTGTGTGGGAGTCTAAGTCTCTTTGTAAGTCATTAAGAACTTGCCTTATATATCTGGGTGCTCCTACATTGGGTCCATATATATTTAGAATCGTTAGCTCTTCTTGTTGTATTGATCCTTTTACCATTATGTAGTGACCTTCTTTGTCCCTTTTGATCTTCGTTGCTTTAAAGTCTATTTTATCAGAGATGAGAATTGCAACTCCTGCTTTTTTTTGCTCTCCATTTGCTTGGTAAATCTTCCTCCATCCTTTTATTTTGAGCCTTTGTGTATCTTTGTGTGTGAGGTGGGTTTCCTGAATACAGCACACTGATGGGTTTTGGTTTTTTATCCAATTTGCCAGTCTGTGTCTTTTGATTGGTGCATTTAGCCCATTTACATTCAGGGTTAATATTGTTATGTGTGAATTTGATACTGCCATTTTGATGCTAGCTGGCTGTTTTGCCCATTGGTTCATGTACATTCTTCATTTTGTTGATGGTCTTTAGCATTTGGTATGCTTTTAGGATGGCTGGAACTGGTTGTTTCTTTCTATGTGTAGTGCCTCTTTCAGGAGCTCTTGTAAAGCAGGCCTAGTGGTGACAAAATCTCTGAGTACTTGCTTGTTCGTGAAGGATTTTATTTTTCCTTCACTTATGAAGCTCAGTTTGGCTGGATATGAAATTCTGGGTTGAAAGCTCTTTTCTTTAAGGATGTTGAATATTGGCCCCCACTCTCTTCTGGCTTGTAGAGTCTCTGCCGAGAGATCTGCTGTGAGTCTGATGGGCTTCCCTTTGTGGGTGACCTGACCTTTCTCTCTGGCTGCCCTAAGTATTTTCTCCTTCGTTTCAACCCTGGTGAATCTGATGATTATGTGCCTTGGGGTTGCTCTTCTTGCGGAGTATCTTTGTGGTGTTCTCTGTATTTCCTGGAGTTCAGTATTGACCTGTCTTGCTAGGTTGGGGAAATTTTCCTGGATAATATCCTGAAGAGTGTTTTCCAGCTTAGATTCATTCTCTTGATCACATTCTGGTACACCTATCAAACGTAGGTTGGGTCTCTTCACATAGTCCCACATTTCTTGGAGATTTTGTTCATTCCTTTTTGTGCTTTTTTCTTTAATCTTGGTTTCACGTTTTATTTCATTGAGTTGATCTTCAATTTCTGATATTCTTTCTTCTGCTTGGTCAATTCGGCTGTTGAAACTTGTGCATGCTTCACGAAGTTCTCGTGTTGTGTTTTTCAGCTCCTTCAATTCATTCATATTCCTCTCTAAGTTTTCCATTCTTGTTATCAATTCCTCGAATTTTTTTTCAAATCTTTTTTCAAGGTTCTTAGTTTCTTTGCACTGATTTAGAACATGTTCTTTTAGCTCAATGAAGTTTCTCATTATCCACTTTCTGAAGTCTGATTCCGTCATTTCGTCACACTCATTCTCCGTCCAGCTTTGTTCCCTTGCTGGTGAGGAGTTTTGGTCCTCTGTAGGAGGTGAGGTGTTTTGGTTTCGGGTGTTTTCCTCCTTTTTGCGCTGGTTTCTTCCCATCTTTATGGATTTATCCGCCTGTCGTCTTTGTAGTTGCTGATTTTTCAATTGGGTCTCTGTGTGGATGCTGAGATTGTTGATGATGAAGTATTTTTGTTACTTAGTTTTCCTTCTAGTGGTCTAGCCCCTCTGCTGTATGAGTGCTGAGGTCCACTCCAGGCCCTGTTTGTCTGGAGTATACCTGTAGCAGCTGTGGAAGAGTGAGGGATGATACCAGTTTCTTCTTCTGCTGTCTTTGTTCCAGAATGATGCCCGCCAAATGTCAGTCTGATTAGTCCTTTTTTTGTGGTGACTCTTTGGATATACAGGGGTCAGGGAGCTGCTTAAGGAGACGGTTTGTGCTTTATAGTAGCTCCAGTGCTGAGCTGTGAGCTCCGTTGTTCATTCAGTGTTGTTGGGAGGTTGTTTATGTCTGCTGTAATAGAACTCATAAAACACCACCCTTTTATTTCCCCCCCTTATATGCACTGTTTCAGGGAGTTGGGGCTTTCTTTATGAGTATCTGTTGCACTGTCCTGCCCCACTAGGTGGCAGTCTATTCACTATTTGCCTGCCGGGGCTCTGACCCACTAGCGTGGTTCTGCCCTGTTGCTGCTGGACTCCCTTCTGCTGTGGAGAGCTCCCGTCTCTTGGGAGTCTCTCTGTTATGGCAGGTTGCCTCCGCAACGGCAGGCTGCTTCGGCCCTGGGCGGTGCTTCAATAGGGGCGGATTGTGTCAGCGGTGGTGGACGCCCCTCCCTCACCGGGCTGCACCGTCCTAGATGCCGGCAGCAAAACTCTCAGCGCCAAGCATCTCCAGTCATTGCCCTGCTTGTCCCTGTGAGGGTGGGACTCGCTGAGCCCGATTACCCAGCTCCCTGCCTCAGAGTCCGTCCTCTCTCTCTCTCCCTCCCTCTCCGCAAGCTTAAAGTTCGACTCTCTCACTGGCGCCCCAGGAGCCTGCCGATAGGGCACTGGGATCCGTGCGATCTCCCGTGCCGCTGCCCACTTCACCGGCTCATATCACGCTTCCCAGGAAACTCCCAGGAAACTCCTGGTCTGGCTCACTGTCCAAGTCCCGTTCAATCAGATGGACGCGCCAATCTGCCCTTCAAACTCTCAGATTGCTGGTTTAACAGGGCGCCCAGACCAGTGTGTTCCGTGCCGGGTCCTGCTGCGGCGCCGGCCGAAGCGGCGCCGGCCGAAGCGGCCGCGCCAAAGGGCTGCGTTAGCCGGTTTTACTTTACTAGCGTCCTGTGGGACTTTCAACGCTCTGTGGGCTAGAAAAGTCCATCCGAGAATGCGGCTAGGACTCACCCTCTGCGCCGTCACTGAGAGCTGCAATCCTGAGTCGCTTCTATGACGCCATCTTGCCGGGTCTCCCCGCATGTATGAGTTTCAACAAAAATACAAAGGGGGACCTGTTGGGAGAACCCCGTGTGAAAGCTTGCAGAGGAGATTTCACAATATGGGAGGTTGAGCTTAGAAGCAGTATCGCCAGACAGAGGGAAATCGAGATAAGGAAGCCAGGAACAAAAAAAGAGGAGAATCTAGCTAAAAGATAGCTATATGGGCGAAACCAGATGTTCATGCACTCATGAGGAACAATGTTTCTTGCTACGTAAACATATATATATTTTTAATTTTTATTGCATTTTAGGGTTTGGGGTATATGTGCAGAACGTGCAAGGTAGTTGCATAGGTACACACACGGCAGTGCATTTTGCTGCCTTCCTCCCCTTCACCCACACTTGGCATTTCTCCCCAGGCTATGCCTCCCCAGCTCCCCCGCACTGTCCCTCCCCCATTCCCCCAATAGACCCCTGTGTGTAGTAGACCCCCTCCCTGTGTCCTTGTGTTCTCATTTTTCTCACCTGCCTATGAGTGAGAATATGCGGTATTTCCTTTTCTGTTCTTGTGTCAGTTTGCTGAGAATGATGTTCTCCAGATTCATCCATGTCCTTACAAAGGACACAAACTCATCATTTTTGATTGCTGCATAATATTCCATGGTGTATATGTGCCACATTTTCCCAGTCCAGTCTATCATTGATGGGCATTTGGGTTGGTTCCAGGTCTTTGCTACTGTAAACAGTGCTGCAATGAATATTCATGTGCATGTGTCCTTATAGTAGAATGATTTATAGTCATTTGGATATATACCCAGTAAAGGGATTGCTGGGTCAAATGGAATTTCTATTTCTAGGTCCTTGAGGAATCGCCACACTGTCTTCCACAATGCTTGAACTAATTTACACTCCCACCAACAGTGTAGAAGTGTTCCTATTTCTCCACATCCTCTCCGGCATCTGCTCTCTCCAGATTTTTTAATGATCACCATTCTAACTGGCGTGAGATGGTATCTCAATGTGGTTTTGATTTACATCTCTCTAATGACCAGTGATGATGAGCATTTTTTCATGTGTTTCTTGGCCTCATGTGTGTATTCTTTTGTAAAGTGTCTGTTCATAGTTTTTGCCCATTTTTGAATGGGCTTGTTTGTTTTTTTCCTGTAAATCTGTTTGAGTTCTTTGTAAATTCTGGATATCAGCCCTTTGTCAGATGGGTAAACCACAAAGATTTTTTTCCATTCTGATGGTTTCCAATTCACTCTGGTGACTGTTTCTTTTGCCAGGCAAAAGTTGTGGAGTTTGATTAGGTCCCATTTGTCTATTTTGGCTTTTGTTGCCAATGCTTTTGGTGTTTTAGTCATGAAGTCCTTGCCTACTCCTATGTCTTGAATGGTTTTGCCTAGATTTTCTTCTAGGGTTTTTATGATGCCAGGTCTTATGTTTAAGTCTTTAATCTATCTGGAGTTAATTTTAGTGTAAGGTGTCAGGAAGGGGTCCAGGTTCTGCTTTCTGCACATGGCTAGCCAGTTTTCTCAACACCATTTATTAAACAGGGAGTCCTTTCCCCATTGCTTGTTTTTGTCAGGTTTATCAAAGATTATATGGTTGTATATATGTTGTGTTGCCTCCGATGCCTCTGTTCTGTTCCATTGGTCTATATCTCTGTTTTGGTACCAGTATCATGCTGTTTTCGTTACTGTAACCTTGCAGTATAGTTTGAAGACCAGTAGTCTGATGCCTCCCGCTGTGTTCTTTTTGCTTAGAATTGACTTGGCTTTGCGGGCTCTCTTTTGCTTCCATATGAAGTTCATGGTGGTTTTTTCCAGGTCAGTGAAGAAATTCAATGGTAGTTTGATGGGGATAGCATTGATTGTGTAAATTACTTTGAGCAGTATAGCCATTTTCACGATATAGATTCTTCCTAACCATGAACATGGAATGTTTCTCCATCTGTTTGTGTCGTCTCTTATTTAATTGAGCAGTGGTTTGCAGTTTTCCTTGAAGAGTTTCCTTACGTTCCTTGTGAGTTGTATTCCTAGGTATTTTATTTCCTTTGTAGCAATTGTGAATGGCAGTTTATTCTTGATTTGGTTCTCTTTAAGTCTGTTATTGGTGTATAGGAATGCTTGTGATTTTTGCACATTGATTTTATATCCTGAGACTTTGCTGAAGTTGTTTATCAGTTTCAGGAGTTTTGGGGCTGAGACGATGGGGTCTTCTAGATATACTATCATGTCATCTGTGAATAGAGACAATTTGGCTTCCAGCTTTCCTATTTGAATACACTTTATTTCTTTTTCTTGCCTGATTGCTCTGGCTAGAACTTCCAGTACTATGTTGAATAGGAGTGGTGAGAGAGGGCATGCTTGTCTCATGCCAGATTTCAAAGGGAATGCTTCCAGTTTTTGCCCATTAAGTATGATATTGGCTGTTGGTTTGTTGTAAATAGCTTTTATTACTTTGAGATATGTTCCATCAATACCGAGTTTATTGAGAGTTTTTAGTATAAGGGGCTGTTGAATTTTGTCCAATGCCTTCTCTGCATCAATTGAGATAATCATGTGGTTTTTGTTTTTGGTTCTCTTAATGTGGTGAATGTCGTTTATAGACTTGCGTATGTTGAACCAGCCTTGCATACCCGGGATGAATCCTACTTGATCATGATGGATAAGCTTTTTAATGTGCTGTTGCAGTAGGTTCGCCAGTATTTTATTGAAGATTTTTGCATCTATGTTCATCATGGATATTGGCGTGAAGTTTTCTTTTCTTGTGGAGTCTCTGCCAGGTTTTGGTATCAGGATGATGTTGGTCTCATAAAATGATTTGGGAAGGGTTTTCTCTTTGTGAATTATTTGGAATAGTTTCAGAAGGAATGGTCCCAGATCCTCTTTGTGTGTCTGGTAGAATTCGTCTGTGAACCCATCTGGACCCGGGCTTTTTTTGTGTGGTAGGCTCTTAATTGCTTCCTCGACTTCAGACCTTGTTATTGGTCTATTGATAGTTTTGGCTTCCTCGTGGTTTAGGCTTGGGAAGACACAGGTGTTCAGGAATTTATCCATTTCTTCCTGGTTTACTAGTTTATGTGCATAGAGTTGTTTGTAGTCTCTGATGATGGTTTGAATTTCTGTGGAATCTGTGGTGATTTCCCCATTATCGTTTTCTATTGCATCTACTTGTTTGTTCTCTCTCTTCTTTTTAATCAGTCTGGCTAGTGTTCTGTCTATTTTGTTGATCTTTTCGAAAAACCAGCTCTTGGATTTATTGATTTTTTGAAGGGTTTTTCTTGTCCCTATCTCCTTCAGTTCTGCTCTGATCTTAGTTATTTCTTGTCTTTGGCTAGGTTTTGAGTTTTTTTTATCTTGCTCCTCTAGCTCTTTCAATTTTTCTGATAGGGTGTCAATTTTGGATCTCTCCACTCTTCTCATGTGGGCACTTATTGCTATATATTTTCCTCTACAGACTGCTTTAAATGTGTCCCAGAGATTCTGGTATGTTGTGTCTTCATTCTCATTGGTTTCGAAGAACTTCTTTATGTCTGCCTTCATTTCATTGTTTATCCAATCGACATTCAAGCGTTAGTTGTTCAGTTTCCATGAAGCTGTGTGGTTCTGAGTTAGCTTCTGAATTCTGAGTTCCAACTTGATTGCACTATAGTCTGAGAGACTGTTTGTTATGATTGCAGTTGTTTTGCATTTGCTGAGGAGTGCTTTACTTCCAATTATGTGGTCAATTTTGGAGTAAGTGTGATGTGGTGCTGAGAAGAATATATATTCTGTGGATTTGGGGTGGAGAGTTCTGTCAGTGTCTATCAGGTTTGCTTGTTCCAGGTCTGAGTTCAAGTCCTGAATATCCTTGTTAATTTTCTGTTTGGTTGATCTGTCTGATATTGACAGTGGAGTGTTAACGTCTCCCACTATTATTGTGTGGGAGTCTAAGTCTCTTTGTAAGTCATTAAGACCTTGCCTTATATATCTGGGTGCTCCTTCATTGGGTCCATATATATTTAGAATCATTAGCTCTTCTTGTTGTATCGATCCTTTTACCATTATGTAATGACCTTCTTTGTCTTTTGGTCTTTGTTGCTTTAAAGTCTATTTTATCAGAGACGAGAATTGCAACTCCTGCTTTTTTTTTTTTTTTTTGCTCTCCATTTGCTTGGTAAATCTTCCTCCATCCTTTTATTTTGAGCCTTTGTGTGTCCTTGCATGTGAGGTGGGTTTCCTGGATACAGCACACCGATGGGTTTTGGTTTTTTATCCAATTTGCCCGTCTGTGTCTTTTCATAGGTGCATTTAGCCCATTTACATTTAGGGTTAACATTGTTATGTGTGGATTTGATACTGCCATTTTGATGCTAGCTGGCTGTTTTGCCCATTGGTTCATGTAGTTTCTTCATTTTGTTGATGCTCTTTTAGGATGGCTGGTACTGGTTGTTTCTTTCTATGTGTAGTGCCTCTTTCAGGAGCTCCTGTCAAGCAGACGTAGTGGTGACAAAATCTCTGAGTACTTGCTTGTTCATGAAGGATTTTATTTTTCCTTCACTTATGAAGCTCCATTTGGCTGGATATGAAACTCTGCGTTGAAAGTTTTTTTCTCTAAGGATGTTGAATATTGGCCCCCACTCTCTTCTCGCTTGTAGAGTCTCTGCCGAGAGATCTGCTGTGAGTCTGATGGGCTTCCCTTTGTGGGTGACCCGACCTTTCTCTCTGACTGCCCTTAATATTTTCTCTTTCATTTCAACCCTGGTGAATCTGATGATTATGTGCCTTGGGATTGCTCTTTTTGTGGAGTATCTTTGTGGTGTTCTCTGTATTTTCTGAAGTTGAGTATTGACCTGCCTTGCTGGGTTGGGGAAATTTTCCTGAATAATATCCTGAAGAGTATTTTCCAGCTTGGATTCCTTCTCTTCATCACATTCTGGTAAATCTATCAAACGTAGGTTGGGTCTCTTCACATAGTCCCCCATTTCCTGGAGATTTTGTTCATTTTTTTGTGCTTTTTTTTTTTTAATCTTGATTTCTCATTTTATTTCATTGCGTTGATCTTCGACTTCTGATATTCTTTCTTCTTCTTGGTCAATTCGGCTGTTGAAACTTGTGCATGTTTCACAAAGTTCTCATGTTGTATTTTTCAGTTCCTTCAATTCATTCATATTCCTCTCTGTGTTGTCCATTCTTGTTATCATTTCCTCGAATCTTTTTTCAAATCTTTTTTGAAGGTTCTTAGTTTCTTTGCATTGATTTAGAACATGTTCTTTTAGCTCACTGAAGTTTCTCATTATCCACCTTCTGAAGTCTGATTCCATCATTTTGTCACACTCATTCTCCATCCAGATTTGTTTCCTTGCTGGTGAGGAGTTTTGGTCTTTAGTAGGAAGTGTGGTTTTTTTCGTTTCGGGTGTTTTCCTCCTTTTTGTGCTGGTTTCTTCTTATCTTTGTGGATTTATCCACCTGTCGTCTTAATAGTTACTGACTTTTCAGTTAGGTCTCTGAGTGGATGCCTGTATTGTTGATGATGAAGTATTTCTGTTACTTAGTTTTCCTTCTAATGGTCTAGCCCCTCTGCACCCTTTAACTTTTCCTCAGATGCTCTGTCTCATTGAGTTGGGGCTTTTTTTATGAGTATCTGTTGCACTGTCCTGCCCCGCTAGGTGGCATTCTATTCACTATTTGCCTGCCGAGGCTCCGTCCGGCTAGCGCGGGTCCACCCTGCTGCTGCGGGGCTCTGTTCTACTTTGGTGCGATCCTCCTTGTTGGCGGAGTCTCTGTTATGGTGGGTTTCCTCGGCAACGGGATTCTGTGTCAGCAATCGGCGTGAACCTCAGTAGGGGCGAGTTCCGTCCATAGTGGTGGACGCCCCACCCCCACCGAGCTACACCATGCTTGATTCAGCTGAACCCGCAGCAAAATTCTCAACCCCAAGTGCCTCCAATCGCCGCCCTGCTTGTTCCCGTGAGGGTGGGACCTGCTGAGCCTGATCACCTGTCTCTCTGCCTCAGAGTCCGTCCTCTCTCTCTCTCTCTTTTTCTCCCCAATTTGAACGGTTGACTCTCTCACTGGCGCCCCAGTAGCCTGCTGATAGGACACTTGGATCCATGTGATCTCCCATGCCACTGCCCACTGCACCAGCTCAAATCACGCTTCCCAGGAATCTCCTGGTCTGGGTCATTGTCTAAGTCCCATTTAATCAGATGGACATGTCGATCTGCCCTTCCAGATCTCAGATTGCCAGTTTAACAGGGCACCCAGACCAGTGAGTTTTGTGCCAGGTGTTGCTGCACTGTTGTGCCAGCTGAACCAGCTGTGTGAGCCAAAGCATTGGCTGTTCTGGCATCCCGTGTTTCTCCTACACCTGCGAATTTCCTCGTTCTGTGGGCAACAAAGGTCCATCTTAAAATGCGGCTAGGACTCACCCTCTGTGCCTTCACTGAGAGCTGCAATCCTGAGTTGTTTCTATGGTGCCATCTTGGAAATCCTCTACATAAACATATTTTTGAGCACCAAATATATTATTATCTTCTATAGCCACTTATTGCTTAGCTGTGAATTTATTGTATGGAACTTCTGATTTAGATACTTGATGTCAGTGAGATCTTGAGAATGTATATATTCTGAGCCTTGGAAGAACAAAATTGCCTGTGAGAGCACTATCTCTTTTGGCCCTCCTGACCCCAGCTGTCTGTCTTCTTTTCTTCTTGCACACCCTCCACTCTGGTTAGAAACTTCTTGCTGGACAAGAATTTCCTCCAGAAGGATAAAAAAATCAATGTGCAAAAATCACAAGAATTTCTATATGCTGATAACAGACAGAGAGACAATTCATGAGAGAACTTCCATTCACAATTGCTACAAAGAGAATAAAATACATAGGAATATATGAAGGACATGAATACATGAAGGATGTGAATACATGAATATGTGAATAAATTCACATGAATACATGAAGGGTGCGAAATAATGAAAGTAATGAAGGACCTCTTCAAAGAGAACTACAAACTATGGCTCAAGGATATAAGAGAGGATACAAACAGATGGGAAAACATCTCATGCTCATTGTTAGAAAGAATCAATATCATGAAAAGGGCCATACTGCCCAAAGTAATTTATAGATTCAATGCTATCCCCATCAAGCTACAATTGACCTCCTTCACAGAACTGGGGGAAAAAACACCTTAAACTTTATATGGAACCAAAAGAGAGCCCACATAGCCAAGACAATTGTAAGCAAAAAAAACAAATTTGAAGGCATCATGCTACCTAACTTCAAACTATACTACAAGGCTACAGAAATCAAAACAGCATGGTACTGGTACCAAAACAGAGATATAGACCGATGGAACAGAACAAATGCCTCAAAAGTAGTTCCACACATCTATAACCAACTGATCTTTGACAAACCTGATAAAAACAAGCAATGAGGAAAGAATTCCCTGTTTAATAAATGGTGTTGAGAAAACTGGTTAGCCATGTGTCAAAAGCTGAAACTGAATCCCTTCCTTATACCTTATACAAAAATTAACTCCAGATTGATTAAAAGTTTGAACATATGACCTAACACCATAAAAACCCTGGAACAAAACCTTGGCAATACTATTCACGACCTAGGCATAGGCAAGGACTTCATGACCAAAACACCAAAAGCAATGGCAACAAAAGCTAAAATTGACAAATGGAATCTAATCAAACTTAAGAGCTTCTGCACAGCAAAATAAACTATCATTAGAGTGAACTGTCAACCAACAGAATGAAAAAAGTTTTTGCAAGCTACCCATATGACAAAGGGCAAATATCCAGAATCTACAAGTAACTAAACCAAATTTATAAGAAAAAAACAAACAACTCCATCAAAAAGTGGGCAAAGGATATGAACTGACACTTCTAGAGAAGACATTTATGTGGCCAAGAAACATATGAAAAAATACTCATCATCACTGGTTATTAGGGAAATGAAATCAAAACTATATTGAGATACCATTTCAGCCCAGTTATAATGGCGATCATTAAAAAAATCTGGAGACAGCAGATGCCAGAGAAGATGTGGAGAAATAGGAACACTTGTTTTTTTGAGATGGAGTTTCGCTCTTGTTACCCAGGCTGGAGGGCAATGGCACGATCTTGGCTCACCATAACCTCTGCCTCCTGGGTTCAGGCAATTCTCCTGCCTCAGCCTCCTGAGTATCTAGGATTACAGGCATGTGCCACCATGCCCAGCTAATTTATTTTTTTGTATTTTTCATAGAGACAGGGTTTCAACATGTTGACCAGGATGATCTCAATCTTTGACCTCGTGATCCACCTGCCTTGGCCTCCCAAAGTGCTGGGATTACAGGCATGAACCACTGTGCCCAGCAAATAGGAACACTTTTACACTGCTAGTGGGAGTGTAAATTAGTTCATCCATTGTGCAAGACAATGTGGCAATTCCTCAAAAATCTAGAAATAGAAATACCATTTGACCCAGCAATTGCATTACTGGTTATGTACCCAAAGGATTATTAATTTTTCTATTATAAAGACACATGGACACATATGTTCATTGCAGCCCTGTTTACAATAGCAAAGATTTGGAACCAACACAAATGCCCATCAATGATAGACTGGACGAGAAAAATGTGGCACATATACATCATGGAATACTATGCAGACATAAAAAGGAAACAGTTTGGGGCCCAAGGTGGCTCTGGCCGGATGTTGTGGCACTTGTGAAGGCGAGGCCAAGAGTTCAAGGCCAACCAACCTCAGAAACCTTACAAGCTCTCATTGATTGGCAAAAAAAAGGAAAGTTTATGTTCTTTGCAGGGACACAGATGAATTCGGAAATCATCATCTCAGGAAACTGACACAAGAACAGAAAGACCAAACACCACACTTTCTCACTCATTAGTGTGTGCTGAATTATGAGAACACATGGACACAGAGAGGGGGACATCACACATTGGGGTCTGTTGGGGGTTGCAGAGTTAGGGGAGGGAGAGCAGAGGGTGGGGATATTGGGGAGGAATGACATTAGGAGAAATACCTAATGTAAGTGGCAGGGGGATGGAGACAGCAAACCACCATGGCATGTGTGTACCTATGTAACAATCCTACAACATTGTCACATGCACCCCAGCACCTAAAGTAAAATAATGAAAAAAAATTATAATGGGTCAATTCAGCAAGAGAATATGATTTTAAATATATATGCACCCAAATACATATATAATTTATTTATATAAATTATTATTGTAAATAAACATCTATATATAAAGAAAACATTATTAGAGCTAAGGAAAATAATAGCCCTCAATCAAATAATAGTTGGAGACCTCAACACCCCACGTTTGACAGTGGACAGAACTTCCAGACAGAAAATAAGCAAAAAAAATTAGTTTTAGTCTACTGTATAAAACAAATGGACCTAATAGATATTTACAGAACATTATAACTAAGAGTTTAGAATGCACGTTATTTTCTTCAGCACATGAATTATTCTCAAAGATAGATTAGACATTAGTCAACAAAACAAGCCTTCAAGCATTCAAAAATTTGCAATAATATCAGGCATTTTCTTTGTCCATAATAGAATAAAACTAGAAATTAGTAACAAGAGGAACACATGAAAGTATATTAATACCTAGAAAATAAACAACATGCTCCTGAATGACCAGTGGATCAGTGAAGAAATTAGTGAGAAAATTTAAAAATTACTTGAAACAAATGGTAATGAAAACACACCATACCAAAACCTATAAAATACAGCAAATGCAGTATTATGGGAAACTGTAGCTATAAGTACCTACAACCCCCAATAGGAAAAACTCTAAATTAAAAATATAATGATGAATCTTAAAGAACTAGAAAGGTAAGAGCAAATGAAACCCCAAAATAATTTTTTAAAAAATAAACAGCTGAGCAGAAATAAATGAAGTTGAAATGAATAAAAGAATACCGAAAATATCAATAAAACACAAAGTTGGTTTTGTAAAGTCAAAAAAGTTGACAAACATTTAGCCATCTGAATAAATAAAATCAGAATTATAAACACTACAACTGATAATTCACAAATTAAGGGATTATTAATGGCTACTATGAGCAACTATATGTCAATAAATTCAAAAATCTAGAAAAAAAATGGAAAAATTCTGAGATAAATAAAACCTACCAAGATTGACCTAGAAAGAAATCTAAAGCCTAAACAGACCAATAAGTAACAAATCTGAAGGCGTAATCAAAAGTCTTCCAGTAAGTAAAAACCCAGGACCTAAGGCTTCACTGCTGAATTACACCAAATATTTAAGAAAAATGAATACCAGTTTTAATCAAACTATTTTTAAAAATACATAGTATATAACAAGATCAGTACTATCCTGATTCCAAAATCAAACAAAGACATAAGAAGAAAAGGAATAAAGAAAGACAGAGAGTCAGAAAGAAAAAATGAGAAAGAAGGAAAGAAAGAAAGAAAGAGAGAAAGAAAGAAAGAAAGAAAAGAAAGAAAGAAAGAAAGAAAGAAAGAAAGAAAGAAAGAAAGAAAGAAAGAAGGAAGGAAGGAAGGAAAGAAGGAAGGAAGGAAAGAAGGAAAGAGAAAGAAAGAAAGAAAGAGAGAGAGAAAGAAAGAAAGAAAGAAAGAAAGAAAGAAAGAAAGAAACTAACTACAGGCCAGTGTCTCTGACCAATGTTAATGCAAAAATCCTCAACAAAATATTAGCAGACCAAATTCAACAATATATTAGAAAGATCATTTATGATGACCAAGTGTGACTTACCCCTTGGAGGCAGAATGGTTCAACATATGCACAAATTAATAAATGTGATACATTATGTTAACAGAATAAACAATAAGCAATGACAGGTCCACAGCTGGTAGTATACTGAGTGGGAAAACAATAAAAGCCTTTTCTCTAAAATCTAGAACATGACAAGAATACCCAATGTCTCCATTGGTATTTAATATAGTATAAGAAGTCCTAGCTTGAGCAATCAAATAAATAAATTAATTAATTAATCCTAATTTAAAAGTTTAAGTGAAATTATTTTTGTTTGCACATAATATTATCTTACATTAAAAAAAAAACTCAAAGATTCCACTGAAAAAGTACTAGAATGGTTAAATTTAATAAAGTTGCAGGATACAAAATGAACGTACAAAAATCAGTAGCATTTCAATATGCCAACAGTGTATAAAGTGAAAAAAGAATAGAATACCAATACTATTTACAATAGCCGCACATGGAATGAAATACCTAGGAGTTAACCAAGTGTGGGGAGAAAATGACATATTTAATTTGAACTCAATTGAACTGGACACAGTGGTCATCAAGTCCCGGAACAGGTTGTATGAGCCCCTTGAGGCATTTATCCAGCACTGTTTCAGAGAAATCTCTATTTCAATCTATTTCTATAGGGTAGTTATTGAAAAAAAAATAGACAATCACAAAAACGAGTTGACTTTTTGTGTTCCTTGAGCCCAGTTGCGAAAGGCTCTCGTGACTGGACCTCATGCTAAACAACTTGCTATAAAAAGAGCTGAGGTCCCAGACTGGAGAGAAGCTACATGAGAATTTTCATCTGTGCATGGATGGGTTCCCGATTCTCGAGCCCAGACTAATCAAACCAGCAGTTCTGTTGCTTCCCAGTCTGGTAATGCTTCCTCCGTAGTCTGCTAACCAGACTATAGAGGAAGCATATATATATATATATGATTATAAGTATATATATGAAGCATATAAATATGTATATATTTACTCTCAACATACATACACAAAAGGTATATATTTTTCCCTTCTCTCCATATCAATTTGCTTATTATATCATTTGCTTCTTATATGACTTGCTTATTATATGTATTGCTATATACTTGTGATAAAAGCTGTTTACCCTTAAAAGTATTGTGTGTGCCTTTTATTCTCCTCTCATGCATCTCCCACATGGAACACACCCAGCAAGTGAAAACTCTTATAATAAAACTATAAAACCTCTAAAAAGTTGAAGAAGACAGCAAAAACTGAAAAATTATTCTGTGTTCATGGATTTGTAATATCAGTATGGTTGAAATGTCCATACTACTCAAAGCAATCTAGATGAAATGCAATTCTTATCAGAATATCGAGACTTTTTACAGAATTAGGAAAAACCATCCTCAAATTATATGAATGCCTAAGCATGGTGACTCATGCCTATAATCCCAGCACATTAGGAGGCTGAGGTGGGAGAATCACTTTAGGTAACGAGTTCAACAGCAGACTTTGCAACATAATGAAAACCCATATTTGCAAAATATGTTTTTACAAAGCATGGTAGCTAATGCCTGTAATCACAGCACTTTTGGAGGCCAAAGCTTGTGGATTTCTTGAGTCCAGGAGTTTGAGACCAGCCTGGGCAACACCATGAGAACCCATCTCTACAAAAAAACCCCAAAACTTTAGCTGGGCATGGTGGTCTGTGCCCCTAGTCCCAGCTATTCAGAAGGCAGAGGAGACAAGTTGAGGCTGCAGAGCCAAAATTGTGCCACTGCACTCCAGCCTGGGTGACAAAAATACTATCTCAAAAAAGAACGAATATAGAATTACAAAAAAAAAAGTCAATGTCCATTCTAAGCAAAAAGAACAAAACTGGAGAAATCATCTTACCTGACTTCAAATTATACTACAGAGCTATATTAACTAAAACAACATTGTACTGGCATCAAAACAGACATATACAGTGATGGAATAAAATAGACATCCCCAGAAGCAAAGCCATACATTTACAGTGAACTCATTTTTGACAAAGGACTAAAGAATATACACTGGGGACAAGACAGTCTTTTCAGTAAATACTGCTATGGAAGCTGGACCTATATGCAGAGGAATGAAGCTAGATGTCTACCCCTCATCATATAGAAAAATCAAACCAAAATGAATTAAGATTTAATTCTAATATCTCAAACTATAAAAGTACCAGAAAAAAAATTGAGGAGACTCTCCAGAACATTAGTCTGGGCAGATTTCTTGAACAATATCCAACAAGCAGTGGCAATCAAAGCAAAAATGGATAAAAAAAAATTACACCAAAGCAAAAATGAAAAAATTGAATCACATCAACTTAGGAAGTTTCCATACAGCAAAGAACACAAGCAACAAATGAAGAGACAACCCACGGAACAGAAAATCGTATTTTCATCTGACAAAAAATTACCATCTGACCAATTAAGGATTAATAACCTTAATATATAAGGAGTTTAACAACTCTATAGGAAAAAATATAATAATCCAATAAAAAATATGCAAAATATTTAATTATACATTCTTCACAAGAAAACATACAAATGGAAAAGAGGCATATGAAAAGGCCTTCAACATCACTGAGTCTCATAGAAAGGCAAACCAAAGCTACAATGAGGTATCATCTCACCCCAGTTAAAATGGCTTATATCTTAATGACAAGCAGTAAAAAATGCTAATGTGGATGTGGAGAAAAAGGAACTTTTATACACTGTTGGTGGGAATTTAAATTAATTCGTTCAACCACCATAAAGAACAGTTTAAAGTTTCCTTAAAACAAACAAACAAAAACTAAAATTGAGCTACTATATGATCCAGCAATCCCACTGCTGAGTATACACCCAAAAGACAGGAAATTGGTGTATTGAAGAAATGTCTATACTCCTGTTTGTTGCAGTGCTGTTTACAATAGCCAAGATTTGGAAACAGTATAAGTGTCCATCGGCAGATAAATGGATAAGGAAAATGTCATGGTCATGATCTTAGCAGAGCTTTCCACAAGAGATTGGCAAAGAGATGGTCATGGGATTACCCCCTCATCTCTGAAGGTGAAGGGCAGGTGTGCATGCCATCAGCAAGATCCAGTGCTGCCTCACTTAAGGTGAGTGTGCACACACAGGTCTTACGAGAACCAGGACCTATAGATGGCCTGGAAAGTCCTCCTGTCCAGACACCACACTGAAGACTCCCAGAACTCCTTCCTAGGGTTTTCCTCTTCAGTGACCCCAGTCCCATTTCCAAAAAAATCTGGGCCTCCTCAACTTCTCTGCCTAAAATCTCCAAGTCCAGTCTTGGCCACATACAAAAATCAGCTTTCACATATTTATGAGAATATCTCAGAGAATTTTCTGTGCCATATACGATATTTACTTCATAATCACAACCATAAATATTTTTTCATTTTGTTGGGATATATATTTTTGTAACCATGCCTCCAGCTAAAATGAGTCATACATAAATTTGGCTGAGATCATAGGGTGATGAGCATGAGGGTAGCAGGTTGGAGAAGTTGGAGAATCTCCTGGGGTCTGTCTTCCAGGGCAGTGGCTCTTTCTACATCTCTACCTTCCTGTGTAACTACCAAAACGTGACCTCTTCCCAATAGGTCCCAGAGCTGCTGCTCAAAGTGTGAGTGCTTCAACCCTTCATAGCACAGTGGGGATTCCGTCACTTATTAGCTGTGTTTTGAAAATGTCTTGTCACTGCTGTTGACCTCAGTGGGACCATCTTCTCATCATGGCATCTGTCTGGGCCTCAGGAAACTTCATTCTACATCCATTGTGCTCATAAGGGCTGCAGTTTCTCCTAAAAATGTCATTGGTTCTTCAGAGAGGGAATTTTTTTCTAATTAATACCTAAAAATCATTTTGTCACTGTAATAATATCTAAACTGAAGAGGTCATACTTCTAGTTTCTGTCACCTGTTTTCACTCTTTACTTATCAGATCTAATTCCCAGTCAAGAACAAAAGATGGTGAATGGCGGTGAAAAGACTTTCATCTGATCAGACATGCACCTTCCAGGCACAGCTCCTCTGAGACCTGTGGAGCCTCCAATAAATCCATATCACAAGTGGGCCTAATCCCAAGAGAAACCATTTTAGTCTATATGAAGATCCCATAAGCATACACAATGTGCAAACCTGAATGCAGGTTTGATGGAGAAGATTGTTAGAGGTTGATAGTTCACATAGGCAGAGACACATCACTTAACTCTTAGGTAAAGACCAAATGGTCTACAGAAAAACACAAGGTTTAAACATTAACCCTTTGCCACACAAATGGTGAAGAGTACTAGCTCCAACTGTTTTTACTTCCCAGCATGTCATCTGAGCTCAGGAAAAGGGAATTCAGCCCTGGAAGTCTAGGGAAAATTAGGAGGTCTTCCCACTCTCTCTTTTATGTGAAAATTAATGTTATTTTTCTCCCTTTCCCAAACAAAATGTATTTTAAAACTTAAATCTTTTGATCCCACATATTTAATACAAAAGATCATCAAGAGTTGGATAAACTGATATTATTAGAAAAGTCAAAAGAATGCCTTTGAAAATCATCTTTGAGAAATGTCTATAACACGCACAGCTGAAATCTGTGCAAAATCACTCTATAATTTTCACAGGAATTAGAAAAGGAAATACCCGTGTATTGCATACCAAAAATAGTAAGGCTATAGAAGAGGCAATGGAAAATTTTTACTCTCCTTTAATGCTCATATACATAGACATATCTAGCAAGTATCTCTAGAAATAATTTTAAAATTATTATAAAAAAGAAAAAAGTCAATATCTTTTAAAAAGTACACATTTTATTTATTTTAATTTGTTAATTTTTCTTTTTTGTTATTTTTTTCTTTATTGACCAAGTGTGAAACTATAGTATACATAATATTTTTATTTCAAAAGCTCTAGGGGTACAAATAATTTTCAGTTACACAGATGAAGTGTATACTGGTGAAGCCTGGGTTTTCTTGTAACTGCCACCTGAATAGTGTTCATTGTACACAATAGGTAATGTTTTATTACTAACTCACCTCTTAGCCTCCCCACTCTGAGTTTCCAGTGTCCACTAAACCTCTTTGTATACAAAAGCTTAGCTCCCTCTTAAAAGCGAGAACATGTGGTATTTGGTTTTCAATTCCTGAGTTACTCTACTTAGGATAATAACCCTAGTTTTAGCCAAGGTGCTACAAAGTACATCATTTCATTTCTTTTCATGGTTAAGTAGTATTCCATGATATATACATTTACCACATTTTTATCCACTCATCAGTTAATGGGCACTTTCATTAACTCCATACCCTTGCAAGTGCAAATTGTACTGCAATAAATACATGCATGCAGGTGTCCCTTTTATATTGACTTTTCTTTCTTTGGGTGGGTTTCCAGAATTGGGACTGGTGGATTGAATAGTAGATCTGCTTTTAGTTCTTAGGGAATCTTCATACTGTTTTCCACAGTGGTTGTAGTAATTTACCTTTCCCCTAGCAGTGTATAATTATTCCCCTTACTCCAAATCCGTGAAAATATTTTTTGCTTTTTGACTTTTAATAATGACCTTTCTGCAGGGAATCAGGTGGTATTTCATTGTGGTTTCAATTTGCATTTCCCTAATAATTAGTAATGTTGTGCCTTTTTCATAGATTTGTTGGCCATTTCTATATCTTTTTCTGATAAATATCTGTGCAAGTCCTTTACTCACTTTGTTCTCTTCTTGCTGATTTATATGAGGTCCTAATAGATTGTTTGTTCTCTTCTTGCTGATGTATATGAGGTTCTTATAGATTCTGGACAATAGTCCTTTGTTGGATACATGGCTTGCAAATACTTTCTCCCATTCTGTAGCTTGTCCATTTACTCTGTTAATTATTTCTTTCACTTCACAGAAGATTTTTAGTTTAATTGGGTCACAGTTATTTGTTTCTGTTTTTGTTGCATTTGCTATTGCTTTCTTAGTAATAACTTTGCCTAGGCCAATATCCAGAATAATTTTTCTAAGATTTTCTAAGATTTTTCTAAGTTTTTCTATTCTTTTTCTAAGAATTTTTGTAGGTTTAGGGCTTAGATTTAGCTCTTTAATCCATCTTGAGTTAATTTTTCTATATGGTAAGAGACAGGAGTTCAGTTTTATTATTCTACCTATGGCTAAACAATTTTTAACATCATTTATTGAATAAAGTGCTTTTTTAAGTGTATGTCTCTGTCTGCTTTGTTGAAAATTTACTGCTTGTATCTGGCTTTATTTCTGATTTACCTATTCCATTTCTGGAAATAAGAAAACATGTTATGCAAAAGGTGAATCTGTGTGTCTCCTAAAAATTACACATTTTATAAGCCTCATTCTTTATAGCCCACACAAGACATACAGATATTTAGAAAATGAAAGTTAGATATAAAATTATGAAAACATACCGTAAAGTTAGAGAGACTTCTTCTCTCCCCTGAGAGCCACCTGATGCCATGGAGTGCTGCTTTTCAGGACACACTTTCTCAGTCACCACCCAGGTAGGCACCTGAACCTGGGCTGAAAAAAGTGACTGTTGTGTCCTGTGACATCTCATCTTCTTATGTCCTCAATTACACTCCACATACTATGCCTGCCAGGGTGTGTTTAAATAGCTCACACATGCCATCCCTGGGTAGGAACCAGACTATTCTGCCTTTGTAAATATCAAGGTGAGAAGGATGAGGAGAGAAGATAGACACAAAGAGGAAGAACCAGAGAAACAGTGAGTAAGGAAGAGAGAAAAGCCAGGTGCAGGGGCTTAACCAGGCAAGACTCTGTCTAAAAAATAAATAAATAAATAAGGATTGGGGAGAACTAAAGAAGGTAAAATAAAGAATGAAGATGGTGTGGGTGAGATTGGACATAAAAAGACAAAAAGAGTGAGAGATGGTGACCTGAGAATGGAATAAAGAAATTAAAATAGACAGAAAGAGGAATCAGCAATGAGATGGAGGAGGCAGAATGGAGGAGGGGGATCTCCACAAACAGGAGCAGTTGGCACAAGAGAGGGTGCATCACATACGTGCCAGATACTTCTTTTATTTTCTAGTTACTTTTTCTTTTAAATTTGTGTCATATTTAGCGAAGGTGTCAATGTTTTAAAAAATCTTCTTATGTACTAAAAATATTCTTTGATGTTTATTCAATAGCTCTCAGAATTTAAACATGCCCTTGGAAAAATATTAATTTTTAAATTAACAGAAAACATTCAGTAAAACTAGTTAGTCTAATAACCAACAGCTTCTTTTCTTTTTCATGCAGTTTAGAAAATTAATGCATTGCAACATGAAATTTCTAAGTCTATGTTCTCTTCAATTTTCCTTTGCTCTTTCTTAGCAGATATTGAAGAAGGTTCTAGCTAGATATGGAAGTTTCTTTCATTAAAACCACCTATTTATGATGAATACATTGTCCTGAGTTAATTGTATAGCCAACTTCCTTTATATTTCCAATGGCCAATTATTACATCTTTTCAATTTTATAATTTGGGGAGTTCAATGTGATTTCTCAAACAAAAAAATGCTTGAAATTAATGTGGTTAGAATCACAGAGAAATCTCTCCTGGTCAAGAGTATAAAATATGATCTGAGACCTTGAGCCAGAGTTGGTGACTCTACTGGCCTGTCTTCTCATCCCTGCTTTCCCCAACACACACTTTCAGAGTCACAAGGCAGCTGAGGAGAAGAAAGCCCAGGCTTTAAGCTCAGCAGAGAAGAGAGGCCTCCCTGCAATGAGAAGGGAAAACTGACTCTGGGAAGAGATCTCAGAGGAGGCAGAATGCAGGTTGGGGGTTAGGGCTCAGATATGGGAAGAGGACTTCGAAGCTCAGGACCAGTAGAAGAAAAAATCTGTGTGATCCTGGTGACCTGGGTCTCCCTTGGTGACCCTGTGCTCACCAGGGACTAGCAGAGACCGAGAGGCCTGTGACTTGAAGGGGAGGATGAGTCCAGCCATATACCCCTGGCTCTCATGTAATGTGTGGTCTTCACTTAAATGAGATAGTAATTTGGGGGAAAGAGCAGAAATGTCTCACTTTTTTGTGTTTTTTGTTTGTTTTTGGTGTTTTTGTTTGTTTGACAAAGGTCTCACTCTGTCACCTGGTCTGGGGTGCAATCATGCAATCTTGGCAAACTGCAATCTCTACCTCTGGGGCTCAAGATATTCCCCTACCTCAGCCTCCTGATTAGCTGGGATTATAGTCACTTGCCACTGCACCCGGTTAATTTTTGTACTTTTAGTAGACATGGGTTCTCACCATGTTGACCAGGCTGGTCTCAAACCCTTGAGCTCAGGTTTTCCACCTGCCTTGGCCTCCCAAAGTGCTGGGATACAGGCATGAGCCACTACACCTGGCCTCCAAATGACAGGTTTGAATCTGAACTTTTTCCTCTTCCAGTGGTCAGCATAAAATATTTCTTCAACATGTTAGTTACTTCCTAATTACAGGATTGTGACACCAAAGGAAAAGGTATATGTGAAGCTCTAGTTGTCATACTATACACTGTGAGGTGACTTCTCAGTCATGATCTTACCTAAGAAACAAGTCTGCAGAAAAAGAGAAAAGAAAGAGAAGTCAGAAATGGCACCATCAGCCCAGGTGAGAGACATTCTCAGTTGATTGCTCTGTTTCTTTACTGCAGATGTGTTTAGCACTCACTAACCTCTGACTCTGCAGTCTTCTATCTGACACATGGGCTTGCTCTCACTCAGGATATTGCTCAGTCTCCTTCCAAATCTATCAAACTGTCATTTTATGAAATGGTGCTTTTTAAAAATGCTCTGTATGGGAGATTGTCCTGGGCAGATCTTCACCCCAGACCTGGGTGCAGGACATGGAGTGGGCTCTGTAGTCAGTGGAGTTGAGCTGCAGGATTGTTTAGAATGGAAACAAATGGATGTACCTCTGCTTTCTTTGGACAAAAATAAAAGAAACTGCACACATAATAGTGTATTAATATCCAGGAAGAGCTGTGAAATCTTAGGCAAAGAATATTGGCAACATAAAACCTGCTGAGCTAGACTTCATTACTCATTTAAAGCTAAATCAAGTGAATCAGTGTTTGAGCCTCTAAATAGAATCCACAAAATTCTACAATCACAAATAAAAGCCAATTCCATCTTTAAATTAAATTTGTAGTAAGTTGTACCCTTGTCTGGAAAACAAACTCTTTTGGAAACTGACTAATACCAAAGCCATGCAGGAGGCGAGAAATAATTACTTACTCATGGGCTGAAATTATGGAAAGAATATAATATCAAGAATATAAGCCTGTCCCTAGCTAACCTTAATTTAAAATAATCTAATTCTCAGTGCTCATTACTGTAGCTTTGTGATGTATTAAGCCATAAAATCTGTTTTGTAAAAAGTTTTTGAATATAATTTGGCAATTAATCTGCTAGCTATTTTATCTTACCTACAGGAGTCAGGAATAACATTTCCAATATTAGTAGATGTATTTCCAGAGTACCTTTATTCACATAAAGGCAAAAAAGTGTAGCTAGTTTAATTATCTCATTATTTTAAAAAATAATAAATTTGGGCCTTTTTTATGTTGTTGCTGTTTTACCTACTAGAGCATATTATATACTTGACATAGGTTATAACTAGATGATAACAGAAAACATTTTGCCTTTGTCCATTATGACAAGACTATTTCTTCATGAAATTAAGAATGATGCATTCATAGAAAGGTAACTTTATAACCTTAGTTTTTCACATTAGAAAAATATTACAAACTTCAGTAATTTTCAGAATTTAATAGTTTGTTTCATTTCTTCTGACTTTAAGAATATTCTAATGCCATTTCCAGGATTAATATTCATCTATTTAAATTAGTTCATTAAATAATTGTTTTTACTTTCAGATTCCCTATTTAAAATTGATTTTTGTTTTAATATGTTTAATAATTCTAAAACAAAAATAACTTCATTTGATGTTTTTACTTATTTAAAAAACTATTTTTTCTTATAATTAGTGGTTAGATTTAATTTAATTAGATTTAAATGAGAAATTGCCACAATGAAAACTTTTTGAAAAGTACAACCATATGGCTAGGTGTGGTGGCTCATGTCTGTAATCTCAGGACTTTGGGAGACCAAGAAGAGTGGATAACCTGAGGTCAGGAGTTTAAGACCAGGCTGACCAATATGGTGAAACCCCATCTCTATTAAAAATTTAAAAATTAGCCTGTGGTTGTGTCAGGCACCTGTAGTCCCAGCTACATGGTAGGCTGAGATAAGAGAATTGCTTGAATCTGAGGGGCAGAGGTTGCAGTGAGTTTAGATTATGCCAACTGCACTCCAGCCTGGGCAACAGCAGGACTCTGTTTTTTTAAAATAATTACAACCACATCTTACAACTGACAAGATACACAAAATTAAAAATATGTGACATATTAAAGTATATCTATTTCTATAAGATTGAGATACACAGTGGTTAAGCACGTTGTCTACTCCTGAAATTTTCTTTTTACAAAGAGGTGACTTTAGAAGTTGTATTAGTTTGTTTTCATGCTGCTGATAAAGAAATACCTGATACACCCTTCAAATTTCATGAGACTTATTCACTATCATGAAAATAGCACAGGAAAGACTGGTGTCCATGATTCAATTACCTTCCTTTGGGTTTCTTTCACAACATGTGAGAATTCTGGGAGATACAATCCAAGTTGACATTTGTGTGTGGACAGAAGTGAATCATATCATTCAGCCCCTGGCCCCTCCATATCTCATGTCCCTACATCTCAAAACCAATCATGCCTTCCCAACAGTCCCTTAAAGTCTTAACTCATTTCAGCATTAACCCAAAAGTCCACAGTTTAAAGTCTCATCTGAGACAAAGCCAGTTTATTCTGCCTATGAGCCTGTAAAATCAAAAGCAAGCTAATTACTTTCTAGATACAATGGGGATATTGGTATTGGGTAAATACGGCCATTCCAAATGGGAAAATTTGGCCAAAACAAAAGTTACAGTGCCCATTCAAGTCCAAAATCCAGTGAGACAAACAAATTTTAAAGCTCCACTATAAAGTTTTTGACTCCAGGTGTCACACTTAAGTCACCCTGATTCAAAAGGTGGGTTTCCATGGTCTTGGGAAGCTCCAACACTGTGGATTTTCAGAGTACGGCTTTTCTCCTGACTGCTTTCATGGGTTGATGTTGAGTATCTGCAGATTTTCCAGGTGCTTGGTGCAAGCTGTCGGTGGATCTAGCATTCTGGGGCCCAGAGGATGGCGGCTCTTCTCACAGCTCCACTAGGCAGTGCCACAGTAGAAACTCTGTGAGGGGGCTTCCACCTCACATTTTCCTTCTGCTCTGCCCTTGTAGAGGGTCTTCCCCTGAAACAAATTTTGCCTGAGCATTCAAGCATGTCCATAAATCTGCTGAAATCTAGGCAGAGGTTCCCAAACCCCAACTCTTGATTTCTGTGCACCTGCAGGCTCGACACCAAGTGGTAGCTGCCAAGCCTTGGCCCTTCCACTCTCTGAAGCCACAACCTGAGGTCTACAGTTGCCTCTGTCTGCCATGGGTGGGTCAACTGGGACAAAGGGTACCAAATTTCTAGGCTGTACACCACATGGGACCTTGGGCCTTGCCAACAAAATTACATTTTCCTCCTGGGCCTCTGGAACTCTGAAGGGATGGGCTGTTGTGAAGGTCTATGAAATGGCCTGGAGACCCTTTTATCCCATAATCTTGGGGATTAGAATTTGGCTCCTTGCTACTCATAAAAATTTATGCAGCTGGCTTGAATTTTTCCATAAAAAATGGGTTTTTATTTTTATTTTTATTTTTTTTTTGAGACAGAGTCTCTCTTTTGTTGCCAGGCTGGAGTGCAATGGCGTAATCTCTGCTCACAGAATTTACCTCCCAGGTTCAAGCAATTCTCCTGCCTCAGCCTCCCAAGTAGCTTGGATTACAGAAGCCCACCACCACAACCAGCTAATTTTGTATTTCTGGTACAGATGGGTTTTCTCCATGTTTCCCAGGTTGATCCTGAACTTCTGACCTCAGGTGATCTGCCTGCCTTGGCCTCCCAAAGTGCTGAGATGACAGGTGTGAGCCACCACACCTGTCTGGAATTTTCCTCTCTACTGCATTCTCAGGCTGCAAATTTTCTGAACTTTTATGCTTTGTTTCCTTTTTAAAACAGAATCCTTCTAACAGGACCCTAGTCACAGTTTAAATGCTTTGTTGCTTAGAAATTATTTCCACCATAAATAATCTCACTCAATTTCAAAGTTTCACAGATCTCTAGAACAGGAACAAAATGCCACCAGTTTCTCTGCTAAAACATAACAAGAGTTATCTTTGTTCCAGTTCCCAACAAATTCCTCATCTCTATCTGAGACTGCCTCGGCCTGAACCTTATTGTTCATATCACTGTCAGCATTTTTGTCAGAGCCACTCAACAAGCCTCTAGGAGGTTCCAAACTTTCCTACATTTTGGTGTGTTCTTCTGAGCCCTCCAAATTGTTCCAACCTCTGCCTGTTACCCAATTCCAAAATTACTTATATAATTTTGGGTATCTTTCCAGAATGCCCCACTCTACTGGGACCAATTTACTGCATTAGTTCATTTTCTTGCTGCTGATAAATAAATACCCGACACTGGAAACAAAACGAGATTTAATTAGACTTACAGTTCCACATGGCTAAAGAGGCTGCAGAATCATGGTGGGAGGTGAAAGGCACTTCTTACATAATGGTGGCAAGAGAAAACTGAGGAGGAAACAGAAGCAGAAACCCTTGATAAACTCATCAGATCTCATGAGACTTATTTACTATTATGAGAATAAAAAAGACTGGCCCCCATGATTAAACCACCTCCTCCTGGGTCCCTCTCACAAAACGTGGGAATTCTGGGAGATAAAATTCAAGTTGAGATTTGAGTGGGGACACAGGCAAATTATATCAGAAATGTCATTCAGTTTTTTTATGTTTAAAATCTCCTCCCATGTGAAAAGGGAAAATAAAACACATTATGGATTTCTCATAAAAATACGTGTAAAACACTATTATAATACTCTAGAATAGTACTACAGCATAGTGAGAATATGTTTCTTTTTCAGAGCAAAATTTTATCAAAAGAAAAATAAATTTTAATAAAATATGTCTGGGTTAGAAAGAATAGCAAGTACACAATAGGGTATTTTGATTTCCCCCATAAAGCAGACCTGATGTGTTCATGAAAAGCCTCCTCACTTGGAATGAAATTATCAATTACTTGAAAATGACAAATTGTTTCCAGTATATAGCAGTAAAAATGATCTTCTTATCCCAGGTGATACTTAAATAGCTGAAATGTTCTTCTTGACATCACAGTTTCCTTTATTTATGAGATGAATCTTATGATGCATAGATTTGATTCTCAAGCACCTCACTATGCTCAGCTCCTGGTACTCCCTACAAAAGTTCTTTAGAGAAGGACTGCTTTGGAGTTGATCTATTTTTTCAGTACCATTAGATAGAAAGTTGTTTTTTATGTTCACAGAGTGGGCCAGAGCATGAACATTGACACCATCTCCCACTTGAATATCTCCCATGCCATCACCGTCAGCCCCCAAAACATCAGGTGGTCAGAGCTTAAACTAAATGCTTACAAATAGACTTGATTCTCCAATATCCTAATTCCGTGCTGAATTCTGAATATGCTTGCAAATATCATTATTCCTATGTATGTTACTGGCAAGTGGAACACAACAAGCAGCACTGTTCTGGAGTAATTACAGAATTCCACATGTATCACATGCTGTATTTTTATCATTTTTTTAATGTTTTGTGTTTGGAACTTATAACCTGGGGCAGAAGCTCCATGACTTTTACTCTGCTCAACACAAGTGGTGGGTCCATCACATTCATAGGTCCAACACCATTTCTAAATACTTACCTGAGTCTGGAGTCACTGAAAGCATCTTTGTCTTGAGGAGCACTTGTGTATCATATCATACTCTCTCCTACATCTTTACAATATATGTGGTTTTGGGGTTTGGGGTGGTGTTTTGTTTTTTTCTTTTGTTTGAGATGGAGTTTCACTCTTGCTGCCCAGGCTGGAGTGCAATAGTGTGATCTTGACTTGCCACAACCTCCACCTCCCAGGCTAAAATGGTTCTCCTACCTCAACCTCCTGAGTAGTTGGGATTACAGGCATGCACCACCATACCAGGATAATTTTGTATTTTTTGTAGAGAAGAGGATTCTCCATGTTGGTGTGACTGGTCTTGAACTCAAAACCAAAGGTGATCCATCCACCTCAGTCTCCCAAAGTGCTGGGCTTAGAGGCATAAGCCACCATGCCCTGCCAATGTAGTCCTTTTTTTGTAGTCCCAGTGGTTGGCTGATGAACAACTCTAAACTGATGGCTGCTTGGCTTTTCTATATTTGGACCCATTGTTCTCATAAGCCATGGCCCCAGGATATCCAGAATCACCTCTTCCTGCTGTGGAATAAATATCAAGTTTCCTAAGATAATCAGATAGATCTGTATTTTATGTGAAGTTTTTAATAAAGTGCAGACATTTGTTTATTATTTTATGCCAAGATTTAATTACCACAAAGAGTGGTTGCATATCAAAGACCTGTAAATCAAAGACTGAGTCTATAGCCTCATGGGATTTTTATGGTAGCAATCGCAGTTACAAACTAAATGTTCTGCAAATTCATTGATAATTTTTCATTTACTAATGTTATAATAGAAAAATGTAGAGGAAAAAATTTATTATAAATGGGGCATCTAATAATTTAGAGACAATGGAAAACTTATATGGGTATGTAGCTTTAAATTAATTAATTTAAAATGCCATGGAAGGCTCAAAGGTACAGCAAGATGGCAGAAGAGAAGGCTTCACCAACCACCCCTCTGCAAAAACACCAATTTAACAACTGCCTACATTTAAAAAGCACCTTCATGAGAACCAGGAATTAGGTGAGCACTCACAGTACCTGGTTTTAACTTCATAGTGCTGAAAGTGGCACTGAACAGATGGGAAAAATGGTCTTGAATATCTTACAGAATTTCTCCCATATCCCCAAACAATGGTGGCATGGTACAGAGAGTGAGAGTGCAGCCATTGTGAGGCATTGAACTCAGTGCTGTTCTATTACAACAGAAAGAAAACACAGAACAAACTCAGCTTACACCTGCTGATAAGGAATTATTTAAACCATATAGTTGCTAGTAACAGTGAATACACAGGAAAACTAATTTTTGTATTTTTAGTGGAGATGGGGTTTTACCATGTTGGTTAGGATTGTCTCAATCTCTTGTCCTTGTGATCTGCCACCCTCAGCTTTCCAAATTGCTGGGATTACAGGCATGAGCCACCGTGCCCGGCAAGAAAACTCATTTTTGACAAAGGTGTCAATAACATACACTGGGGAAAAGGCAGTGTCCTCAATAAATTGTGCTGGGAAAAGTAGATATTCATATACAGAAGAATAAAACTGGATTTTTCTAGCCCAAGCTGGAGTGTAGTGGTGTGATCTCAGCTCACTGCAGCCTCTGCCTGCTGGGTTCAATCAATTTTTCTGCCTCAGCCTCCAGAGTAGCTGAGATTATAGAAGCCCACCAACACACTGTAGAGAAAAAATAAATATTAAATTTGAACTTAATTGAACAGGGACACAAACAATGGTCACCAAGTCCTGGAACAGGTTGTATGAGTCCCATTAGGCTTTCATCCAGGTCTACTTCAGAGAAATCTGTATTTAAATCAATTCTTATATGTTAGTTACCAAAAAACAACAGACAGCTGCAAGAGCAAGTTGACCTTTTTGTGTTCCTTGTGTCCAGTATTGAAGGGCCCTCGAGACAGGGCCTCATGAAAAGCAACTTGATACAAAGAGAGCTAGGGTCCCAGACTGTGCCAAAGCTTCCTGAGACCTCTCCTCATCTGTGCATGGATGGTTATATGTCTTTCCCCTTCTCCCATTTTCATATCAACTTGGTTATTGTATTATTTGCTTATTACATTATTTTCTTGTTATATCTGTATTGTCATATACTTGGGATAAAGGTTGTTGACCCTTAAAAGCCTCTGTATTTTTTCTTCCCCTGTCATGACTTTCCCACACAGAACATTTTTTGCATCACAAGCAGGATCTGAAAGTGAAAGCACGTCCTTTTCCAGCTGCAGGACTGTACTGGGAGCTCAGGAACTTGTCATATCCCGGGAGGGGAATTCCTCCAGTTCCCACACCCCACCGTGGCCATTGAGTGGTCCAAGGGAACTGGCCTTTGAGAAAATTGGGAATCTAAATTAGTGAATTTTGAACCATTGCTGTGCATGATGCACTGCAGGGAATCCTCACTGGTAAAGGGAATGCTGAGGGAATTTCCCACCATGGATGGTACTTGCTTCCTGCTTATAAGTTAATGTGTCAAGATAAGGATTTGTTGCTACAAGAGAAATGATATCTAGAAATGAAGAATGCTAATCTGACTTCGAGAATGGCCCTGGCCCAGTGCCAGGCCTATATCCTGATTGATCAGGCTCAAAGCCATCAGCCTATGGCTGAAAAAAAAATGTGTTCAAGTGGCCTGCTCAGGGTGAAACTGAAGAACTAGCCAGCACGGGCTTGGAGCAGGTAAAAACCCAGCTTTTGTCTCAAGGTTGGGAAATTAACCCTACTAAAATTCAAGGACCTACACAAACAGTAAAATTCCTCTGCTTCCTATGGAATGTAGGGAAATAGTCCATTTTACCAAAGGCTAAGGCCAAAATACCTGAATTTGCAACACATACCTCTAAAAAACAGGCCCAGGAATATACTGACTTGTGTGGATTCTGAAGACATCATATTTCCCACTTGGGGAACATCTTACAACCTCTGCATGTGATCACTAGAAAATGCTATGACTTTCATTGGGGACAGAAAGAGAGCATGGCTTTTGAACAAGCTTAATAAGCAGTGCAGCTGACACTGGATCTATGGTGCATAGGAGGTGGGCCAGTAGAACTGCAAGTGGCTGTTTTTGATCAACATGCTAATTGGAACCTCTGTCAGAAACAAGATGAAAAGAAGGTGTCTCTGAGGTTATGGACCTGGAAGCTGCCAGAGGCCTGAAAAGCTTATATCCCTTTTGAAAACAATTGTTAGCTTGCTGTTGGACTTTTCAAGAAAGAGAGCACCTCTGCATCAACCATGATGTCCTTGTAAAGCCTGATATTCCTGTTATGACTTGGGTCATGAATTCCTTCAAAACTCAGTGAATAGGGTATGAAAAATAGAGTAGCAGCCAGGTGCGGGGGCTCATTACTGTAATTCTAGCACTTTGGAGGCCCAGGTGGGTGGATCACTTGTGGTCAGGATTTCAAGACCAGCTGGGCCATCATGGTGAAACCCAATCTTGAAAAAAAAAATGAAAGAAAGAAAGTAGCATCATAAAATTGAAATGGTACCTAAAAGACAGGGCTAAGCCAGGACCAAAGGAGGTATTATTTTTACATGAGGATGCACAAAACTTGCCAGCTCAGAAAACCACTGAGCAAGTCCTGCAGAGAGGGAAGAAAACCTCCTCCCAATGGGGCAAGTACTCTAAAGAACTAAGTCCACAGGATCAGAAACATACTTGGTTTACTGAAGGATTCACCAAATACATTGGTGGCACTTGATGCTGGAAGGCCATGGCTTGAAATCCTGTTAAAAAGAAAATTGGCATTTCTGATGAAGGAGGGGGTGGGAGAAGCCAGCTGGCTAAACTAGTAGTGGTCCTCTAATCCATTCAGGAGGAGTCCAGAGGGATGCATCAGTTGTATAGTAACACTTGGTCAGTAGCAAGTGGTCTACCTGGATGCCCCAGTGGCAATTAAGCAAATTTATTTTATTAATAAGGGGCTTGAGGGAAACAATACTGGAAAGATTTGTGAATCCTAGTGCACTCTACCATTAACACTGTTTTTCTTGTTGGTTTTCACGCATCTCTGCTTTATCTTGACAGAGTAATCAGCAGGCAGATCAACAGGCCAAAATTCCCACCATAACTGCAAACTTGAATGCAGATGAATGGATTGCAACACACTCAAGCCTTCCAGTGAGAGGCATTATAATGTATGGTGACATAATTGATAGTGATTACCGAGGAGAGTTAAAGGTCATTTTATAAAATACCACTCCAGATTCTTTGCTATAAAACAGCAGATGCGAGTAGCTCAATTGTTAGTGGTACTGTTGTGGATAATCAGGAGATGGGAGAAACCAATGCGTGGAACAGGAGGATTCTATTTAAGGTGTGCACAGGCTAAGTGGAGTCACATCCAAAAACTGAGCATCAGACAAAGAGAGCAAATGCCTTTTATGTATCTAGAGACATGAAAACACAAAGCCGGAAGCAAGCTTATAGAAGAGAAAACAAAAGCTCTTAATCAAGGCAGTGACAGGCTTACATATGACTCTTAGCATGCAAGCCAGGTGGCCCTTATCTCAGCTCAGGTCAGTTCAGCAGAGCCTCATATAGATTTACCGCATGACTTTTTTCTTGGTGCCTTGGTATCTGTAGTTTCAGTCTTCTTAGGCATTTCTCATGGCCTTCACTGTGTCACTTAGATACAAAATTGACTTACACAGGACAGAGATACCTATAAATTCCTAAGTTTACTGACACTATAGGGGTAAGGTACAAGGAAAATTTATGCTTCCCTCCTTATGTTGAGAGAGTGCAGGAAGTGTTTTCAAAGTACATTCCTCTCAGCTCTGGCTTCTCAGACAATGTTATGAAGGATTTTTCTGGGCTGGGCTTCACCTGTTGACTGCCATCAGCCTAATACAGAGAACTTGTTTCTCTCTTTGATTTTAACTTTCTTTCTTTCCTTAATTTCCCACCTCAGAACCTTGTCAAAAACTAACCCCTGAGGAAATCTCTGCCCCAACAGAGGCTACATACAGAACTGGGAGATTCAGATCCACTGGTACAGGTAGCTTACATCCTGGAGCCAAAATATGGTACAGCAGCCATCAGATTCCACCCCTGAGGCTGGTGACCTGGTAGCTATGGGAGCAGAAAATGAAGGCACAGTACAATTTTCTAAAGATTAAAAACAATATTGGGGGGAAGGCACAAGAGTGAGTGCTAGAGGGAAAAAGAGGGAGGGGGTGGGGAAGAGGGAATCTTATATTACATGACAGGGGTGGCATGACCTGGAGTGTCAGTGTGGAGGAGACTGAGTATTCTGCCTTGTAAATACTGTTATTTGTATATACTGTAAATGATGACATTGGTGGCCACTAACTGAACCCGGGCAAACTGGGAACAACCTCAAAACCAAAACCAGACACAGCACAAGCAGTGGCCACTGCAGAACAAACTCGACTTGCACACATGATTTCAGACCATAATGATGCTGACTTTGAGGAAAAGGTGAAATGATTGATATTATGGGCAAGAACCACGATGAATGTGTGATTGCTTTACATGACTGCAACGGAGATGTCAACAGAGCCATCAATGTTCTTCTGGAAGGAAACCCAGACAGGAATTCCTGGGAGATGGTCGGGAAGAAGAAGGGAGTCTCAGGCCAGAAGGATGGTGGCCAGATGGAATACAACACAGAAGGCAAAGAAAATCGAGACCGGGACAGAGACTATAGTCAGAGACATGGTGGGCCACCAAGATGGGGGAGAGGTGCCAGCCATGGATGAGAGTGTATGCATGGGGCTTTATTCAAATCCATCTGTGGTTCAAGGTCAGGAAAATGGCACCAAGAGTGGAGGGCCTTCTGGAAGAGGAACAGAAAGAGGAAGAAGGTGCCATGGCCAAGGCAAAGGTGGCTCTGGTAGGTGAGGAGGAAGGTTTTCTGCTCAAGGAATGGGAACTTTTAACCCAGCTGATTATGCAGAGCCAGCCAATACTCATGATAACTATGGCAATAGTAGTGGCAATACACGGAACAACACTGGCCACTTTGAACCAGATGATGGGATGAGACTTGATTTCATTGGGGTTGAGGGGTCAAATTATCTCTGAAAATTTAAGACTGCTCCTGGTGCATGGAGGACTGCAACAGAGGAATGGGGGACTGAAGATTGGAATGAAGATCTTTCTGAGACCAACATCTTCACTGCCTCTAACGGGTCTTCAGTGCCTCTGCCTGCAGAGAATGTGACAATCACTGCTAGTCAGAGAATTGACCTTGCTGTTCTGCTGGGGAAGACACCATCTACAATGGAGAATGATTCATCTAATCTGGATCCATCTCAGGCTCCTTCTCTGGCCCAGACTCTGGTGTTCAGCAATTCAAAGCAGACTCCATATCACAGCCAGCTTCAGGGAACACATTTTCTTATCACAGTATGGTGAGCATTTTGGGGAAAGAATTTGGTGATGTTGGTGAAGCTAAAGGCGGCAGTACTATGGGCTCCCAGTTCTTGGAGCAACTCAAGACTGCTCAAGCCCTGGCTCAGTTGGCAACTCAGCATTCTCAGACTGAAAGCACCACCACCTCCTCTTGGGACATGGGCTCAATGACACAATCCCCATCATTGGTGCAGTATGATTTGAAGAACCTGAATGATTCAACAGTGCACAGCCCCTTTACAAAGTGCCAGGCTTTTATCCCATTTTCAACCATGATGGAGGTGTTCCTTCAGGAGAAGTCACCTGCAGTGCCTACCTCCACAGCTCCACCTCCACCTCCGTCTTCTCCTCTGCCAAGCAAATCCACATCGGCTCCATAGATGTCACGTGGATCTTCAGACAACCAGTCCTCTAGCCCTCAGCCAGCTCAGGAAAAATTGAAACAGCAAAAGAAAAAAGCCTCCTCGACTTCTAAGATTCCTGCTCTGGCTGTGGAGATGCCTGGCTCAGCAGATATCTCAGGGCTAAACCTGCAGTTTGGGGCATTGCAGTTTGAGTCAGAGCCTGTCCTTTCTGATTATGAATCCACCCCCACCACGAGCACCTCTTCAAGCCAGGTTCCAAGTAGCCTGTATACCAGCATGGCTAGTGAATCTTCATCTACATTTTGATCTAACCAGAGTCAGGAGTCATTATCAGAGTGGTCCAATTCAGTCAACAACATACACCTCCCAAAATAATGCTCAGGGCCCTCTTTATGAACAGAGATCCACACAGACTTGGCGGTACCCCAGCTCCATCTCTTCGTCATTCCAAAAGGACCTGACTTAGGCAAAGAATGGCTTCAGTTCTGTGCAGTTTATGCAGTTACAGACCATGTAATCTGTTGAAGGTGCTACAGGCTCTGCAGTGAAATCTGATTCACCCTCCATTTCTAGCATCCCCACTCTCAATGAAACGGTATCTGCAGCTTCCTTACTGACAACAACCAATCAGCACTCATCCTCCTTGGGTGGCGTGAGCCACAGTGAGGAGATTCAAAATACTAACACCACAACACACAGCAGCACATTATCTATGCAGCAGAATACCCTTTTGTCATCAACATCTTCTGGGAACACTTCAACATCCACTCTTTTGCACACAAGCATGGAGAGTGATGCGATTCTCCATTCTTCCTCCAGCACTTTTTCCACCACATCCAGTACAGTGTCTGCACCTCCCCCAGTGGTCAGTGTCTCCTCCAGTCTCAATAGTGGCAGTAGTCTGGGTCTCAGTCTAGGCAGCAACTCCACTGTCACAGCCTCGACTCGAAGCTCAGTTGCTATGACTTCAGGAAAAGCTCCTCCTGGCCTCTCTCCTGGGGTCCCGCCATTGTTGCCTAATCCATATATTATGGCTCCAGGGCTGTTACATGGCTATCCGCCATAAGTATATGGTTATGATGACTTGCAGATGCTTCAAACAATATTTCCATTGGATTACTACAGCATCCCCTTTCCCACACCCACTACTCTGCTGACTGGTGGGGGATGGTAGCCTGGCCAGCAACCCTTATTCTGGTGACCTCACAAAGTTCGGTCTTGGGGATGCCTCCTCCCCAGCCCCAGCCACAACCTTGGCCCAACCCCAACAGAACAATACACAGACTCACCACACCACACAGCAGACATTCCTGAACCCGGTGCTGCCTCCTGGCTACAGTTACACCTTCCTGCCATACTATACAGGGGTCCCAGGCCTCCCCAGCACCTTCCAATGTGGGCCTGCTGTGTTCCCTGTGGCTCCTATCTCTTCCAAGCAGCATGGTGTGAATGTCAGTGTGAATGCATCTGCCACCTCTTTTCAATAGCCGAGTGAATATGGGTCTCATGGATACAACACTGGTGTTTCCATCACCTCCAGTAACATGGGTGTGCCAGATATCTCGGGTTCTGTGTACTCCAAAGCCCAGCAGTCCTTTGAGAAACAATGTTTTCATTCCGGTAATCCTGCTGCTTCCTTCAACTTGCCTTCAGCCCTAGGAAGAGGGGGCCCCATCAATCCGCTACAGCTGCTGCCTACCCACCTGCCTCCTTTATGCACATTCTGACCCCCCCATCAGCAGCCGCACTCTCAGATCCTTCACCATCACCTGCAGCAAGATGGCCAGATGAGCAGCGGGCCAGGTAGCCAGACCAGCTTCCGCAGAAGCCCCAGACAAACAAGTCTGCCTACAACAGCTACAGCAGGGGGGCAAACTGAGGCCCTGACCCTCTTCTTCCAGTCCCATCTTCTGAGAGGGCTTCTCAGCCTGGAAACTAGGGAAACAGCATCAAAGAGAAAGGAAGGGGGGTTTCTGCTGCCCCCCAACCTCCAGAGGCCCACCCCATGCCTCAGCTTCATGTCTGTCCCATTCCTATACTGTCCCCACCCTTTTGTATGTATTATAGGATTTGTATTTTCTCCTATTTTCTCCCCTTCCTTTCCTTTGCCCCTCTTGCATTCAAGATTATGAAACTTTGCTGTGGGCCCTGTGCTTCCTTTTCTTCCTCCTGTTCACCCTGGTGGTGTACAGATGAGGTAAGGAGGTGGGACCCCCAAATATATATCAGCCCAACAGCCCTAAGTCTCCTTTATTATTAGGACAACAACAACAGCAAAAAATGGCATCATGAATATGAACAGCATTGTCAGATGAATTAATTGAAGTGCTTTTTTCTCTTTTCTTTTTTTTTGTACTGTGTCCTCAAATTTAATGGATTAATGTGTCTTGTATATATAAGAAGAAAACCTCTACCTTCAAAAAAAAATAACATGTTTCCCTCCATTTCTGTTATTACAGAGAATAACCTGTCTGTTAATGGTCAACACCTGTATTTTTGTGTCTGAGTCCAAGAATAAATTTACCAACTGAGTAACCACCACTGCAACAGAAGCAATTGGCTACCTTCAAGAATCATCCCTGTGTCTTACTGCATACTGAGTGTTATGTGTATATCCCTGACAATTTTCACAATATTGATCCTTTTGCAAAGCCATGGTGGGTGTGATTTTTCATTAATCTTTTAATTCTCCTGTGCTTACTCTGTATCTGTAATCTATATCAACTATGCCTTCCCCATGTATCTGTAAAGGTATTTTTCTACAGTCGAGTATCAAATTGAGGCCAAATGTGGAAGAAAAGTTAAATATTAAATTTGAACTCAATTAAACATGAGCACAATGCTCACCAGTCCCAGAACAGGTTGTGTGAACTTCTTGAGGTATTCATTTAGCACAATTTTGGGGAAATCTCTATTTCAATCTCTTTCTATTTGTTAGCTATTGTAAAACAACAGACAATCAAGAAAACAAGTTGACTTTCCTGTGTTTTCTGAGCTCAGTAGTAAAGGGCTCTCGTTAGTGGGCCTCTTGCCAAACAGCTTGTTACAACAAGAGCTAGGGTCTCAGACGGCACTAGAGTTTCATGAGACCTCTCCTCATCTATGCACCGGTGGCTGTCTGATTCTGGAGCCCAGGCTGTTGCTTCTCGATCTGATGATGCTTCCTCCATAGTCTGGTGAGTGTGTTTGTGTGTGTGTGTGTATATATATATATATATATATATATATATATATATATATATTTCCTCCTCCCCATCTCTTATCAGTTTACTTATATAATTTGCTTATTCTATCTGTATTGCCATATACTTGGAATAAAGGCTGTTTACCCTTAAAAGTATTGCATGTTCCTTTTTTTCTCCCTCATGTATCTCCCACACAGAATACATGCCTGGCTAATGTTTGTATTTTTAGTAGAGATTGGGTTACGCTATGTTGGCCAGTCTGGACTTGAACTCCTGGCCTCAGGTCGTGTGCTAACCTCGGCATCCCAAAGTGCTGGTATTACAGACGTGAGACACCACGTCCAGCCATGAGGAGGCATTTCTTTAAAGAAAACATACAAATGGAAAACAGGCATATAACCATTGCTAAACATCATTGAACATCAGAGAAATTCAAATCAGAACTACAATAAGATATTATCTCATGTCAGTTAAACTGTTTTATATCCAAAAGAGAGAGAATAACAAATGCTGATGAGGATGTGGAGAAAATATTGGTGCAGTCTTGGTGGGAATGTAAATTAGTACAACCACTATAAAAAACAGTTTGAGGCTTCCTCAAAAAACTTAACATTGAGCTACCACACCTACCATATAACCCAGCAATCCCAGGGCTGTGTATATACTGAACAGAAAGAAAATCAGTTTGTTTCTGCACTGCTTACAATAGCTAACATTTGAAAGCAAACTGTCGACAAATGAATGAATGTATTTTTTAAAAAGTATTACATGTATACAATGAAGTAGTATTAAGTCATCAAAATGAGATTGTGTCTTTTGCAACAATATGAATAACAGTATGTTAAGTGAAATAATCCAGGCACAGAAAGACAAACATCGCATGTTCTCACTTCTTTGTGGGATCTAAAAATCGAAACAATTGAACTCATGGACATAGAGAGCAGAAACATAGTTTTCAGAGACTAAGAAAAATAGAGGGGCTGCGAGATAGGTGGGGATGTTTAATGGGTACAATAAATAAGACCTGCTATTTGATAGCAAAACAAGATGAATATAGTCAATAATAATGTAATTGTACATTTTAAACTAGCTAAGAGAGAATAGTCAGAATTTAAAACAAAGAATAAATGTTTGAGTGTGTGGGTATTCCATTCTATGTGATGTAATTATTATGCATTTCATGTCTATATCAAAACATCTCATGAACCCCATAAATATATAAATCAACCATGTACCCCAAAAATTTAAAAATAAATAAATAAAATAAAAATAAAAATAATTGAAAAATAAAATATCACAGAATTAACTAGACTCAGAAATATGAGGATTGTAATAAAATGAAAATGTCTATGTAATAACCATGAAGTGAGAAGAAAGTCATAATTTCCTCCCATTTTTTTCTAATCTATATTTTTTCTACTTTCAAGTTGTTGAACTTTCTTCTTTTCATTGCTAGTTATACTTTAATGTGATTAGTCTGTGATATTTCTTTCTATATTTTTCAGTTTTTTAAATGATTTTTCTCTTAGTTTTAGATTTTATATTTAGGCCCCTTATGTTTTTGAGAAAAGCCTATTCAGATTTTTGCCTATTTTTAAATTAGATTATTTAATTATTTTCTGTTTAGTTTTTTCTTTCTGTTTATCAATCACTTGTCAGCTGTGTAGTTTACAAATATTTTCTCTCATTTTTTTTCTTTTTCTTTTTCGTTTTGAGACAGAGTCTCTCTCTGTTGCCCAGGCTGGAGTGCAGTGACAAGATCTCAGCTCACTGCAAACTCTGCCTCCCAGTTTTAAGCGATTCTCACTCCTCAGACTGTCTTGTAGCTCGGATTAAAGGAATTTACCACTGCACTCAGCTAAGTTTTGTATTTTTAGTAGAGACGGGGTTTCACCATGTTGCCAGTCTGGTCTCGAACTCCTGACCTAAGGTGATTGACTTGCCTCAGCCTCCCCATGTGCTGGGATTACAGGCATGAGTAACTGTGCCCTGCCAATATGATGTTATTTATATCATGAAATATCATCAGCCATAAAAATAAATGCAGTACTGATATGTGCTGCAACATGGTTAATAAATAAAGACATATGCTTAATGAGAAAAGTGAAAGAAAAAAGGTCATATATTATATTATTTTATTTTTATTACATTACTAGAATAAACAGCTAAAGATATAGAGTGGATAAGTGGTTACCAGGGAAGTTGGATAAGAGAATGAGAAACCACTGCTTAATGGGTATGGCTTTATTTTTGGTAAAAGAGTGATAAAGCTATTTTGGAATTTGACAGTGGTGACCCTTATGTAGCATTGTAAATTACCTGGAAAACACTGAATTTTACATTTAACATTGGTTCGTATATTGAACTCTATGTTATGTAAATTTTAGCTGACTTAAGCAATTTAACAAACAAAATATGCTATGAAACAGGAGGGCAAATGAGGGAGCCCTACAGGCTCCAGGACAATATGAGGGGCCCCAGAAGCCTCCCATGCTTCTGTGTTTGCCTCCACTGTTCTGAGGTATCCAGTTAACTCCCAAGGCCTCCTCAACGCAGCCTAAAAAATGACTCTGGCTCCACTTTCCCAAAAGAACCCCAAAGTTCTGACAGGGATGACTTTGTCCTTGGACCTCAGAGCAGTGGTCTGAGGCTCTGCCACATTCTACATTAGTTTGTGTGCTCTATCCCACAGGTTTCCAGGCCACTTTCTGCTGTGAAATACCTTCAGAGGATGCAGAGCACTTTCCAGGGGTCTGAGAGTACAGTGGGTAATTAACAGGCAGCAAGATCAACTCAGTTGATTTTTGTTTTTTGTTTTTCTGATGCAAAAATCTTCAATAAAATACTGGCAAACTGAATCCAACAGCACATCAAAAAGTTTATCCATCACAGTCAAGTCAGCTTCATCCCTGGATGCAAGTCTGGTTCAACATATGCAAATATATAAATGTAATCCACAACTTGTTTAAGCCTTTGAAATTTAGTGGTCACCCAAGTCAATTGTGTAAATTTATAGAGAAAAATTTTGAGGGTTTCACTACAGTATTTCTCTTCATATTGGGTGTGGGGAGATTTTTCCTAATTTTAATTATGTGAAGCAGTGAATCCAGAAACCAAAGTTTTACCCTCTGAAGCCTTTCCTGGGGTTGGCTAGAGCCCAGGCAGATCCATGTGAGCCCTGAGGCTCCCAAGCCATCAGCCTGTTTTCTTTTCCTCCCACATCTTAGGTGTCCTGAGCATGTTACCAGGAGATGGGGTGGCTCTACCTCATGGCAAAGCTGCCCCCGTCCTTTATCTTTTTTCTTCTTGTCACTCCATCAGTGTTAACTCCTCCTATGACCTTTAACCTGAGAAGTCTGTGTGTGTGTGTATGTGTGCACACACAAACCTGTGCAAGTCTAATGGTACAGACTTGAGTTTGCTTCATATAATGAGAAAATTGTCAAAAATGCCCAGATCTCAGGGACTCATTTCCAAAGCAAACCCCATGACAGTGTTAAGCCCTGGACTAGGAGGTCAGAATGCTCTTCATCCTCTGGACTCTGCCCACTTTATGTTCTCTGGGCCAGTCTCTGCTTCTCTTAGGCCTTCAGTTTTTTAGTTATCCAATAGATGTTGGATGTTAAAGTGCTTAAGCCATAGCTCAGCATGCACACGGTCCAAGCTTCCTACTAACTAGGTTAGGTGTAGCAGGGCTTGGTCAGGGTGTGCCCAGATCTTCCTCACTTGGGCAGAAATAGATGGGTTTAGCACTGGGCAGACAAACATTCTGTTCAAGAAGTGTCACATACACAGGATCTTTCAAGGCCCAGTGTGTGCATGTGAGTCCCTCTTCCATCCCCCAACAGCTTCCCATGGAGCATACCAATATGTCCCCTGTCCTCTGCATCTGGAAAGTGTTGACATTCTCACTCAACACATGGACTGACAGTACCTTTGTGGTGGAGTATTTTCACAAAGGGAATTTGAGATGCTATTAACTGTACAACGGACTATGGATGTGGATCATGTAAAAACACTAGAACTTTAGAATTAAATCTGTCTCCCTGCTGCCTCCACCACTTTGCAGATATGAAATGTCAGGAAAGAGACATGTCTTATCCAAGATCACACAGGGATTTCATGGCAAAGCTAGCACTTTGATTGGGATTACATTTGCCTACCTATAGAAGAAAACCCTACATGATAGAAGTGCAGACAACGGAGGAAATGCTTTCTTTCTCATAAATAACAATGTTAGAGCTGGGCAGTCTGACTCTGAACTGCGCACCAAGGCAGTCAAAAACAAGGTACCTTTTTGCTAAAATTCTCTTTCTTTTTTTAACTTTTAAGTTCAGGTGTACACATGCAGGATGTGCATGTTTGTTACATATGCAACCATGTGTCATGAATGTGGTTGTTCAGATTGCTTTATCACCCAGGTATTAAGCCTACTATTCATTAGTTATATTTTCTGCTTCTTTCCCTCCTCCCACCCTCCACCTCCTTATAGATCCCAGTTTGTGTTGTTCCCTTGCATGTGTCTGTGTGTTCTCATAATCTAGCTCCCACTTATAAGTGAGAGCATGTGGCACTTGGTTTTCTGTTCCTGTGTTAGCTTTCTAAGAATAATGGCCTCCAGCTCCATCCATGTCACTACAAGAGACATGATCTTGTTATTTTCTGTGGCTGCATAGTACTCCATGGTGTTGATGTGCCACATTTTCTTCATCCAGTCTATTATTGGTGGACATGTGGGTTGATTTGATGTCTTTGCTCTTGTGAAAAGGGCTGCAATAAACTCATGCATACATATGTCTTTATGATAGAATGTCATATTTATTTTGGGTATATACTCAGTAATAAAATTGCTGGGTGAAATGGTATTCTTTTTTTTTTAGAGAGGACAGTTAGGAGGTGTTAATTTAAAAAAAAATACAAGATCTATAAATTTAGAAGAGGAAAAAGGAGATTTTTTTTAGGAAAAGAGGAAAAAAAGGGAGAGAGAACAGGATATTGCTTTTAATGGGTATTAATAATGGCTGATCATTATTTTGTGTATTTAAAGTGGAGAATGTATATTTTATTTATCTAAAGTGGAGAGCTCTACAAGTGCTTATTAAGGTTACTTGTTACTAATCTGAGTTCAGATTCTAGATATCCTTATTAATTTTCTGTTTTGTTGAGTCTGAATCTCTTTATGGGTCTTATGTATCTGGGTGTTAGGATGTATTGATCCTTATACCACTCTACCTTTGTTGATTTGAATTCTGTTTTATCAAATGCATGGATTGCAACTCCTTTTTGTTTATTTATTTGTTTTTGTTTTCTATTTGGTTGGTAAATCTTTCTCCAACCCTTTGTTTTTAGTCTTTGTGTATCTTTGGATATAAAATGGGTCTGGATATAGTATACCGTTAGGTTTTGGCTGTATCTTTTAATTAGAAAATTTAGTCAATTTCAATTTAAGATTACTGCCATTTGAGGTTAACTGGCTATTTTATCCATTTGTTGATGTAAATTCTTCTTTATGTTGATGCTCTTTACTTTTTGGTATATTTTTAGAAAGCCTAATACTGGTTGTTCCTTTCTGTGCATAATGCTTCTTTCAGAAGTTTTTGTAAAGCAGGCTTGGTGGTAATAAAATCTCTGAGTACTTGCTTGTTCATAAAAGATTTTATTTTTCCTTCAATTGTGAAGCTTAGTTTGGCAGGATATGAAATTCTGGGCTGAAAGTTCTGTTCTTTAAGGATGTTAAATATCGGCCCCCACTCTCTTCTGGCTTGCAGGGTTTCTACTGAGAGATCAGCTGTAAGTCTAATAGGCTTCTCTTTGTGGGTAATCTGACCTTTCTCTCTGGCTGCCCTTAGTATTTTCTCGTTTGTTTCAACCCTGGTGAATCTAATGATTATGTGTCTTGGGGTTGCTCTTCTCAAGGAATATCTTTGTGGTGTTCTCTGTATTACTTGAGGTTGAATGGTATTCTGCTTTGCTAAATTGGGAAAATTCTCCTGGATAATATCCTGAAGAGTATTTTCCAGCTGGAATTCATTCTCTCCATCACATTCAGGTACACCTATCAAACGTAGATTAGGTCTTTTCACATAGTCCCATAATTCTTGGAGACTTTGCTCGTTTCTTTTTATCCTTTTTTCTATATTCTTGTCTTCTCGTTCCATTTCATTAAGTCGGACTTCGACCTCTGATATCCTTTCTTCTGCTTGATCAATTCGGCTATTCAAACTTGTGCATATTTCACTAAGTTCTCGTGTTGTATTTTTCAACTCCATTAGTTCATTTATATTCCTCTCTATATTGTCCATTCTTTGTAACATTTCGTCTAATCTTTTCTCAAAGTTCTTAGTTTCTTTACATTGGGTTACAACAAGTTGTTCCAATTCCCAGAGGTTTTTTACCATCCACTTTCTAAAGCCTCCTTCAGATACTGGAAAACAGTCCTCTTCCATTAGGGCTTGTTCTGTTGCTGATAGGAATTACTATCCCCTGTAGAAGGAGAGGGGTTCTGACTTTTGGTTTTCTCGGCCTTTTTAGGCTGTTTTTTTTCCTTTATTGTGAATTTATCCATCTGATATCTTTACAATTAGAGCCTTTCTGATTAAGTTCCTGAGAGGACGTCCAACCTATTGATTCCCAGTGCTGGAATCCGAGCAACCCACTGCGCCAGCCAAAACAGCAGCGATAAGACTGATGGCGCTCTTCTGCCTGGGAATCTCCGGTCTGGCTTCCTTCTTGAGTCCGCAAGCGGCTCTGCGGTGAAATGGTATTCTTATTTTTAGGTCTTTGAGGAATCATCACATTGTCTTTCACAATGATTGAACTCTACCAAGAGGGTAAAAACATTCCTTTTTCTCCACAATTTCTCAGCATTTGTAATTTTTTTGACTTTTTAATAACCATTTTGACTGGGATAAAATGGTATCCCATTTTGGTTTGGATTTGCATTTCTCTAATGGTCAGTAATGTTGAACTATTTTTTCATAGACTTGTTGGCTGCATGTATGTCTTCTTTGAGAAGTTTTTCTTCATGTCCTTTGCCCAATTTCTAATGAGACATTTTTGTGAATTTATGTTCCATATAGATGCTGGAAATTAGATCTTTGTCAGATGCACAGTTTACAAAACTTTTATCTCATTCTGTACATTGCCTCCTTCCTCTGTTGATGGTTATTTTTGCTGTGCAGAAGCTCTCAGTTTAATTAGATCTCATTTGTCGATTTTTTTTTGTTCTAATTGCTTTTGGCATCTTCATCATAGAAAATTGCCCGGGCCTATTTCCTGAATGGTATTGTCTAGGTTGTCTTCCAAAGCTTTTATGGTTTTTGATTTTACATTTAATCTTCTGAGTTAATGTTTGTATATAATGTAAGGAAAAAATTTGCTTTTTTTAAATTTTATTTTAAGTTCTGAAGTTCAAGTGCAGAGCGTGTACGTTTTATACATAGGCATACATGTACCAATTTGGTTTGCTGCACCTATCAACTGGCATCCAGCCTTTAAGCCCATATGCATCAGCTATTTATTTCAATGCACTTCTCCCCTTGCCCCTCACTCCTCGAATAGCCACAGTGTGTGTTATTTCCCTCCCAGCATCCATGTGTTCTTATTGTTCAATTCCCACTTATGAGTGAGGATATGCAGTGTTTAGTTTTCTGTTCCTGTGTTAGTTGGCTGAGGATGATGGAGGAAGGGGTTCACTTTCAATTTTCTGCATGTGGCTTGTATTTATACAAGCATCACTTATTGACTAGGTCTGGAGTCTTTTTTCCATTGCTTGTTTTTGTCAGGTTTGTCAAAGAGTAGATATCTGTAGGTGTGCAGCCTTATTTCTGGGTTCTCAATTCCATGTCATTGGTCTGTGTGTCTGTTCTTGGACCAGCACCATGTTGTTTTGGTTACAGTAGCTGTAGCACAGTTTGAAGTTGAGTAGGATGATGCCTCCAGCTTTGTGCTTTTTGCTTGTGTTGTCTTAACTCTTCAGGACTTTTTTGGCTCCATAAACGTTTTAAAATAGAATTGTCTAGTTCTGTGAAAAATTTCAGTGGCACTTTAATGGAAATTTTATCAACTCTATGAATCTCTTTGGAAAGTGTGGCTTTTTTAAAAACAGTAATTCTTCCTATCAATAAGCATGTAATGTTTTTCCAATCACATATGTCATCTCTGATTTCCTTGAATAGTGGTTTATAGTTCTCCTTGTGGAGACCTTTCACTTCCCCTGTTAGATGCATTTCTTGGTATTTTATTCTTTTTGTGGCAATTGTGAATGAGAGTTCATTCATGATTTTGCTCTTGGCTTAATGGTTTCTGGTGTGTAAAAATGTTAGGCCTAGTGATTTTTGCATATTAATTTTGTATCTTGTGACTTTGACAAAGATGTTTATCAGCTTAGGAAGCTTTGGGGCTGAGCCAATATGGGTTTTCTAGATATAAAATTATGTCATCTGCTATCAGCTGCAGTTGAACTTCCTCTCTTCTGATTTGAATGTCTTTTCTTTCTTTCTCCTACCTGATTGCTCTAGCCAGTACTTACAATACTGGCCTAAATAGAAGTGATGAGAAAGCACATCCTTGTCTTACGTTGGTTTTAGAGAAAAATCCTTTCAACTGTTGCCTTCTCAGCGTGATGTTGTCTGTGGTTTTGTCATATATGGTTTTTATTATTTTGAGGGATGTTTTTTCAATGCCTAGTTTATTGAGAGTTTTTAACCTGAATGCATATCGAATTATCTTGAAAGCTTTTTCTGCATCTATTCACACAAGTCATGTGGTTTTTATCTTTAGTTCTGTTTATGTGATGAATCACATATTGATTTGTGTATGTTAAATTAACCTCGCATCCCATGGATGAATAATCCTTTTGATGTGCTGCTGGATTATGTTTGCCACTATTTTGTTAAAAACGTTTGCATCAATGTTCATCAAGAATGTTGGCCTGGGCTGAGTGCGGTGACTATGCATGTAATGCCAGCACTTTGGGAGGCCGAGGCGGGTGGATCACGAGGTCAAGAGATCAAGACCATCCTGGTCAACATGGTGAAACCCCGTCTCTACTAAAAATACAAAAAATTAGCTGGGCATGGTGGCGCATGCCTGTAATCCCAGCTACTCAGGAGGCTGAGGCAGGAGAATTGCCTGAACCCAGGAGGCGGAGGTTGCAGTTAGCCGAGATCTCGTCATTGCACTCCAGCCTGGGTAACAAGAGTGAAATTCCATCTCAAAAAAAAAAAAAAATTGGTCTGAAGTTTTCTTTATCTCTTGTGTCTCTGCAAGGTTTTCATACCAGGATGATGTGGTCTTATAAAAAGCATTAGGGAGAATATCCTCTGTTTTAATCTTTTGAAATAGTTTTAGTAGGAATTGTACCCAGTTATTCTTTGTAAATCTAGTAGTATTCAGCTGTTAATCTTCGGTTCTGGGCTTTTGGGATTGGTAGAATATTTGTTACTGCCTCAGTTTCAGAGTCTGTTATTTGTGTTTTCAGGAATTCAATTTATTCATGGTTTAGTCTTGGAGGGTGTATATATCTAGAAATTTACCCATTTCTACTATATTTTTTACCTTACAGGCATAGAGTTGTTTATAGTATTTTCTGATGGTTATTTTTATTTCTGTGAATTCAGTGGTCAGCTTTACTATTTCTGATTGTGTTTATTTAAATTTTCTATCTTTTCTTCCTTATTAGTCTATCTGGTTGTCTGTCTATATAATTAGTTTTTAAGAAAAACCAGCTTCTGAATTTGTTGATCTTTTGAATTATTTATTATATTTCTATCTCCTTCAGTTCAGCTCGGATTTCAGTTAATTCTTGTCTTCTACTAGCTGTAGATTTTTATTGCTCTTATTTCTGTAGTTATTTCAGTTGTGATGTTTCTGGCTTTTGAATGTGGGCATTTAGTTCTATGAATTTTCTCTTAACACTGCTTTAGCTGTGTCCTAGAGATTCTGGTATGTTTTCTCTTTGTTTTCACTAGTTTCAAAAAATTTCTTAATACTTGCATTAATTTCATTATTAACCTAACTGTCATTCAGGAGCAGGTTATTTAATTTCTGCTTAATTTTATGGTTTCTAGTAAATTTCTTTATTTTCTGCTCTAATTTGTGCTGTGGTCTGAGAAACTGTTTATTATGATTTTATTTCTGAGGAATGTTTCACTTCAGACTATGTGACAGATTTCAGAAATAGTGCCATGTGGTGATGAGAAGAATGTACATTCTGCTGTTTTGGGGTGGAGAGTTCTGTAAATATTCATCACATCCCTTTGATCCAGAGCTAGGTTCAGATCCTGAATATCCTTGTTAATTTTCTGTCTCAACAATCTGTCAAATATTGTCAGTGGGGTGTTAAAGTCTGCCACTGTTATTGTGTAGGTGTGGTCAAGGTCTCTTTAAAGATCTCTAAAAATTTATTACATGAACCTGGGTACTCTTGTGTTGGGGGCACATATATTTCGAATAGTTAGTTCTTGTTGAATTGAATCCTTTGCCATTATGTAATGACTCTCTTTGTCTTCTTTTGTTTGTTTGCTGTTTTGTTTTGTTTTTTTCTGTGTTTGTTTAAAGTCTATTTTGGGGGCTGGATGCAGTGGCTCATGCCTGTAATCCCAGCACTTTGGGAGGCTGAGGCAGGTGAATCACGAGGTCAAAAAATCGAGACCATCCTGGTCAACATGGTGAAACCCCATCTCTACTAAAAATACAAAAAATTAGCTGGGCACAGTGGTGGGTGCCTGTAATCCCAGCTACTCAGGAGGCTGAGGCAGGAGAATTGCCTGAACCCAGGAGGCAGAGGTTTCAGTGAGATGAGATTGCACCATTGCACTCCAGCCTGGCTAACAAGAGCAAAACTCCATCTTAAAAAAAAAAAGTCTATTTTGTTGGAAACAAGGATTGCAACCCTTGCTTTTTCTGTTTTTCATTTGCTTGGTAAAGTTTTCTCCATCCCTCTATTTTGAGCCTATATGTGTCACTTCATGTGAGATGAGTGTCTTGAAGACAGCATACCAACGGGTCTTGGTTCTTTATCCACTCTGTGTACATTAATTGTGGCATTTAGCCCACTTCCATTATTGTTATATGTAGATTTGATTTTTTTATCTTGATGCTAGCTGGTTACTTTGCAAACTTGTTCATGTTGCTAATTGATAGTGTCAATGGTCTGTGTACTTCAGTGTGTTTTTGTAGTGGCTGGTAATAAGTTTTCATTTCAACTTCTGATGATTATATGTCTTTGGTATGATCTTTTCATGGAGTATCATACTAGAGTTCTCTGCATTTTCTGGATGTTAATGTTGGCCTGTATAGCAAGGCTAGAAATGTTCTCATGGATGATATACTGAAATAATTTTTCCAAACTGGTTTTGTTCTCCCCAGCTCTTCCTATCCTTCTTTTTTTCTTTTTGAGATGCAGTTTTGCTTTTTTTGCCCAGGTTGGAGTGCAATTGTGTGATCTCATGTCACCACACCCTCTGCCTCTCACATTCAAGCAATTCTCCTGCCTTGGCCTCTTGAGTAGCTGAGATGACAGGCATGCACCACCACGCCCAGCTAATTTTGTATTTTTAGTGGAGATTGGGTTTCTCCACATTGGTCAGGCTGGTCTCAAACTCCCAACCTCAGGTAATCTGCCCACCTCAGCCTCCCAAAGTATTGGGATTACAGGCATGAGCCATTATGCCAATCCTCTCCCTAATTCTTTCAGGTATACTAATCAGTTATAGATTTGGTCTTTTTACATAATCCCATATTTCTCAGAGATGTTGTTTATTTCTTTCATTCTTTTTTTCTATTGTTGTCTGCCTGTCTTATTTCAGAAACACAGTCTTCAAGCTCTGAGATTCTTTCCTCTGCTTGGTCTGTTCTGCTATTAATACTTGTGATTGCATTATGAAATTATTGTATTGTGTTTTTCAGCACTATTAGTGCTGAAGTAGTTCTTCTCTATCCTGGCTAAATTATCAGTTCCTGAAATATCATATATATTGTAATCTTTAACTTTCTTGCATTGAGTTAGAACATGTTCCTTTAGCTCAGTGAAGTTCATTTTTATCCACATACTGGAATCTACTTCTGTTATTTCAGTCATCTCAACCTCAGCCTTATTCTGAAAGCTTGCTGGAAATATGGTCATTTTGGGGAAAGACTGCACTGTGATTTTTGAGTTTTTAGTATACTTGAGCTAACTATTTCTCACATGTGTGTGCTTATCTACCTTTAATCTTTGAGGTTGCTGACCTTTGAATTGTTTTTATTTGTTTGTTTCCCTTTTAATAATTTGGCTATTTTGTGTAGGGCTGTTACAGTTTGTAGGACTTCTACTGTGGTCTCCAGTCACCTCATATTTCCCAGTAACTGAAAGTAACATCAGTGAAGGCTGTAAAACAAGAAATATAAAAGCTCACCACCTTGGGAGCTCCATCCCAGGGGAGGTGCAGACCTGTTGCTGGTTTAAACACACCTGTAGAATGTGTCTGGAGACCCTGGTTGGTAGGTCTCACCCAGCAAAGAGGAACAGTATTGGATACCTACTTAACGAAGCCATCTAGCTTTACTTTCACAGATCAGCCATGTTGTGCTGGTACCGTTTCTACCCCTCATCAGGTTGGGCTCTCCATAGCTGAGAGATTGAAAGAGCTCAGTTGATGAAACAGCATTGGTGGTAACCCACTCTTTCTCTAGGAACTCTCAGGAAGTTTTTAAACCTCTGTTCACCAGACAACATCTGGCCCACCCAGAGATGAGGAGCATATCAAGGTCCCACTTAAATAAGCAGGCTGATTACATTATGATGGAGCCACTGTGCTGTGCTGGGGTACCCCTTCTGCTCCTGAATAATTTGGATTTTCCTAAGCCGACAGTCTGGAATGGCTGAGTTGTCAAAACAGCAAATATGGGGGCCCCATCCTTCCACTGAGCACTGCATCCATGGAGAAATCAAAACTCTGTCTGCTGGAGAATATGAAAGGGGCTCTCTGGAGGCTCTGGCGGAAGTCCCCACCATTAGATAAAAAATGCCTCAGGGTCCCACTTCAAAAAGCAGTCTGGTCACATTTTGGTAGAGCCACTGTGCTGTGTTGAGGGTTTCCTCCATCTGCCATCAGTTTTATTTGGACTTTTCTAAGTCCAGTCTAGAATGGCTGAGTCATTCAAATACCAAACATGGCAGCCTGCCCTGCCTTTGAGAACTCTGCTTCATCCCAAGTAGGTGCAACACTGTCTCTGGGGGCTGGCTGGAATTCCAAGACAATGAGTCTTATCATGTGGGGCACCATGGAAATGGGGCCAACAGACTAATGCTGCTCAGGCCCGTGGATTCAGCTTCCTCTCTAGGGGTGTTTACAGAGGTCCAATCTCCCACCTTGTCTGAGTTGCAGTCATATTTTCCAGAGATCCCAGAGCCAAAGCATGTAAAGCTCCTGAGATTGTGTTTGTGTCTGAGCAATTGTTTTGCCAAGACCATGTAACTGTGTGTGTCAGGCCAAAGGCCCTGGTGGAATGGGTTCATAAGAAAATCTCCTGAACTGCAGTTGCAGAGATCCATGGGAGAAATGTGGCTTCTCAGGGTCACACATTTGCTCACCACTTCCCTAGACAGGGCAGGTTCCCTTGGGTTTGTGTTACTTCTTGGTGAGAGGTTGCCATGGCTTGCTTTTCTCCATTCTTCATTAGTCCCAATGCGAATACCTGGGTGTTTCAGTTGAAGGTGCTGTATTTACTTTCCCCCTTTGTTTCTTTTTATGAGAGTCACACACAATAGCTACTTTTAGTCAGCCCTCTTGGCACCATTATCTGCTACAGTATTTTGGTAGATGGTTTTTATCCTATAGGCTGTCTCTGGCCCTTGATGACTGTAGGAGCACCAGCCTGCACCAAAAACTATGTGCATTTCAAAGAGCAAGAAAGAGAAAAAATACAACGTCAAAGTGGCTCACACAGCTGTGTCAGCTCCATCTGAGGAGTCTTCCCAAAGTCCCATCAATACTTCTGATTATGCCCAGTTGTCTTAAATGTCCTCTAGTATTGTTAGCTTCAATAGTGGTCAGGAGCTATAACCTTTGTGTTTGGTAAGTTGCTGTTTGCATAAAAGTGAATCTGTTTTGAAGAATGAAAGAAAAATAAGAAATGTGGCAATGACCACTGCTCTTTTTATACGCTAAATTTAAAGATACACAAAAGAAGGTGGAGCCTTTCTCAGATAAAGTGGACGTCCATTTTCCAAACAAAAATTCTTTTGGTGTTTGTTACTTTTCAGACCCAATGAGAAAAAGTCTTGGTTGTGATAAAAACGTTTTTTATGAACAAAGGTTACTCAAGATTAACTGAACCCTTTCTTTGACTATGCCAACCTTGACTTATTTTTTATTTTTTGAAATGGAGTTTCTCTCTTGTTACCCAGGCTGGAGTGCAATAGCATGATCTTGGCTCACTGCAACCTCCACGTCCTGGGTTCAGGCAATTCTCCTGCCTCAGCCTCCTGAGTAGCTGGGATCACAGGCACACACCACCATACCTAGCTAATTTTTTGTATTTTTAGTAGAGATGGGGTTTCACCATGTTGACTAGGTTGGTTTGATCTCTTGACCTCATGATCCACCCACCTTGGTTTCCCAAAGTGCTGGGATTACAGGTGTGAGCCAACATGCCCAGCCCCCAACCTTGACTTATAACTCTGCTTGTGGTTTAAGAAGCTCATTTTCAGAAATCCTGTTAAGATTTAGCATATTCCACCTATCCTTTGCATCCACTCAGATTCAGATTCCCCTTTCTTGATGTTTAAGTCCTCAGGCAGCCTGTAGCCAGAATTCTGTTAGAAAAAATTCCTCTCCTTTGATATTTTAGTGAATGTTTTTCAGTAATATTTTATCCACTGATTTATTCTGCTTATTGACTACAAATCCTGAGTTGTCTGTGTTCAGAGTTATGATCAATTTCTAAGCCCTATTACAATGGCCATAACAACTACTGCAATTGTACTAAAGTCTTCCTTCCCAATGTTTAAGAAATGGTCAGAATAGTTTTATTTGAAAGTTGGCCAACAAAATGTTTGTGCATAAAAAGTTTTAACTTCTCCCCAGAAAATGATGTGAACCACTGTGTAGTTGTACCTGCCTGACCCTCGTGTGTTCAAAAAAGGGTGTTTTTTATTCAAATGGGATGAGAGTGGAAGATATAGAAAAGTGGACTTGCAGAAATAATGGTCTTTATAGACAATGTGTAGAAGCAGAATCTGTAAATTATGATATAAAAAATCAGGTAATTTTTATTCAAATTTAGTGATCCTCATACAAAAAATTCAATTAAATAAAAATTAGAGCAGGTTAACTTTAATTAATTATATTTTTGTAGAATATAAATTCATGAAGTTAAAATGTCCTATCTAAGTTTGCTCTGGAAAACACATTCTCAAATAAACAAAATCTGTTTTATTTCATTATTTGTTTCATTTTTATCTGTTTATTAAATCATTAACAAAATTATTTTGTGTTTTTCAAGTTTTTTTTTTTTTTTTGAGATGGCGTTTCGCTCTTGTTACCCAGGCTGGAGTGCAATGGCGTGATCTCGGCTCACTGCAATCTCTGCCTCCTGGATTCAGGCAATTCTCCTCTCTCAGCCTCCTGAGCAGCTGGGATTACAGGCATGTGCCACCATGCCCAGCTAATCTTTTGTACATTTAGTAGAGACGGGGTTTCACCATGTTGACCAGGATGGTCTCGATCTCTTGACCTCGTGATTAACCCGCGTCAGCCTCCCAAAGTGCCGGGATTACAGGCTTGAGCCACCGCACCCGGTGAGTTATCTTTCCTTTTTGAAGGGCAAGGCAGACTGGAATGGATTCACTCCAGAGCAGTGCATATGCTTGGAAATTATCATGGTTAGATGTGTGAGACAGGTTAGTTTTACTGTATCTGTGCCCCATATGTTGTTGCCTATGTGTTGCCACAGTACACTAGAAACTGCAGGTTCAGAGGTTTGGTGTATGTACTTGGCTGAGTAGCCAATGGGACAAAGCCACCCTCCGTGAGATTATTATTGACACCTCTAAGTCAGAATCCCTCCTAGGGAGAACTATAGGGGAGCTGCAGAGCCTCGATTGGCCTCAGATAGAGGGTCTTCTTCATCTCCTCAGTGGGCTGGTCCACCACAGGCATCACTGGGACCGGGGTCCATTTCAAAGAGCCCCTCTTCCTGGGAAATGAGGTGTGACCAGAAGGACGGTAGTCCCCTGGGCCATCACATAAGGATATTGTGGGAAGCCTGATGTTAAATTATTCTTAGATGCCCTGCTTCAGGGGTCAGCGTTTTCTTCATTTATTTTTATTTTTTAAGATGAGGTCTCATTCTCACCGAGACTGGAGTGCAGTGGCATGATCTCGGCTCACTACAACCACCAATTCCCGTGTTTAAGCAATTCTCCTGCCTCAGCCTCCTGAGTAGATGGGATTACACGCATGCACTACCATGCCTGGCTAATTTATTTATTTATTTATTTTGATATGGAGTCTTCCTCTGTCACGCAGGCTAGAGTTCTGTAGGGTGAACTCAGTGCAGTGTAACCTCCACCTCCCGGGTTCAAGTGATTCTCCTGCCACAGCCCACTAAGTAGCTGAGATTACAGGTGCTCACCATACCTGGCTAATTTTTGTATTGTTAGTTTCCCCATGTTTCCCAGGCTGCTTGGCTCTTGTGACTGCCAGTGATCCGTCTGCCTTGGCCTCGAAAAGTGCTGGGATTACAGAACTGAGTCACCATGATGGGCCCTGAGTCAGAATTTTCTATGGAGCAGAGCAGCTCCCTCGCTGCAATCTATTGAAACTCAGCCCGAACCTGGAGATGTGGCATAATCAGTGTAAGTTAGCTGTGCTGCTCTACCTTTCATGCTTCCTCCTTTTGCCCCTGGAGACATCCCTCCAAACCTGTTTATGTCCACTGGACCTGGAGCCCCAGAACATATAGTCTGTCTCTTTTCAGAGCCCATCTGGGGCTATCGGGTCATTGGGGGGCTCCCATCCCCATTCTCCTGCTTTCCAAAGTGCCTTGCTGATTGTTGCTGAAGTAAAGATGGCATCTTTGCTTGGCTTTTGCCACTTTGATTCTGCCTTATCCCTCCACCGAACTGGAATCTACTGCATGGGCTGGGACTAGATTCATCCAGCCTGGTGACAATGACTGAGGTGCACATGTCAGATGGCATACCTTACTAAAATCTCTGACACCTCTGGAATCATTGAAAATGGTGGGTGCAAGTTTTTCCTCCTTGTTGCATAAAATGTGTTCACTGTTCTTTGATTTTGGTACTCTGTCGATAGTCGAAAGTTGGGAGGAAACAGAGAAAGGACTCTGACTTTGGTAGGTTTCACGAGAGACAGGGGAGACTGAGGAACGTAAGATGAGTGCTTTGCTGAATGCCCTGCTTGTTCTCCCGACCCAGCTCAGAAGAGTACAAACACGATTGGTGAGTTGGGAGACCTCTATGTGGTTGTGACTCTGCTGTTGTACTTGACGATAGTGGCGATGGTTCAGAAACATGCACTCTTTTGGTGCCAATTTGGCACAGTGACGACAGATTCCAAACGGCCTGTGTCTATACCTGATGGTACGGTGTATCTGCTCTGGTGTTTAGAAAAAGGTGGAGCTCCCCCGTGCTGCACCGTTTCCTTGCGTTTTTTCTTTGACTTTAATTTATTCACTTATGTATTTGTTTATTTGAGATGAAGTCTCAGCTGGGGCTGTCATCATGCGCCTATAAATTGAATGAATGAATGAATGAATGAATGAACGAGTCGGTTTCCGGAAATATTTACAGGCGAGGTCGGGTGCCGCAGATAAGGGCAGTGCCTTGCTCTGAAACCCTCAAGGCCTCTGCTGTGATTCAGAATGGTGGCTACCTCAAGTGGATGGTCCTATTTATCTGCTCTGGTCTTTAGGAACGAGTGAAGCCTTCCCGTGCTCCGCGACCTCCTTGTATGTCTTTTACGACTGTCCATCCTTCCATTCGTCCATCCATTCATCCGTCCATGCATCCATGTATTTTTTTAAAGATGGGGTCTCCCTGTGTCACCCAGGCTGACTGTAGGTCACCGTGACCTTGAACTAACTAGTGGGCTTAGAGAGATCCTCCCCTTCCTCAGCCTCCTGAGGAGCTGGGCCTACAGGCCTGGGCGGGTGCCAGGACGCAACACGACACAAAATGCCTGGCGGATTATCTTCCTTCTTTTTAATTGTTTTCTTCTGAGGCAAAGGTCCCTCTCTCTTGCTCTGTTGCCCAGGCTGGAGTGCAATGGCTCTGGGACCAAACGGGAGGGTCGGGATGCTTATTCTCGTGACCTGATGATGAGCTGAAGACGAATTGAGAAAGGAGGGAGTTTTTATTTCTGTGATTGCTTACAGGGAAACGGAAAGCCTGGAAAATATCGCCAGACCAACTCAAAATTACAGAGGGTATCAGAGCCTGTACACCTTCTGAGCTCTCTGTGTACATGTAATGGTGCATGGTCACCTAAAGAGGGAAGCGAATTTTGTTCCCTGTTTTTCCTTCCCCCTGGAGTCTTGCTCTGTCTCCCAGGCTGAAGTGCAGTCAGAGGTGAGATCTCGACTCACTGCGACCTCCACCTCCCGAGTTCCAGCGATTCTCCTGCCTCAGCCTTTTGAGAGCCCAGAGACAGGGGTTTTGCCATGTTGTCCGGGCTGGTTTGGAACTCCTGACCTCAGGTGACCCTCCGCCTCTGCCTCTGACTACCAGAGTGCTGGGGTGAGGGGCGTGGGCCGCCGGGCCCCAGCCTGCTTTTTCTTTTGTTACTAGAAAAGAAAACAGCATGCATCCTCTCGCTAACACCGTATAAACTCTGCTATACTGCAGGACATGGCGTGCATGTGAGTGCGTGCATGGGTACGTGTGTGCGTGCGTGCGTGCGTACGTACATACCTATGCACGTACGTTGCTGCGTGTGTTTCTGCGTGTATTGCCGAGTCACGGTGCTTCCTTCCCCCTCAGGGGCTCTGCTCGATTAGTTGTGAGAAAATGCCTGAGATGGTGCCTGGCTGACACTTGTTTATGTTGTCATCGGGCGTCACCTAGCGGTCACCGGTTCTCGAAAGTCTAGGTGGCGTTACGGGACGCTCTGGCCGCCAGCCCACAGTCAGGAGCTATTGTGGCTTCTTTCCGCTACCCGCCCTCCCCCGCCACACCCTGAGCCTCACCTCCTCCCACATCACCCCCCCATTAGAGACCAGCCTTCCCTTGGTCCATCCGTCCCCCAGACTCCCTCGTTGCCCAGACGACCCCTGGAGACCCCGGCTGGGCCCCATTGTTCTTCTCTTTGATCCTTTGTTTCCCTTTCTTTCTTCGTGTCCTTCTTAACCCATATGGACCCTTTTGCCTGGGTTTTATGGATGACAGCTCCACCTTAGGCCTTGTCATTAGTGGGGACTTTCCTGATTCTCCCCAGATGTATTGAAAGCAGGTAGATGTCCAGGGTGTGCTAGTAAATGGTCTTTCCCAGAAATCATCGAATGAGTGTGGAGGAAGAAACATGCAGTGCTTCCCTTTCAAGGCAGCGATGCCAGCAATATTGAATTAGGTGTCATTGCTGGAGTCGGCTTGTTTCCTGAGTTGCCCTCCATGCCCACCCCACCCCAGGCTTGAAAACATTCTAGAATAATCTACTGTGCCTCCGTCCCTTCCCCTTCCTCTTTTTGTCCCCTCCGGTTCTCTCCTTCCACTCAGGCATATCTTCCCTCCTCTCTCTCTTTCTCTCTCTCTCTCTCCTCTCTCTCCTCTCTCTCTTTCCCCAACCCGCCACCGCTCCCTCCCTCCCTAGGTAAACTCACTCAACAACCCTGGCCCAGGCCCTCATAGTCATTGTTTTGTTTTGTTTTTTTTTAAGACAGAGTGTCACTCTGTCACCCGGGCTGGAGAGCAATGGCGGGATCTCGGCTCACTGCAATTTCTGCCGCCCGGGTTAAAGCGATTCTCTTGCCTCAGCCTCCTGAGTGGCTGAGGTTACAGGCATGCACCACCACGCCCAGAGAATTTTATTTTTTACATTAAAATTAAAGATTCTTTGTCTTTTTAGTAGAGATGGGGTTTCACCATGTTGGCCAGCCTGTTGTTGGACTCCTGACCTCAGGTGGTCCACACGCCTCAGCCCCCAAGAGTGCTGGGATGACAGGCATGAACCACCTTGCCTGGCTCATAGACACTTTTAATGGATATGTTACGTGTGATTTTTTTTAAATTTTTTAAATTTTTATTGCATTATAGGTTTTCGGGTACATGTGCAGAACACACAAGATAGTTGCATAGGTACACACATGGCAGTGTGTTTTCCTGCCTTCCTCCCCTTCATTCACACTTGGCACTTATCCCCAGGCTATCCCTCCTTAGCCCACCCCACTGTCCCTCCCCCATTCCCCCCAATAGACCCCAGTGTGTAGTAGACGCCCTCCCTGTGTCCATGTGTTCTCATTTTTCTCACCCACCTATGAGTGAGAATATGCGGTATTTCTCTTTCTGTTCTTGTGTCAGTTTGCAGAGAATGATGTTCTCCAGATTCATCCATGTCCTTACAAAGGACACAAACTCATCATTTTTGATTGCTGCATAATATTCCATGGTGTATATGTGCCACATTTTCCCAGGCCAGTCTACCGTTGATGGGCATTTGTGTTGGTTCCAGGTCTTTGCTATTGTAAACAGTGCTGCAATGAACATTCGCGTGCATGTGTCCTTATAGTAGAACCATTTATAGTCCTTTGGATATATACTCAGGAATGGGATTGCTGGGTCAAATAGAATTTCTATTTCTAGGTCCTTGAGGAATCACCACACTGTCTTCCACAATGGTTGAACTAATTTACACTCCAACCAACAGTGTAAGAGTGTTCCTATTTCTCCACATCCTCGCCAGCATCTATTGTCTCCAGATTTTTTAATGATCGCCATTCTAACTGGCATGAGATGGTATCTCAATGTGATTTTGATTTGCATCTCTCTAATGACCACTGATGATGAGCATTTCTTCATGTGTTTGTTGGCCTCATGTATGTCTTCTTTTGTAAAGTGTCTGTTCATATCCTTTGCCCATTTTTGAATGGGCTTGTTTTTTTTCCTGTAAATCTGTTTGAGTTCTTTGTAAATTCTGGATATCAGCCCTTTTCAGATGCGTAAACTGCAAAGATATTTTTCCATTCTGATGGTTGCGTATTCAATCTAGTGACTGTTTCTTTTGCCGTGCAGAAGCTGTGGAGTTTGATTAGGTCAAATTTGTATATTTTGGCTTTTGTTGCCGATGCTTTTGCTGTTTTGGTCATGAAGTCCTTGCCTACTCCTATGTCCTGAATGGTTTTGCCTAGATTTTCTTCTAGGGTTTTTATAGTGTCAGGTCTTATGTTTAAGTCTTTAATCTATCTGGAGTTAATTTTAGTGTAAGGTGTCAGGAAGGGGTCCAGTTTCTGCTTTCTGCACATGGCTAGCCAGTATTCCCAACACCATTAATTAAACAGGGAATCCTTTCCCCATTGCTTGTTTTTGTCAGGTTTATCAAAGATTATATGGTTGTAGATATGTTGTGTTGCCTCCGATGCCTCTGTTCTGTTCCATTGATTTATATCTCTGTTTTGGTACCAGTACCATGCTGTTTTGATTACTGTAGCCTTGTAGTATAGTTTGAAGTCTGGTAGTGTGATGCCTCCCGCTGTGTTCTTTTTGCTTAGAATTGACTTGGCTATGCGGGCTCTCTTTTGGTTCCATATGAAGTTCATGGTGGTTTTTTCCACTTCTGTGAAGAAATTCAATAGTAGTTTGATGAAATTAGCATTGATTGTGTAAATTACTTTGGGCAGTGTAGCCATTTTCATGTTAATGATTCTTCCCAACCACGAACATGTAATGTTTCTCCATCTGTTTGTGTCCTCTCTTATTTCATTGAGCAGTGGTTTGTAGTTTTCCTTAAAGAGGTCCCTTACGTTTCTTGTGAGTTGTATTTCTAGGTATTTTACTTTCTTTGTAGCAATTGTGAATGGCAGTTCGTTCTTGATTTGGTTCTCTTTAAGGCTGTTATTGGTGTATAGAAATGCTTGTGATTTTTGCACATTGATTTTATATCCTGAGATTTTGCTGAACTTTCTTATCCGTTTCAGGAGGTTTTGGGCTGAGGTGATGGGGTCTTCTAGGTATACTATCATGTTGTCTGCAAATAGAGACAATTTGGCTTCCACCTTTCCAATTTGAACACCCTTTATTTCTTTTACTTGCCTAATTGCTCTGGCTAGAACTTCCAGTACTATGTTGTATAGGAGTGGTGAGAGAGGGCATCCTTGTCTAGTGCAGGATTTCAAAGGGAATGCTTCCAGTTTTTTCCCATTAAGTATGATATTGGCTGTTGGTTTGTCATAAATAGCTTTTATTACTTTGAGATATGTTCCATCAATACAAGTTTATTGAGGGTTTTTAGCATAAAGGGCTGTTGAATCTTGTCAAATGCCTTCTCTGTGTCAATTGAGATAATCATGTGGTTTTTGTTTTTGCTTCTGTTTATGTGGTGAATTACGTTTATAGACTTTCGTATGTTGAACCAGCCTTGCATCCCAGGGATGAATCCTACTTGATCATGATGGATAAGTTTTTTAATGTGCTGTTGCAATCGGTTTGCCAGTATTGTATTCAAGATTTTTGCGTCTATGTTCATCATGGATATTGGCCTGAAGTTTTCTTTTCTTGTTGAGTCTCTGCCGCGTTTTGCTATCAGGATGATGTTGGTCTCATAAAATGATTTGAGAAGGGTTCCCTCTTTTTGAATTATTTGGAATAGTTTCAGAAGGAATGGTACCAGATCCTCTTCGTGTGTCTGGTAGAATTCGGCTGTGAACCCATCTGGACCTGGGCTTTTTTTTGTGTGGTAGGCTCTTAATTGCTGCCTCAACTTCAGACCTTGTTATTGGTCTATTCATAGTTTCGTCTTCCTCCTGGCTTAGGCCTGGGAGGACACAGGCGTCCAGGAATTTATCCATTTCTTTCTGGTTTACTAGTTTATGTGCATAGAGTTGTTTGTAGTATTCTCTGATGACAATTTGAATTTCTGTGGAATCTGTGGTAATTTCCCCATTATCATTTTTTATTGCATCTATTTGGTTTCTCTCTCTCTCTCTTTTTTTTATCAGTCTGCCTAGTGGTCTGTCTATTTTGTTGATCTTTTAAAAAACACCAGCTCTTGGATTTATTGATTTTTGAAGGTTTTTCTTGTCTTTATCTCCTTCAATTCTGCTCTGATCTTAGTTATTTCTTGTCTTCGGCTAGGTTTTAAGTTTTTTTTTTTTTATCTTGCTCCTCTAGCTCTTTCAATTTTGATGATAGGGTGTCAATTTTGGATCTCTCCACTCTTCTTATGTGGGCACTTATTGCTGTATATTTTCCTGTATAGACTGCTTTAAATGTGTCCCAGAGATTGTGGTACGTTGTGTCTTCGTTCTCATTGGTTTCGAAGAACTTCTTTATTTCTGCCTTCATTTCATTGTTTATCCAATCGACATTCAAGAGCCAGTTTTTCAGTTTCCATGAAGCTGTGCGGTTCTGAGTTATTTTCTGAATTTTGAGTTCCAACTTGATTGCACTATTTTCTGAGAGACTTTGTTATGATTTCAGTTGTTTTGCATTTGCTTAGGAGTGCTTTACTTCCAATTATGTGGTCAATTTTGGAGTAGGTGTGATGTGGTGCTGAGAAGAATGCATATTCTGTGGATTTGGGGTGGAGAGTTCTGTAAATGTCTATTAGATTTGCTTGTTCCAGGTCTGAGTTCAAGTCCTGGATATCCTTGTTAATTTTCTGTCTGGTTGATCTGTCTCATACTGACAGTGAAGTGTTAAAATTTCCCAGTAGTATTGTGTCGGAGTCTAATTCTCTTTGTAAATCATAAAGAACTTGCCTTATATATCTGTGTGCTCCTGCATTGGGTCCATATATATTTAGAATCATTAGCTCTTCTTGTTTTATCGATTTTTTTACCATTATGTAATGACCTTCATTGTCCCTTTTGATCTTTGTTGCTTTAAAGTCTATTTTATCAGAGATGAGAATTGCAACTTCTGCTTTTTTTTTTTTTGCTCTCCATTTGCTTGGTAAATCTTCCTCCATCCCTTTATTTTGAGCCTTTGTGTATTGTTGCGTGTGAGGTGGGTTTCCTGGATACAGCGCACCGATGGGTTTTGGTTTTTTATCCAATTTGCCAGTCTGTGTTTTTTAATTTGTGCATTTTGCCCATTTACATTTAGGGTTAATATTGTGATGTGTGAATTTGATACTACCATTCTGATGCTAGCTGGCTGTTTTGCCCATTGGTTCATGTAGATTCTTCATTTTGTTGATGCTCTTTAGCATTTGCTATGCTTTTAGGATGGCTGGTACTGGTTGTTCCTTTCTATGTGTAGTGCCTCTTTCAGGAGCTCTAGTAAAGCAGGCCTAGTGGTGACAAAGTCTCTGAGTACTTGCTTGTTTGCAAAGGATTTTATTTTTCCTTCACTTAGGAAGCTCAGTTTGGCTGGATATGAAATTCTGGGTTGAAAGTTCTTTTCTTTAATGATGTTGAATATTGCCCCTCACTGTCTTCTGGCTTGTAGATTCTCTGCCGAGAGATCTGCTGTCTGATGGGCTTCCCTTTGTGGGTAACCCGACCTTTCTCTCTGGCTGCCCTTAGCATTTTCTCCTTCATTTCAACCCTGGTGAATCTGACGATTATGTGCCTTGGGGTTGCTCTTCTTGCAGAGTATCTTTGTGGTGTTCTCTGTATTTTCTGGGGTTGAGTATTGATCTGTCTTGCTAGGTTGGGGAAATTTTCTTGGATAATATTCTGAAGAGTATTTTCCAGCTTGGATTCATTCTCTTCATCACATTCTGGCACACCTGTCAGACATATGTTGGGTCTCTTCACATAGTCCCACATTTCTTGGAGATTTTGTTTATTTCTTTTTGTGCTTTTTTCTCTAATCTTGGTTTGTTGTCTTATTTCATTGAGTTGATCTTTGACTTCTGATATTTTTTCTTCTGCTTTGTCAATTCGTCTGTTGAAACTTGTGCATGCTTCACGAAGTTCTCTTGTTGTGTTTTTCAGCTCCTTCAATTCATTCATATTCCTCTCTAAGTTGTCCATTCTTGTTGTCATTTCCTCGAATCTTTTTTCAAATCTTTTTTCAAGGTTCTTAGTTTCTTTGCACTGATTTAGAACATGTTCTTTTAGCTCACTGAAGTTTCTCATTATTCACTTTCTGAAGTCTGCTTCCATCATTTCTTCACACTCATTCTTCTTCCAGCTTTGTTCCCTTGCTGGTTAGGAGTTTTGGTCCTTTCTAGGAGGTGAGGTGTTTTGGTTTCGGGTGTTTTCCTCTTTTTTGCCCTGGTTTCTTCTCATCTTAGGTGTTGCTGATTTTTCAATTGGGTCTCTAAGTGGATGCCCAGATTGTTGATGATGAAGTATTTCTGTTACTTAGTTTTCCTTCTAATGGTCTAGCCCCTCTGTTGTACGAGTGCTGAGGTCCACTCCAGGCCCTGCTTGTCTGGGGTACATCTGTAGCAGCTGTGGAACAGTGAGGGATGCTACCAGTTTCTTCTTCTGCTATCTTTCTCCCAAAATGATGCCTGCCAAATGTCATTCTGATTAGTCCTTTTTTGGGGTGACTCTTTGGATATACAGGGGTCAGGGAGCTGCTTGAGTGGATGGTCTGTGCTTTATAGGAGCTCCAGTGCTGAGCTGTGAGCTCTGTTGTTCATTCAGGGTTGTTGGAAAGATGTGTTTATTTCTGCTGAAACAGACCTCATAAACTCCCCCTCTTTTTTCCCCCCCTTAGATGCTCTGTCTTAGGGATTTGGGGCTCTCTTTATGATTATCTGTTTCACTGTTCTGCCTGGCTTGGAGGTAGTCTATTCACTATTTGCCTGCCGAGGCTTTGCCCTGCTAGCATGGGTTCGCCTGCTGCTGTGGGGCTCCATTCTGCTGTGGTTCACTCCGCCCTCCTGGTGGAGTCTCTGTTATGGGGGGTTGCCTCGGCAATGGCAGGCTGCATAAGCACTGGGCGGTACTTCAGTAGGGGCAGATTGCGTCCGTAATGGTGGACGCCCCTTCCCCACCGGGCTGCACCGTCCTAGATTCAACTATGCAGCAGCAAAACTCTCAGCCTTGAGCACCTCCAATCGCTACCCTGCTTGTCCCTGTGAGGGAGGGACACGCCAAGCCTGATCACCCATCTCCCTGCCTCAGATTCCATCCTCTCTCTCTCTCTCTTCCTCTCCCCAAGGTGAACAGTTGACTCTCTCACTGGTGCCCCAGTTGCCTGCTGATCCATGTGATCTCCCGTGCCACTGCCCACTGCACCGGCTCAGATCACGCTTCCCAGGAATCTCCTGGTTTGGCTCATTGTCCAAGTCCTGTTCAATCAGATGGACATGCCAATCTGCCCTTCCAAATCTCAGATTGCCGGTTTAACAGGGCACTTAGACCAGTGAGTTTTGTGCCGGGTGCCACTGCACTGTGGTGCCGGCCGAACCGGCCGTGTGAGCCAGCTGTGCTGGCGTCTCGTGTCTCTCCCACACCTGGGACTTTCAACATTCTGTGGGTAAAAATGGTCCGTCCGAGAATGCGGCTAAGACTCACCCTCTGTGCCTTCACTGAGAGCTGCAATCCTGAGTCACCTCTATGACGCCATCTTGGAAGATCCTCCCCAGTTAATTTTTTAATTGTTAAGCCTTTGAAAACTGGCACAGGACAAAGATGTCTTCTCTCACTCCTATTCATCAGTATTGGAAGTTCTTGAATCTATCTTTGAGTTTTTTTAACCATTCTTCAAGACCTTAAAAATAAAGGTTGCTCAGGCTGGGCATGCTGGCAAACTTTTTTTTGGGGGGGAGGAGCATTTTGGGAGGCAGAGGTGGGCAGATTGCTTGAGCCCAAGAGTTTTAGACCAGCCAGGGAAATGGAGAAATCCCATCTGATGGGGATGGTATAGGGGACCGTTAACTGGGCCAGTGGGAAAAGTCTCCAGCTGAGTTGACAATGGACTATAGTCGCTCTATCCTAAGCCAAAGAGGACTGAGGGAGCACAGAGGCATGGATTCATCCAGCTCTCCCAAATTCATCCTCAGCCCTGTTACCATCTAGAAAGGGCTCGCCGGGTGTGACACATCACATGTGATGAGTAGTCATTTTCCCACGTCCTGTCCCTGCCCTCTCATAGACGGACGCAGTGCACGTGTGATATTTTTATTTTCCTGGCCAACATATTCATAAGGTAGAAGGTGTGTCGTAGCCCCTTCCTGGGCCTTACTATGATAACAGAGTATTTTTTTAAAAAAATCTTTCTATCCTTTCTCCTTTTATTTCTCTCTTCCTAATTTCCTTTTCCAGTTCTTTTTTCTTTGATTCTTTCATTGTTACTGTGTTTCATGTGTGTGTGTGTTTCTTTTTTCTTTTGAGACATAGTCTCACTCTGTCACCCGAGCTGGAGTGCAATGGCGAGATCTCAGCTCATGGCAACCTCCACCTCCTGGGTTCCAGTGATTCTCCTGCCTCAGCCTCCTGAGTGCCTGGGGTTACAGGCATGCACCACCACGCCTGGAGGATTTTTTTTTTAACCTTAAAATTAAAGATGTTTTTTTTGTGTGTATTTTTAGCAGAGACAGGGTTTCACCATGTTGGCCAGCCTGTTCTTGGACCTCAGGTGGCCCACCCACCTCAGCCCTTCAGAGTGCTGGGATGACAGGCATGAGCCACCACGCCCAGCTCACAGTCACTTTTAATGGTTATGTTACATGCGGTATTTTTATTTTCCTGGCCAACATATTCATAAGGTGGAAGCTGTGTCGTAGCCCCTCCCTGGGCCTTACTATGCTTTTAGAGGATTTTTAAAAAAGAAATCTTTCTATTCTTTCTCCTTTTGGTCCTCTCTTCCTAATTGCCTTTTCCAGTTCTTTATTTCTTGTTTGTTTCTTTCGTTGTTCCTGTGTTTCTTTCATTGTTTCTGTGTTTCGTGTGTGTGTGTGTGTGTGTGTGTGTGTGTGTGTTTTCTTTCCTTTTTTTTTGAGACAGAGTCTCACTCTGTCATTCAGGCTGGAGTGCAATGATGCAATCTCGGCTCACTGCAACCTCGGCCTCCTGGGTTCAAGCAATTCTCCTGCCTCAGTCTGCTGAGTGGCTGGGATTACAGACTTGTGCCACTGCGCCCAGCTGATTTTTGTATTTTTAGTAGAGATAGAGATGGGGTTTCAACATTGTGGCCAGGCTGGTCTCGAACTCCTGACCCTGTGATCCACCCACCTCGGCCTCCCAAAGTGCTGGGATGACAGGCATGAGCCACTTTGCCCGGCTTCTCTCTCTCTCTTTCTTTATTTTCCTTCCTTCCTTCCTTCCCTCTTTCTTTCTTTCTTTCTTTCTTTCTTTCTTTCTTTCTTTCTTTCTTTCTTTCTTTCTTTCTTTCTTTCTTTCTTTCTTTTTCTCTCTCTCTCTCTCTCTCACTCTTTATTTTTCTGTCTGTCTGTTTTTCTATCTCACTTGCTCTTTCTTTCTCTCTTTCTCTCTGTCTTTCTAGATGGAGACTTGTTCTCTGGCCAGGTCTGATTATGTTGAGTATAGAGTTTTATTTTCTCTATTTTCTGTCTTTTTCTTTCTTCCTTCCTTTCTTCTTTTTATTATTTTTTTAACCTGGATACAGGTGGGCTAATGCCAAAAAGGGCATTAGCCTCTTTTCTTTCTTCTTTTCTTCTTTCTTTGTTTCTTTCTTTTCCTTTTCTTCCTTCCTTTCTCCCTTCTTTCCTTTTTTCTTTCTTTCTTTGTCTTTTATACTTCCTTTTTTCCTCTCTTTTGCCATTCTTTCCTTCAGCTCTTTTCTCATTTCTTCTCTTTTTCATCTTTCTTCATTTTCCACCTCTCTTTTGTCATATATTTTCTCCAGTTTTTAAAAATTCTGTCTCTGTTTTCTCCATATCCTTCCTCTACCCTCCCTGCTTTCTTTCTTCCCTCCCTCTTTCCTTCATGTCTCTTTTTTCTATCCCCTTTCTGTCTTCCCCCCACCGTGTGAATTGTGAAAGTGTCCTCATTCTGTGTCTCTCTGTCACCTGAATGACTCGTGACTGAAACCTGTATGTTCTTTCTAGCTCAGAGATGCGTCTCCTAACACCCACACGTCATTGGCTTGTCTTTTGAGTCTATCTCGGTCTATGCAGAGACACGTTTGTAGGACGGTTTCTGTGGGGTTGGGGTGGAGGGGCTGTGTTTCCAGCCACAGGAAGACTTTCTGTTTTGTAGTCCGCCAGTCGCCCTGCCATCCGGATCTGTCTTTGGGACAGGTTTGGAAATGGTTGTTGCCGATTGTCAAGCCCCAACTGGCGGCCGCTTTTATATAGTTCTCTTGGCTTCTGGAGCTCCAGTGATAGCTGCCAATGGAGGGGACCATTCCCGCTGTAAGCTAGGCAGTGCTCCAGAAAGCCTGGATCCATCAGCGGGGCTGTCCCTGTGGTGCCAGAGCACTGCCGAGTCACTTGTGAGTCAAAACGCAGGCATGCAGGGTTATACAGGGGCAGGCTGCCGCTGAGTTTCCAGGCCTGAGAGTGGTGTGAGGGCTGACTGGGCTGGTTGACCAGCATGCAGTACCTCCAGAGGCTCGACCTGTGACCCACGGCGACCCTCCATGCATGGTGCAGGTAACCGGGGATGTGCTTTCCCGGTGCTGTCATGGGCTTGTGTGGGCCATGGCCACCTGAGACACCCACAGAATTTCTTTTCCAAGTCCCCATGGGAAGTCAGTGGCCATCCTGCGCCATCCTCTCTGGGTGCTGTGCCAAGCCACGGTCCCTCTGCTGTGACACTTTTCTTCCAAATCCACGTTTGTAGTCAGAAAGTGGTCCCTGAGTGCCTTCAGCCTTTCGTGTGCCCCTCACGTGTGAGGGGATGGCCGAAAGAGTCTTGCTCTGGAAGCACGGGCCGGACTCTGCATGGCACTGGTGTCCCAGAGGGCGTCTCTGGCTCCGCTGCTGCTCCTGTGTCTTGGGGTCGACCAGACAGCCCTGGATGCTCCATGTCTGGCTGCGATGGCAGCCTTTTTGGGGACAGATGTTTGTGTCGTGCATTTCTAAGTCAGCGATGTGGCCAGTGACTCGACCCCCTGCCCCCTGGGCGGGGTATATCTTTTACTCTGAGTTGGCATTTTGGGCCACCAGCTTATTGCTGACACACTGTTCTCTGGCGACCCATCACTGGAGAAGTTGGGTGTCTAAATGCGTGAGAGGGGCCTCTGGTCTACCGGTGACATGGCTAGCCCACCCTGCTCTCGATTGAGCCACCGGCTCGGGCCCCTGTGCCTTGCCTCCTGTGCGCTGACTGAGTGTCCCAACTCCCTGGGGCCGCCCTGGGTAGGGGTCTCCTCTGACCCAACTGGGTGTGGCAGAGAAACACTGATGGGGCGGGCTTTCATATGCCTGTGTGTGCGATCTCTGCTGCGGGCACCTGGGGCGGTCGTGACAACCCCACCCTGTTGGCTCCGTTCCATGTATGTCAGGCGTTTTTCTCTCCCCTGGGGTTGTCCACCATCTCTTTCCCAGAGTGGGGCTGGCCAATTGCAGGCTGGTCAGCTTGGTGGTTTTAATGAGTCTGACCCACGTTGCTCTTCTCTGGGTCTTTTTCCAATCGATGTGGTGATGTCATGCTCTTCTGGGCCGCAAACATTTCACGGTGGGCAAGTGACAGATATTCACAGGGTATGGTACTGTTCTTCTCGTCCCACCCGTGGGGGCCCCTTGCCTGTTCTCTTCCCACTTGTGGGGCTTGTGTCAGGAAGCATAGGGGTACAGGATCTGGCCTGACCTCAGTGTGCTCCCCTGCTCAATGCCTGGTGAAGGTGGCAAAGTTCTCTGATGCAGGAGGTATCCCTCACTGTCACTTCTGTGGTCATTGCCCTGCATCAGTGTCCCCTTCCCATGACAATGGGGTCTTACCTGCCAGCGTGTCATTCTGCCCTTGCTGGGGTGGTGTGAGTGTTGGCTGCTCTTGGGCCTTTGTGGTGCTCCTGGAGTGCTCTGGGTTGTCCCTCAGGTGTCTGAGGCCGAGCGGTGTTTCTGCCACCGGGGCCCTCTCCTCTGGTTGCTGCCTTGGGGGGTCTGCATGTGGGTCCTGAGGAAAAGCTCAGCTCGTCAGGGAGTGTCATTGAGGTGGTTGAGGGAGGTGCAACCCTCCTACGTGGGGTAAAGAGTGGCTCGGGTTTTCCTACTCTCACCGTAGACTGCACCCCACCCTTCCTCAGGTGTCCCTGAGCACTTTCGTGGGTGGCCCAATAAAAGGCGACTGATGGGTAGGGAAGTCTGACCCACACTCAGTGAGAAAGTCTTCTCTAACAATCCGAGAGGTGTGCCTTGGGATAGCGAACTCCTCCGGCCTGCTACCTCTCTGTGTTGTGGTAGCGCTACCATAGCGATTGGATTCTTTCATGTGTAAGCAGAGCTCCTCTTGGTGATGGGGAGTAGAAGGGTCTGCTGGTCCCTGTGCTGGGGACTTAGTGCTGTTCATCTCCTACTGTGCCCCGTGCCTTTCCCCTCTGAGTTAGGGAGGATCCCGATGGGCTGGGCCCTGCATCCTAGCTGTTGGGGAGGTCCTCGCTTGAATTCTGGGTGCACGTGGTGTTCCATCTGGAGTGTGACTCACTTCCTCTGTGAGCTGGCTCTCTGCTCTCTCCTGTGCCTAGCCATGGCAGGTGCCAATGATGGTGCTGTGTGGGGGGCAACAAAGTGTCCCCATAATGGGGCATGCCGTTTGCCTGGAGTGAGACTGGGTTAGGGATGCATGAGATTCTGGGCATATTGACTTGGTGTTGGGCTGGTGGTGGGGGTCTCTTCAAGGCCACCAGTGGTGGGGCCCAGGGCCCATGAGGGGGCTTTACAGCAGTGCAATGGGCCAGCTGGCATCCTGGGCAGGAGAACTGAGGGACTGCCATCATGTCTGCGGCATTGGGATGATGCAGTTGTATTTCTTGGTGGCCAGGCTAAGCCCGAGGTTTCTGCCTGAGCTCTCTGCTGGATCCCATGACCCTGCCCTTGTGAGCACCAGACCTGCATGTGTGCTCCTTCCCCGAGGCTACCTACTGATCCTTCCTTTTTGAACGGCTCTTTGGCCTGCTGAGGCAGACCAATATGAGACCCAAGCAGGCTCTGCCTTGGGGAGTGTCACCACAGCCACCATGGGCTAGTGACCACATACCACTGGTGTGTGCCTTGGCTTTGTAACGTGGTGGTGGTCGGCCCCACGTAAGTCTGCTAGATGTCAGAGTGGTTGGGTCTGCTGGCCATGTGGGTGGAAAGAGGATTCTGGGGCAATGGCTGCAGCTGCAGTGGCAATAGGTGGATCCCTGCGGCCCTAAGAAACATGAAAGGATCAACAAAGGCCAGGCAGACACTCTGGGTGCCATAAAAAACACCAAGATAGTCTTAATCCATTGAATTCGGAATCAATCTCGGCCTCCCAAAGTTCTAGAATCGCTGGCATGAGTCACAACGCCTGGCACAGTATCTCTGATTTATTTTTTAACAATAAAGTCGGCCGGCCAGTCACAGTGGCTCATGGGAGACTTTCATCAAGGCACTTCGGAGACCAAGGCGAGCGGATCATGCGAGGTTACGGGTTCGAGACCGGCTGGAGCAACATGGAGAAACCCCAGTTTAAAATAAAAACAAAACATGGGTTGGGCTCGGCGGCTCATGCCTGTAATCCCAGCATGTTGGAAAACCGAGGCGAGTGGATCCTGAGGTCACAGGTTCGATACTGGCCATGAACAACACAGCACAACCCACTCCCTATAAAAAATTTAAAAACAGAAAAAAATAAAAAGTCTGAGCCGGGCATGGCATGTACTCAGTTGAACAGCACCTACACTGAAATTGGAATGCTACACAGAAGGCGGGGGGGAGGGTAACGCTGTGCAAAAATGACATGCAAAAGTGTGCAGCATTCTGAATATTTTTTTTTCCGTTCTGGCTGTTTTGTAGAAATCAAATATAGATAGATTTGAGGGAAAAAAAAAAAAAACAGAAAGTTAGCTGGACGTGGTGGTGTGGACACCTGCAACCCCAGCTACTTGGGAGGCTGAGGCAGGACAATGCCTTAAACTGAGGAGGCAGATGTTTCAATAAGCCAAGATCAAACCATTGCAGTCCAACCTGGGTGACAAGAGGAAAACAGTACGTCATGAAGAAAGGCAGGGTTGGGGGTGGAGTCACCCGGCACCTCGTTTTTTTACAACTGTACACAGTGATCTGTCTGATTTCTTTTTTTCTTTTTCACTTTTTTTTGCAAATGAGGTAGGTTTTCACTGGGATGCCCAGGCTGACCTCGAACTCATGACCTCAGGTGACCCGCCCACTTTGGCCTCCCAAAGTGCTAGGACTGCTGCTGTGAGTCACAGCATCTGGCCCAGTCTCTCACTTTTTTTAAAACAATAAATTCGGCAGGCCAGTCACAGTAGCTCACAGGAGCTTTACATTGAGGTATGTCAGAGACCAAGGTGGGCAGATCACACGAGGTTCTGGGTTTGAGAATGGCCCAACCAACATGAAGAAACCCGTTTAAAATGAAAACAAAACATGGGTTGGGCTCGGTGGCTCATGCCTGTAATCCCAGCATGTTGGAAGGGTGAGGCCAGCAGATCCTGAGGTCCCAGGTTTGAGACTGGCCGTGAATGACACAGCACAACCCACTCCCTATAAAAAACTTAAAATCAGAAAAAATAAAAATCTGAGCTGGGCATGGCATGTGCTCGGTTCGGTAGCACCTACATTAAAATTAAGATGCTACACAGAAGGCCAGGGGGACGCCATGCAACGATGACAAGCAAAGATGAGCAGTGTTCTGAGTACTTTTTTGTTCTTTTCTGGCTGTTTGGTAGAAATCAAACACAGATAGATTTGACGAAAACAAAAAAGAAAAAAATACAGAAACTTAGCTGGACATGGTTGTGTGGACATTTGCAACCCCAGCTACTTGGGAGGCTGAGGCAAGACAGTGCCTTGAACTGAGGAGGCAGATGTTGCAATAAGCCAAGATCGCACCTTTGCACTTCAGCCTGGGTGACTAGAGGGAAACAGTACATCATAAAGGAAGGTGGGGCAGTGGGTGGAGTCACCCAGAACCTCATTTTTTTTTTACAACTGTACACGTTGATCTGCCTGATTTATTTTCTTTTTATTTTTCACTTTTTTGTAAACGAGGTGGGTTTTCACCGGGATGCCCAGGCTGATCTCGAACTCGTGACCTCAGGTGACCCGCCCACTTTGGCCTCCCAAAGTGCTATGATTGCTGGTTTGAGTCACAGCGGCCAGCCCAGTATCTCTCATTTTTTTTTAACAATAAAGTCAGCCGGCCGGTCACAGTGGCTCACCGGAGACTGTCATCAAGGCACTTCGGAGACCAAGGTGGACAGACCACGTGAGGTTGCAAGTTCGAGACCGGTCCAACCAACATGGAGAAACCCCAGTTTAAAACGAAAACAAAACATGGGTTGGGCTCAGCAGCTCACGCCTGTAATCCAAGCACGTTAGAATGCCGAGGCGAGAGGATCCTGTTGTCCCAGGTTCGAGACTGGTCACAAACGACACAGTGCAACCTGCTTCATGTAAAAAACAAAAACAAAAAAAAATAAAAAACCTGAGATGGGCATGGCATGTGCTGGCTTCAGCAGCACCTACATTAAAATTCGGACACTGCACAGAAGGCCAACAGGGACGCTGGGGAAGGATGACACTCAATGATGTGCAGCGTTCTGAATTTTTTTTTTCTTTTCTGGCTCTTTGGTAGAAATCTAACACAGATAAATTTGAGGTACAAAAAAAAAAAAAAAAACAACAAAAAACAAAGGTAGCTGGACGTTGTGTGGACATTTGCAACCCCAGCTACTTGGGAGGCTGAGGCAGGACAATGCCTTGAACTGAGGAGGTAGATGTTGCAATAAGCCAAGATTGCACCATTGCACTTCAGCCTGGGTGACAAGAGGGAAATAATATGTCATAAAAAAATGGGGCCAAGGATGGAGTCACCTGGCACCTAGTTTTTTTACAATTGTGCGCACTGATCTGTATGGTTTTTTTCCTTTTTCTTTTTCACTTTTTTTAAATGAGGTGAGTGTTCACCGGGTTGCCCAGGCTGACCTCGAACTCGTGACCTCAGGTAACCCACCCACTTCAGCCTCTCAAAGTGCTAGGAATGCTGGCATGAGTCACAGTGCCCAGCCCAGTCTCTGTCATTTTTTTTGAACAGTAAAGTCAACCGGCTGGTCACAGTGGCTCATGGGAGCCTGTCATCAAGGAACTTCGGAGACCAAGGTGGGAAAATCACCTGAGGTTGCGAGTTCAAGACCTGCCTGACCAACATGAAGAAACCCCAGTTTAAAATGAAAACAAAACACGGATTCGGCTCGGTGCCTCACGCCTGTAATCCCAGTAAGTTGGAAGGCCGAGGAGAGTGAATCCTGAGGTCACAAGTTCGAAACTGGCCGATAACAACACAGTGCAAACCGCTCCCCATAAAAAATTTAAAAACAGAAAAAAATAAAATATCTGAGCCGGGCATGGCATGTGCTCGGTTCTGTAGCACCTATACTAAAATTGGGACACTACACAGAAGGCCGGGAGGGAAGCAGCGCAAGGATGACACACACAGATATGCAGCATTCTGAATTTTCGTTTTGCCATTCTGGCTGTTTGGTAGAAATCAAATGCAGATAGATTTGAGGTACAAAAAAAACAAAAACAAAAACAAAGTCAGGTGAACAAAGGCAAACGAATCACGGGAGGTTGCGGGTTCCAAACCTGCCTGAATAGCATGGAAAAACCCCAGTTTAAAATGAAAATAAAACATGGTTTGGGCTCAGCGGCTCCCGCCTGTAATCCCAGCACATTGGAAGGCTGAAGCGAGTGGATCCTGAAGTCACAGATTCCAGACTGGCCAAAACTTTGGGAGGCCGAGGCGAGGAAAACCTGAGGTCTCACAGATTGGGCATTTCTGTGAAAACCCAACTCTCATAAAAAAGGAGAAATACAAAAACAAAAGTAATAAGACAGATGAGTGTGTGCAATTGTAACAAATGGAGGTACCTGGAGACTCCACTCCCCACCCCGTTTCTCTTTATGACACACTGTTTCCCTCTTGTCACTTAGCCTGTGGTGCAAGAGTGAGATCTTTGCTTATTGCAACACCTGCCTTTTGGGTTCAAGTGCTTGTCCTGCAATGTCCTTCAAGTAGCTGGGGTTATGGGTGTACACACCACCAGGTCCAGCAAACTTTCTATTATTACTTTTTTGTATCTCAAATCTATCTTTATTTGATTTCCACAAAACAACCGCAAGAAAAAACAAATATAAAATGCTGCATTCCCTTGAGTGTCACTTTTGCACTGAGGCCATGCCGGCCTTCTGTGTAGCATCCCAATTTTAGTGCAGGTGCTGCAGAAGCGAGCACATGCCATGGCTGCCTCAGCTATTTTATGTTTTTCTGTTCTTTATAGAAAGCGGGCTGTGCTGTGTCTTTTGAGGCCAGTCTCGAACCTGTGAACTCATGATCCACCCACCTCGGCATTCTAAGTGCTGGGATTACAGGTCTGAGGAGCCGAGCCAAAACCAAATTTCTTTTTCATTTCAAAAACGGGGTTTCACCATGTTGGTCAGGCGGGTCTCAAACCTGCAACTTCTCATGATCTGCCTGCATTGGTTTTCGAGGCGTGTAAATTACAGACTCCCAAGAGCCACCTGGACCAGCTGAACAAATTTATTGTAAAAAACGAAATCAGAGAGACTTTGCCAAGTGCTGTGACCCAAGCCAGCAATCTTAACCATTTGGGAGGCCAAGATGGGTGGGTCACCTGAGGTCATGAGCTTGAGGTCAGCCTGGGCATTCTGGTGAAAACCCACCTCACATAAAAGAGAGAAAAAGAACAAGAAAAGTAAACAGACAGATGAGTGTGTGCAATTGTAAAAAAACGAGGTGCCTGGAGACTATATCCTTTGACCCACATTTCTTTATGACGTAATTTCTTTACCTCTTGTTACCCAGGCTGAAGTGCAACAGTGTGATCTTTGCTTATTGCAACACCTTTCTTTTGGGTTCAAGCGATTGTCCTGCCAATGCCCTTCAAGTAGCTGGGGTTACAGGTGTCCACACCACCACGTCCAACTAACTTTCTATTTTTACTTTTTTGTACCTCAACTCTATCTTTATTTGATTTACACAAAACAGCCACAACAACAACAACAAAACATTCAAAATGCTGCACCCCTTTCTGTGTCACTTTTGCACTGTGGCCATGTCGGCCTTCTGTGTAGCATTTTAAATTTAGTGCAGATGCTGCCAAAGCAAGCACATGCCATGCCTGCCTCAGATTTTTTTATGTTTTTCTGTTTTTCCGTTGTGTTTTTTTTTTTTGAAATGGAGTTTTGCTCTTGTTACCCTGGCTGGGGTGCAATGGCATGATTTTGGCTCACTGCAACCTCTGCCTTCTGTGTTCAGGAAATTCTCCTGTCTCAGCCTCCTAAGTAGCTGGGATTACAGGCATGCACTACCATTCCCAGCTAATTTTTAGTATTTTTAGTAGAGACGAGGTTTCACCATGTTGACCAGGATGGTCTCGATTTCTTGACATCGTGATCCACTCACCTCGGCCTCCCAAAGTGCTGGGATTACAGGCGTGAGCCACTGTGCCTGGCCTGCTTTTCTGTTTATTTTTATTTTTATTTTATTTTATTTTTTTATACAAAGCGGGCTGCACTGTGCCTTTTGAGGCCAGTATAGAACGTGTGACCTCACGATCCTCCCGCCTCAGCATTCTAAGTGCTGGGATTACAGGCCTGAGGAGCCGAGCCAAACACAATTTTTTTGTTGTTTGTTTCAAAGACAAGGTTTCACCATATTGGTCGGGCATGTCTTGAACCCGCAACTTCTCATGATCCACCCACATTGGCTTTCGAGGCACCTAATTTACAGGCTCCCATGAGCCACCCTGCCCGGCCAGCCGAATTTATTTTTAAAAAAGAAATCAGAGAGACTTTGTCGGGCATTGTGATTCAAGCCAGAAATCTTAGTGCTTAGGAAAGCCAAGGTGGGCAGGTCACCTGAGGTCATGAGTTCGAGGTCAGCCTGGGCATTCCAGTGAAAACCCACCTCACATAAAAAGGAGAGAAAAAAAAGAAAAGTAATCAGACAAAGTGTCTGCAACTGTAAAAAAACGAGGTACCTGGTGACTCTACCCTTCTCCCCACCTTTCTTTATGATGTACAGTTTTCCTCTTGTCACTGAGGCTGGAGTACAACAGTGCAATCTTTGCTTATTGCAACACATTTCTTTTGAGTTCAAGTGATTGTCCAGCCAATGCCCTTCAAGTAGCTAAGGTTACACGTGTCCACACCACCACGTCCAGCTAACTTTCTATTTTTACTTTTTTGTACCTCAAATCTATCTTTATTTGATTTCCACAAAACAGCCACACAAAAAAAAAATACAAAATGCTGCACTCCTTTTCATGCAATTTTTGCCCTGCAGCCATGCCAGCCTTCTGTGTAGCATCCCAATTTTAGTGCAAATGCAGCCAAAGTGAGCACATGCCATGCCTGCCTCAGATTTTTATGTTTTTCTGTTTTACTGTTTTTTATAGGGAGCGGGCTGTGCAGTGTCTTTTGAGGCCCATCTCGAACCTGTGACCTCATGAACCGCCTGCCTCAGCATTTTAAGTGCTGGGATTACAGGCTTGAGCAGCCGAGCCCAAACAAAATTGCATTTTCGTTTTCAAGACTTGGTTTTACCAAGTTGGTTGGCGGGTCTCAAACCCGCAACTTCTCGTGAACCACCTGGCTTGGTTTTCGAGTTGCCTGCCTGGACAATAAACTCCCGTGAGTCATGTGCTTGGCCGCAGAATGTTACTGTGAAAAAGAAACCAGAGAGATTGTGCTGGGCGCTGTGACTCATACCAGCAATTTTAGCACTTTGGGAGGCCGAGGTGGGTGGGTCACCTGAGGTCACGAGTTCGAGGTCAGCCTGGTCATCCCGCTGAAAAAAACGCCTCATAAATAAAGAAGAAAAGAAAAAAGAAAAGTAATAATATACATGAGTGTGTGCAACTGTAACAAAACGAGGTGCTGAGTGACTCCATCCCCTGCCCCGCTTTTATGTATGACATACTGATAGCCTCTTATCATTCAGGCTGGAGGGAAACATTGCGATTCTTGCTTATTGCAACACTTGCCTTTGGTTTCACCAATTGTCCTGCAATGCCCTTCAAGTAGCTGGCACTGCAAGTGTCCGCACCTTTATATCCAGCTAACTTTCTGTTTTTATTTTTTGTACTTCAAATCTGTCTTTATTTGATTTACACAAAAAAAAAGGACAAGAAAAACAATATAATTACGAATGCTATGACACTTTGCTTGTCATATTTCTGCTGAGGCCAAGCTGACATTCTGTGTAGCATCCCAATTTTAATGTAGATGCTGCCGAAGCGAGCACACCCTGAACCCATCTCAGCTTTTGTATGTTTTTCTTTCTTGTATCTGTTCTGTAGGGAGCAGGCTACGCTTTCTGTTGAGACAAGTCTCGAACCTGTGACCTCACGATTTGCCGGCCTCAGCATTCTAACTGCTGCGATTACAGGCTTCAGCAGCCCAGCCCAAACCAAATTGTGTTTCTGCCTTCAAGACTGGGTTTCCCCATGTTGGTCGGGTGGGTCTCGACCATCTAGGTGCCTGGATGACAGGCTCACCTAAGTCACTGTGCTCGTGCGTTCCACTTTAGTGTTAAAAAGAAATAAGAAAGATTGTGCTGGGCGCTGTGTCTCACGCCAGCAATCTTAGCACTTTGGGAGGCCGAGGTGGGCGGGTCACCTAAGGTCACGAGTTCGAGGTCAGCCTGGGCATCCCAGTGAAAAAACGGCTCACAATAGAAAGAAGAAAAACAAAAAGAAAAAAAATTCAATCATACAGATAAGTGTGTGCAGCTGTTACAAAACGAGGTGCCGAGTGAATCCACACCCCACCCCGCCTTACTTTATGACATACTGTTTCTCTTTTCTCACCCAGGCTGGAGTGCAAAATTGCAAAACTTGCTTATTGCAAAACCTGCTTTTTGGGTTCAAGGGATTGTGCTGCAATGCCCTTCAAGAAGCTGGCGTGCAGGTGTTGGAACCTCCACGTTCAGCTAAGTTCCTATTTTATATTTTGTACCTCAAATCTGTCTTTATTAGATTTACACAAAATACCACAAGAGAAACAATATAATTACGAATGCTACAACACTTTGCTTGTCATTTTTGCGCTGAGGCCAAGCCTTCATTCTCTCTAGCGTCCCAATTTTAATGTAGGTGCTGCCGATGCAAGCACATGCTGAACCCGCCTCAGCTTCTTTCTGTTTTTCTGTTTTCTGTAAGGAGCAGGCTGCGCTTTCTTTCGAGACCAGTCTCGAATCTGTGACCTCACGATTGGCCCACCTCAGCATTCCAACTGCTGTGATGACAGGCTTGAGAAGCCCAGCCAAAACCAAATTGTGTTTCCGTTTTCAAGACTGGATTACACCATGTTGGTCGGGTGGGTCTCGAACCCACAACTTCTTGTTATTTGCTCGCCTTGGTTTTCGAGGAGCCTGGATGAAAGTCTCCTGTGAGTCACTGTGCTCGTCTGCCCGACTTTATTGTTAAAAACAAATCAGAGAGATTGTGTTTGGCGCTGTGCCTCACGCCAGCAATCTTACCACTTTCGGGGGCCCAGGTGGGTGGGTCACCTGAGGTCACGAGTTCGAGGTCACACTTGGCATCCCAGTGAAAAAACGCCTCACAAAACAAGAAGCAAAGAAAAAAGAAAAGTAATCATACAGGCGAGTGTGTGCAATTGTAATGTGACGAGGTGCTGAGTGACTCCAACTCCCGCCTGGCCTTTCTTTATGACATACTGTTTTACTCTTCTCACCCGGGCTGGAGTACAACATTGCAATTTTAGTTATTGCAACACCTGCGTTTTGGATTCAAGCGATTTTCCTGCATTGCCCTTCAAGTAGCTGGCGTTGCAGGTGTCCGCATTTCCATGTCCAGCTAACTTCCAATTTTTATCTTTGGTACCTCAAATCTGTTTTTATTTGATTTTCACAAAAAACACCACAAAAAAAAACAATATAATTACAGAACGCAGCACCCCTTTGCTTGTACTTTTGCGCTGCAGCTAAGCCAGCATTCCGTCTACCGTCCCAATTTCAATGTAGGTGCTGCCGAAGCCAGCACACGCCGAAACCGTGTCAGCTTTCTTCTGTCTTTCTGATTTTCTGTATTTTATACGGAGCAGGCTGCGCTGTCTTTTGAGACCGGTCTCGAACCTGTGACCTCACGATACACCTGCCTCAGCATTTTAAGGGCTGGAATTACAGGCTTGAGCAGCCGAGCCCAAACCAAATTGTGTTTTCATCTTCAAGACTTGGTTTCACCAAGTTGGTCGGTGGGTCATGAACCCGCAAATTCTCGAGAACCACCTGGCTTGGTTTTCGAGGTGCCTGCCTGGACAATAAACTCCCGTGAGTCATGTGCTCGGACCCGACTTTATTGTTAAAAAGAAACCAGAGAGATTGTGCCAGGTGCTGGGACTCACGCCAGCCATCTTAGCACTTTGGGAGGCCGAGGTGGGCGGGTCAGTGGAAAACACAAGTTCAAGGTCAGCCCAGTCATCCCAGTGAAAAAATCACTCATAGAATAAGAAGAAATGAAAAAACAAAAGTAACCATACACATGAGTGTGTGTAAATGTAACAAAACGAGGTGTGCAGTGACACCACCTCCAGCCCCACTTTGATGTATGACATCCTGTTACTCTCTTCTCATTCAGGCTGGAGGGCAACATTGCGATTGTTGCTTATGACAACACCTGACTTTTGGTTTAAACCCATTGTCCTGCAATGCCCTTCAAGTAGCTGGCATTGCAAGTGTCCACACCTTTATATCCAGCTAACTTTCTATTTTTATTTTTTGTACTTCAAATCTGTCTTTATTTGATTTACACAAAAACCACAAGAAAAACAAGATAATTACGAATGCTATGACACTTTGCTTGTCATTTTTCCGCTGAGGCCAAGCCGGCATTCTGTGTAGTGTCCCAATTTTAATGTAGGTGCTGCCAAAGCCAGCACACGCTGAACCCATCTCAGCTTTTGTATGTTTTTCTTTTTTGTGTGTGTTCTGTAGGGAGCGGGCTGCGCTTTCTTTCGAGACCAGTCTCGAACCTTTGACCACTCAATTCGCCTGCCTCAGCATTCCAACTGCTGTGATTACAGGCTTGAGCAGCCCAGCCCAAACCAAATTGTGTTTCTGTTTTCAAGACTGGGTTTCCCCATGTTGGTCGGGCGGGTCTCGACCATCTAGGAGCCTAGATGACAGGCTCCTCTGAGTCACCATGCTCGTCTGTTCGACTTTAGTGTTCAAAAGAAATCAGAGAGATTCTGCCGGGTGCTGTGTCTCACACCAGCAATCTTAGCATTTTGGGAGGCCAAGTTGGGCGGGTCACCTGAGGTCACGAGTTCGAGGTCAGCCTGGGCATCCTGGAGAAAAAAACGCCTCACAATAAAAAGAAGAAAAGCAAAATAAATAAATAAATAAATAAATAAATAAATAAATTCAATAATACCGATAACTGTGTGCAGATGTTACAAAACGAGGTGCCGATTGACTCCACCCCCCAGCCCCGCCTTACTTTATGACATACTGTCTCTCTCTTCTCACCCAGGCTGGAGTGCAACATTGTGAATTTTGCTTATTGCAACACCTGCTTTTTGAGTTCAAGCGATTTTCCTGCTTTGCCCTTCAAGTAGCCTGCGTTGCAGGTGTCCGCATTTCCACGTCCGACTAACTTCCTATTTTTATTTTTTGTACCTCAAATCTGTCTTTATTTGATTGCCACAAAATACCACAAGAGAAACAATATAATTTCAAATGCTACAACACGTTGCTTGTCATTTTTGCACTGAGGCCAAACCTTCCCTCGGTCTAGAGTCCCAATTTTAATGTAGATGCTGCTGATGCAGGCACACGCTGAACCCGCCTCAGCTTTTTTCTGTTTTTCTGTTTTCTGTAAGGAGCGAGCTGCGCTTTCTTTCGAGACCAGTCTCGAATCTGTGACCTCACGATTGGCCCACCTCAGCATTCCAACTGCTGTGATGACAGGCTTGAGCAGCCCAGCCCAAACCCAAATGTGTTTTCGTTTTCAAGACTGGGTTACACCATGTTTGTCGGGCGGGTCTCGAACCCATAGCTTCTCGTTATCCGCCCACCTTGGTTTTTGAGGAGCCTGAATGAAAGTCTCTTGTGAGTCACCATGCTCACCCGCCTGACTTTATTGTGAAAAAGGAATCAGAGAGATTGTGTTTGGCACTGTCATTTACGCCAGCAATCTTACCACTTTGGGGGGCCCAGGTGGTCAGGTCACCTGAGGTCACGAGTTTGAGGTCATCCTTGGCATCCTGGTGAAGAAACGACTCACAAAAACCAGGAGCAAAGAAAAAAGAGTAATCATACAGGCGAGTGTGTGCAAACATAACGTGATGAGGTGCTGAGTGACTCCACCCCCCGCACCGCCTTTCTTTATGACATACTGTTTTTCTCTTCTCACCCGGGCTGGAGTACAACATGGTGATTTTAGTTATTGCAACACCTGCGTTTTGGGTTCAAGCGATTTTCCTGCATTGCCCTTCAAGTAGCTGGCGTTGAAGCTGTCCGCAGTTCCATGTCAATCTAACTTCCAATTTTTATTTTCAGTACCTCAAAACGGTCTTAATTTGATTTTCACAACAAAAAGCCACAAGGAAAACCATATAATTACGGAACGCAGCACCCCACTGCTTGTCACTTTTGCACTGCGGCTAAGCTGGCATTCTGTCTAGCGTCCCAATTTCAATGTAGGTGCTGCCGAAGCGAGCACATGCCGAAACCGTGTGAGCTTTCTTTTGTTTTTCTGAGTTTTTGTATTTTATAGGGCGCGGGCTGCGCTGTCTTTCGAGACCGGTCTCGAGCCTGTGACCTCACGATCCGCCCGCGTCAGCATTTTAAGTGCTGGGATTACAGGCTTGAGCAGCCCAGCCCAAACCAAGTCGTGCTTTCGTTTTCAAGACTTGGTTTCACCAAGTCGGTTGGCGGGTCTCAAACCCGCAACTTCTCGTGAACCACCTGTCTTGGTTTTCCAGGTGCCTGCCTGGATGATAAACTCCCATGAGTCGTGTGCTTGGCCGCCCGACTTTATTGTTAAAAGGAAACCAGAGAGATTGTGCCGGGCGCTGTGACTCACACCAGCAATCTTAGCACTTTGGGAGGCCGAGGTGGGTGGGTCACCTGAGGTCACGAGTTCGAGGTCAGCCCAGTCATCCCGGTGAAAAAACGCCTAATAGTATAAGAAGAAATGAAAAAAGAAAAGTAATCATACACGAGTGTGTGCAACTGTAACACAACGAGGTGCCGGGTGACTCCACCCCCTGCCCTGCATTTATGTATGACATCCTGTTACCCTCTTCTCATTCAGGCTGGAGGGCAACATTGCGATTGTTGCTTATGGCAACACCTGCCTTTTGGTTTCAACCCATTATCCTGCAATGCCCTTCAAGTAGCTGGCGTTGCAAGTGTCCACACCTTTATATCCAGCTAACTTTCTATTTTTATCTTGTGTACCTCAAATCTGTCTTCATTTGATTTACATAAAAAGAAAAAAAAAAACAAGAAAAACAAGATAATTACGAATGCTACCACACTTTGCTTGTCATTTTTCCGCTGAGGCCAAGCTGGCATTCTGTGCAGTGTCCCAATTTTTATGTAGGTGCTGCCGAAGCCAGCACATGCTGAACCCGTCTCAGCTTCTGTATGTTTTTCTTTTTTGTGTGTGTTCTGTAGGAAGTGGGCTGCGCTTTCTTTTGAGACCAGTCTTGAACCTGTGACCTCACGATTCACCCGCCTCGACATTCCAGCTGCTGTGATTACAGGCTTCAGCAGCCCAGCCCAAACCAAATTGTGTTTCTGTTTTCAAGACTTGGTTTCCCCATGTTGGTCGTGTGGGTCTGGACCATCTAGGCGCCTGGATGACAGGCTCCCCTGAGTCACCGTGCTTGTCCGTTCGACTTTAGTGTTCAAAAGAAATCAGAGAGATTGTGCTGGGTGCTGTGTCTCACGCCAGCAATCTTAGCACTTTGGGAGGCCCAGTTGGGCGGGTCACCTGAGGTCAAGAGTTCGAGGTCAGCCTGGGCATCCCGGTGAAAAAAACGCCTCACAACAAAAAGAAGAAAAGCAAAATAAATAAATAAATAAATAAATAAATAAATTCAGTCATACCAATAACTGTGTGCAGCTGTTAGAAAACGATGTGCTGAGTGACTCCACCCCCCGCCCCGCCTTACTTTATGACATACTGTGTCTCTCTTCTCACCCAGGCTGGAGTGCAATATTGCGAATTTTGCTTATTGCAACACCTGCTTTTTGGGTTCAAGCGATTTTTCTGCATTGCCCTTCAAGTAGCTGGTGTTGCAGATGTCCGCATTTCCACTTCTGGCTAACTTCCTATTTTTATTTTTTGTACCTCAAATCTGTCTTTATTTGATTTCCACAGAATACCACAAGAGAAACAATATAATTTCGAACGCTACAACACGTTGCTTGTTATTCATGCGCTGAGGCCAAGCCTTCCTTCGGTCTAGCGTCCCAATTTTAATGTAGGTGCTGCCTATGCGGGCACAGGCTGAACCCGCCTCAGCTTTTTTCTGATTTTCTGTTTTCTTTAAGGAGCGGGCTGTGATTTCTTTCGAGACCAGTCTCGAATCTGTGACCTCACGATTGGCCCACCTCAGCATTCCAACTGCTGTGATGACAGGCTTGAGAAGCCCAGCCCAAACCCAATTGTGTTTTCGTTTTCAATACTGGGTTACACCATGTTGGTCGGGTGGGTCTTGAACCCACAACTTCTCGTTATCTGCCTGCATTGGTTTTCGAGGAGCCTGGATGAAAGTCTCCTGTGAGTCACGTGCTCGCCCGCCCAACTTTATTGTTAAAAAGAAATCAGTGAGATTGTGTTTGGTGCTGTGACTCACGCCAGCAATCTTACCACTTTGGGGGGCCCAGGTGGTCGGGTCAGCTGAGGTCACGTGTTCGAGGTCACCCTGGGCATCCCGGTGAAGAAACGCCTCACAAAAACAAGAAGCAAAGAAAAAAGAAGAGTAATCATACAGGCGAGTGTGCGAAACCGTAACGTGACGAGGTGCTGAGTGACTCCACCCTCCACCCCGCCTTTCTTTATGACATACTGTTTTTGTCTTCTCACCCGGTCCGGAGTACAACATGGCGATTTTAGTTATTGCAACACCTGCGTTTTGGGTTCAAGCGATTTTCCTGCATTGCCCTTCAAGTAGCTGGCGTTGCAGGTGTCCGCATTTCCACGTCCAGCTAACTTCCAGTTTTTATTTTCGGTACCTCAAATCTGTATTTATTTGATTTTCACAAAAAAAGCCACAAGGAAAACCATATAAGTATGGAACACAGCACCCCACTGCTTGTCACTTTTGCGCTGCGGCTAAACTGGCATTCCGTCTAGCGTCCCAATTTCAATGTAGGTGCTGCTGAAGCGAGCACACGCCGAAACCGTGTTAGCTTTCTTTTGTTTTTCTGATTTTTTGTATTTTATAGGGAGCGGGCTGTGCTGTCTTTCGATACCGGTCTCGAACCTGTGACCTCACGATCCGCCCGCGTCAGCATTTTAAGTGCTGGGATTACAGGCTTGAGCAGCCCAGCCCAAACCAAATCGTGCTTTCGTTTTCAAGACTTGGTTTCACCAAGTCGGTTGGCAGGTCTCGAACCCGCAACTTCTCGTGAACCACCTGGCTTGGTTTTCGAGGTGCCTGCCTGGACGATAAACTCCCGTGAGTCGTGTGCTCGGCCGACCGACATTATTGTTAAAAAGAAACCAGAGAAATTTTGCCAGGTGCTGTGACTCACGCCAGCAATCTTAGCACTTTGGGAGGCGGAGGTGGGTGGCTCACCTGAGGTCACGAGTTCGAGGTCAGCCCGGTCATCCCGGTGAAAATACGCCTCATAGAATAAGAAGAAATGAAAAAAGAAAAGTAATCATACATGAGTGTGTGCAACTGTAACACAACGAGGTGCCGGGTGACTCCAACACCCACCCCGCATTTATGTATGACATTTTGTTACCCTCTTCTTATTCAGGCTGAAGGGCAACATTGCGATTGTTGCTTATGACAACACCTGCCTTTTGGTTTCAACACATTGCCCTGCAATGCCCTTTAATTAGCTGGCATTGCAAGTGTCTACACGTTTACATCCAGCTAACTTTATATTTTTATCTTGTGTACCTCAAATCTGTCTTTATTTGATTTACATAAAAAGAAAAAAAAAACAAGAAAAACAAGATAATTACGACTGCTACCACACTTTGCTTGTCATTATTTCTGCTGAGGCCAAGCTGGCATTCTGTGCAGCGTCCAAATTATTATGTAGATGCTGCCGAAGCCAGCACATGCTGAAACCGTCTCAGCTTTTGTATGTTTTTCTTTTTTGTGTGTGTTCTGTAGGGAGCGGGCTGCGCTTTCTTTTGAGACCAGTCTCGAACCTGTGACCTCACGATTCGCCTGCCTCAGCATTCCAACTGCTGTGATTACAGACTTCAGCAGCCCAGCCCAAACCAAATTATGTTTCTGTTTTCAAGACTGGTTTTCCCCATGTTGGTCGGGCGGGTCTCGACCATCTAGTCGCCTGGATGACAGGCTTTCCTGTGATTACAGGTTTGAGCAGCCCAGCCCAAACCCAATTGTGTTTTCGTTTTCAAGACTGGGTTACACCATGTTGGTCGGGCGGGTCTCGAACCCACAACTTCTTGTAATCCACCCACCTTGGTTTTCGAGGGGCCTGGATGAAAGTCTCCTGTGAGTCACCGTGCTCGCTCGCCCGACTTTATTGTTAAAAAGAAATCAGAGAGATTTTGTTTGGTGCTGTGACTCACGCCAGCAATCTTAGCACTTTGGGGGGCCCAGGTGGTCGGGTCACCTGAGGTCACGAGTTCGAGGTCACCCTTGGCATCCCGGTGAAGAAACACCTCACAAAAACCAGAAGCAAAGAAAAAAGAAGAGTAATCATAGAGGCGAGTGTGCACAACCGTAATGTGAAGAGGTGCTGAGTGACTCCAACCCCCGCCCTGCCTTTCTTTATGACATACTGTTTTTCTCTTCTCACCCAGTCTGGAGTACAACATGGTGATTTTAGTTATTGCAACACCTACGTTTTGGGTTCAAACGATTTTCCTGCATTGCCCTTCAAGTAGCTGGTGTTGCAGGTGTCTGCATTTCCACATCCAGCTAACTTCCAATTTTTATTTTCGCTACCTCAAATCTGTCTTTATTTGATTTTCACAAAAAAAGTCACAAAGAAAACCATATAATTACGGAATGCAGCACCCCACTGCTTGTCACTTTTGCGCTGTGGCTAAACCGGCATTCCGTCTGGCGTCCCAATTTCAATGTAGGTGCTGCCGAAGCGAGCACATGCCGAAACCGTGTTAGCTTTCTTTTGTTTTTCTGATTTTTTGTATTTTATAGGGAGCGAGCTCGCTATCTTTCAAGACTGGTCTCGAACCTGTGACCTCACTATCCGCCCGTGTCAGCATTTTAAGTGCTGGGATTACAAGCTTGAGCAGCCCAGCCCTAACCAAATCGTGCTTTCGTTTTCAAGACTTGGTTTCACCAAGTCGGTCGGCGGGTCTCAAACCCGCAACTCCTCGTGAACCACCTGTCTTGGTTTTCCAGGTGCCTGCCTGGACGATAAACTCCCGTGAGTCGTGTGCTCGGCCGCCCGACTTTATTGTTAAAAGGAAACCAGAGAGATTGTGCCGGACGCTGTGACTCACGCTAGCAATCTTAGCACTTTGGGAGGCCGAGGTGGGCGGGTCACCTGAGGTCACGAGTTCGAGGTCAGCCCAGTCATTCCGGTGAAAAAACGCCTCATAGAATAAGAAGAAATGAAAAAAGAAAAGTAATCATACACATGAGTGTGTGCAACTGTAATACAACGAGGTGCTGGGTGACTCCACTGCCCGCCCCGCATTTATGTATGACATCCTGTTACCCTCTTCTCATTCAGGCTGGAGGGCAACATTGCGATTGTTGCTTATGGCAACACCTACCTTTTGGTTTCAACCCATTGTCCTGCAGTGCCCTTCAAGTAGCTGGCGTTGCAAGTGTCCACACCTTTATATCCAGCTAACTTTCTATTTTTATCTTGTGTACCTCAAATCTGTCTTCATTTGATTTACATAAAAAGAAAAACAAAAAAGAAAAACAAGATAATTACAAATGCTACCACACTTTGCTTGTCATTTTTTCGCTGAGGCCAAGCCGGCATTCTGTGCAGGGTCCCAATTTTAATGTAGGTGCTGCCGAAGCCAGCACACGCTGAACCCGTCTCAGCTTTTGTATGTTTTTCTTTTTTGTGTGTGTTCTGTAGGGAGCGGGCTGCACTTTCTTTCGAGACCAGTCTCGAACCTGTGACCTCACGATTCGCCCGCCTCAGCATTCCAACTGCTGTGATTACAGGCTTCAGCAGCCCAGCCCAAACCAAATTGTGTTTCTGTTTTCAAGACTGGGTTTCCCCATGTTGGACGGGACGGTCTCGACCATCTAGGCTCCTGGATGACAGGCTTTCCTGAGTCACCATGCTCGTCCGTTCGACTTTAGTGTTCAAAAGAAAATCAGAGAGATTGTGCCGGGCACTGTGTCTCATGCCAGCAATCTTAGCACTTTGGGAGGCCGAGTTGGGCGGGTCACCTGAGGTCACGAGTTTGAGGTCAGCCTTGGCATCCCGGTGAAATAAATGCCTCACAATAAAAAGAAGAAAAGCAAAATAAATAAATAAATGAATTAATAAATTCAGTCATATTGATAAATGTGTGCAGCTGTTACAAAACGAGGTGCCGAGTGACTCCACCCTCTGCCCCACCTTACTTTATGACATACTGTCTCTCTCTTCTCACCCAGGCTGGAGTGCAACATTGTGAATTTTGCTTATTGCAACACCTGCTTTTTGGGTTCAACCTATTTTCCTGCATTGCCCTTCAAGTAGCTGGCGTTGCAGGTGTCCGCATTTCCACTTCCGGCTAACTTCCTATTTTTATTTTTTGTACCTCAAATCTGTCTTTATTTGATTTCCACAAAATACCACAAGAGAAACAATATAATTTCGAATGCTACAGCACGTTGCTTGTTATTTTTGTGCTGAGGCCAAGCCTTCCTTCGGTCTAGCGTCCCAATTTTAATGTAGGTGCTGCCAATGCGGGCACACGCTGAACCCGCCTCAGCTTTATTCTGATTTTCTGTTTTCTGTAAGGAGCAGGCTGCGCTTTCTTTCGAGACCAGTCTCGAATCTGTGACCTCACGATTGGCCCACCTCAGCATTCCAACTGCTGTGATGACAGGCTTGAGCAGCCCAGCCCAAACCCAATTGTGTTTTCATTTTCAAGACTGGGTTACACCAGGTTGGTCGGGCGTGTCTCGAACCCACAACTCCTCGTTATCCGCCCCCCTTGGTTTTCGAGGAGCCTGGATGAAAGTCTCCCGTGAGTCACCGTGCTCGCCCACCCGACTTTATTGTTAAAAAGAAATCAGTGAGATTGTGTTTGGCGCTGTGACTCGCGCCAGCAATCTTACCACTTTGGGGGGCCCAGGTGGTCAGGTCACCTGAGGTCACGTGTTTGAGGTTACCCTTGGCATCCCAGTGAAGAAATGCCTCACAAAAACAAGAAGCAAAGAAAAAAAGAAGAGTAATCATACAGGCGAGTGTGCACAACCGTAATGTGATGAGGTGATGAGTGACTCCATCCCCCACCCCGCCTTTCTTTATGACATACTGTTTTTCTCTTCTCACCGGGGCTGGAGTACAACATGGTGATTTTAGTTATTGCAACACCTGCATTTTGTGTTCAAGCGATTTTCCTGCATTGCCCTTCAAGTAGCTGGCGTTGCAGGTGTCCACATTTCCACGTCCAGCTAACTTCCAATTTTTATTTTCGGTACCTCAAATCTGTCTTTATTTGATTTTCACAAAAAAAGCCACAAGGAAAATCATATAATTACGGAATGCCGCACCCCACTGCTTGTCACTTTTGCGCTGCGGCTAAACCGGAATTCCATCTGGCGTCCCAATTTCAATGTAGGTGTTGCCGAGGCGAGCACATGCCGAAACCGTGTTAGCTTTCTTTTGTTTTTCTGATTTTTTGTATTTTATAGGGAGTGGGCTGCACTGTCGTTCGAGACCGGTCTCGAACCTGTGACCTCACGATCCGCCCGCATCAGCATTTTAAGTGCTGGGATTACAGGCTTGAGCAGCCCAGCCCAAACCAAATCGTGCTTTCGTTTTCAAGACTTGGTTTCACCAAGTCAGTCGGCGGGTCTCGAACCCGCAACTTCTTGGGAACCACCTGTCTGGGTTTTCCAGGTGCCTGCCTGGACGATAAACTCCCGTGAGTCGTGTGCTCTGCTGCCCGACTTTATTGTTAAAAAGAAACCAGAGAGATTGTGCCGGGCGCTGTGACTCACGCCAGCAATCTTAGCACTTTGGGAGGCCGAGGTGGGCGGGTCAACTGAGGTCACGAGTTCGAGGTCAGCCCGGTCATCCTGGTGAAAAAATGTCTCATAGAATAAGAAGAAATGAAAAAAGAAAAGTAGTCATACACGTGAGTGTGTGCAACTGTAACACAACGAGGTGTCGGGTGACTCGACCCCCCGCCCCGCATTTATGTATGACATCCTGTTACCCTCTTGTCATTCAGGCTTGAGGGCAACATTGCGATTGTTGCTTATGGCAACACCTACCTTTTGGTTTCAACCCATTGTCCTGCAATGCCCTTCAAGTAGCTGGCGTTGCAAGTGTCCACACTTTTATATTCATCTAACTTTCTATTTTGATCTTGTGTACCTCAAATCTGTCTTTATTTGATTTACATAAAAAAAAAAAACAAGAAAAACAAGATAATTACGAATGCTACCACACTTTGCTTGTCATTTTTCCGCTGAGGCCAAGCCGGCATTCTGTGCAGTGTCCCAATTTTTATGTAGGTGCTGCCGAAGCCAGCACACGCTGAACCCGTCTCAGCTTTTGTATGTTTTTCTTTTTTGTGTGTGTTCTGTAGGGAGCGGGCTGCACTTTCTTTCGAGACCAGTCTCGAACCTGTGACCTCAGGATTCGCCCACCTCAGCATTCCAACTGCTGTGATTACAGGCTTGAGCAGCCCAGCCCAAACCAAATTGTGTTTCTGTTTTCAAGACTGGGTTTCCCCATGTTGGTCGGGCGGGTCTCGACCATCTAGGTGCCTGGATGACAGGCTCCCCTGAGTCGCCGTGCTGGTTCATTCGACTTTAGGGTTCAAAAGAAATCATGCCAGCAATCTTAGCACTTTGGGAGGCCGAGGTGGGCGGGTCACCTGAGGTCACGAGTTCGAGGTCAGCCTGGACATCCCGGTGAAAAAAATGCCTCACAATAAAAAGAAGAAAAGCAAAATAAATAAATAAATATATATATATATTTATATAAATTCAATCATACCGATAAGTGTCTGCACCTGTTACAAAACAAGGTTCTGAGTGACTCCACCTCCCGCCCCGCCTTACTTTATGACCTACTCTTTCTCTTCTCACCCAGGCTGGAGTGCAACATTGCGAATTTTGCTTATTGCAACACCTGCTTTTTGGGTTCAAGCGATTGTCCTGCAATGCCCTTCAAGTAGCTGATGTGGAGGTGTTGGAACCTCCACGTCCGGCTAACTTCCTATTTTTATTTTTTGTACCTCAAATCTGTCTTTATTTGATTTCCACAAAATACCACAAGAGAAACGATATAATTACCAATGCTGCAACACGTTGCTTGTCATTTTGGCTCTGAAGCCAAGCCTTCATTCTGTCTAGCGTCCCAACTTTGATGTAGTTGCTGCCGAAGCGAGCACACGCTGAGCCCGCCTCAGCTTTTTTTCTGTTTTTCTGTTTTCTGTAAGGAGCAGACTGCGCTCTTTTTTGAGACCAGTCTCGAATCTGTCACCTCACGATTGGCCCACCTCAGCATTCCAGCAGCTGTGATTACAGGCTTGAGCAGCCCAGCCCAGGCCAAACCAAATTGTGTTTTCGTTTTCAAGACTGGGTTACACCATGTTGGTCAGGCGGGTCTTGAACCCACAACTTCATGTTATCCGCCCGCCTTGGTTTTCGAGGAGCCTGGATGAAAGTCTCCTGTGAGTCACCATGCTCGTCCGCCCGACTTTATTGTTAAAAAGAAATCAAAGAGATTGTGTCGGGCGCTGTGACTCACGCCAGCAATCTTACCACTTTCGGGGGCCCAGGTGGGCGGGTCACCTGAGGTCACGAGTTTGAGGTCACCCTCAGCATCCCAGTGAAAAAACGCCTCACAAAAACAAGAAGAAAAGAAAAAAGAAAGTAATCATACAGGTGAGTGTGTGCAACTGTAACATGACGAGGTGTTTCTAACTGCTGTGATTACAGACTTGAGCAGCCCAGTCCAAACCAAATTTTGGTTTTTGTTTTCAAGACTGGGTTTCCTTATCTTGGACGGGCGAGTCTGGAACTGGCTACTTCTCGTTATCCGCCAGTTTTTGTTTTCTAGGCGCCTGTATGACAGGGTCTTCTGTGTCACCCTGCCCGGGCTGCCGTTTTTATTTTTAAACAAGAAATCAGAGAGATTGTGCCGGGCGCTTTGACTCCCTACAGAAATCTAAGCACTGTGGGAAGCTGGGAAGGGAGGATCACCTGAGGTCACGAGTTCGAGGTCAGCCTGAACATCCAGGTATAAAAACACCTCACATTAAAAAGGAGAAAAGACAAAAGAAAAGTAATCAAACAAATGAGTCTGTGCAATTGTAACAAAGAAAGGAACTGAGTGGCTTTACCTCCCGCCCGGCCTTTCTTTATGAGGTACTGTTTTCCTCTTGTCACCCACGCTGGAGTGCAACTGTGTGATTGTTGCTTATTGCAACACCTGCATTTTGGGTTCAAGCGATTGTGCTGCTATGCCATTCATGTAGGTGGGGTTTCAGGTGTTTTAACCAGCATGTCCAGCTAATTTTCTATTTTTTTTTGTACCTCAAATCTGTCCTCATTTGATTTCCACAAATAAGCCACAAGGAAAAAAGAATTACAAAACACTGCAACCCTTTGCTTGTCATTTTGGTGCTGCATTTAAGACAGAATTCTGTGTAGCGTCCCAATTTTAATGTAGGTGCTGCCGAACCGAGCACATGCCATACCCGCCTCAGCTTTTATATGTTTTTCTGTTTATATGTTTCTTATACGGAGGGGGCTTCGCTCTGTGTCTTCTGAGGGCAGTCTCGAACCTGTGACCTCAGGATCCGCCCACCTTAGCATTCTAAGTGCTGTGATTACAGGCTTTAGCAGCGGAGCCCGAACCAAGTATTGTTTCAGTTTTAAAGACGGGGTTTCACCATGTTGCTCGTTCGGATCTCGAACCCGAAACTTCTCATAATTCGCCCACCTTGGTTTTCGAGGCGCCTATATGACAGTCTCTCGTGAGTCACCGTACCTGGCCGGCCGACTTTATTGTTAAAAAAGAAATCAGAGAGACTTGGCCAGGTGCTGTGACTCATGCCAGCTATCTTAGCACTTTGGGAGCCTGAGGTGGGTGGGTCACCTGAAGTCTGGAGTTTGAGATAAGCCTGGGCATCTCAATGAAAAAACACCTCACATACAATAAGAGAAGAAAATGTAATCAGACACATGAGTGTGTGCAATTGTAACAAAACGAGGTGCCAGCTGACTTTACCCCCCACCGTCTCACCTTTCTTTATGACGTACTGATTTCTTCTTGTCACCCAAGCTGGAGTGAAACAGTGGGATCTTTGCTTATTGCAACACCTGCCTTTGGATTTAAGCGATTGTTGTGCAATGCCCTTCAAGTAGCTGGCGTTGCAAGTGTCCACACCACCACGTCCAGCTCACTTTCTATTTTTATTGTTTTGTACCTCAAATCTATCTTTATTTGATTTCCAATAACAACCACAATGAATAAAAAATACGGACGCTGCACTCTTTTTCGTGTCATTTTTGCACTGCGGCCACGCAAACCTTCTGTGTAGCGTCCCAATTTTAGTGTAGGTGCTGCCAAAGCGAGCACATGCCATACCCGACTTAGCTTTTATATGTTTTTATGTTTCTTATTGGGAGAGTCTGAGCTGTGTCTTTTGAAATCAGTCTTGAACCTGTGACCTCACGATTCGCCCTCCTTGGCATTCCAAAGTGCTGCCATTACAGGTGTGAACTGCCTAGCCCAACCCAAGTTTTGTTACCGTTGTAAAGACGGGGTTTCACCAGGTTGGTCGGGCCGCTCTCGAACCGGCAACCTCGAGTGATCCGCCCGCATTTGTCTTCGAAGCGCCTGGAAGACAGACTCCCGTGAGCCACGGTGCCCGTCCAGTCAACTGTATTGTTAAAAAAGAAATCAGAGAGACTTGGCCGGGCGCTGTGACTTACGCCAACAATTTTAGCACTTTGAAAGGCCTAGGTGGGCGGGTCACCGGCGGTTACTAGTTTGAGGTCACTCTGGGCATCTTTTTGAAAACCCACCTCCCAGGTCGGGCGCGTTGGCTCAAGCCTGTAATCCCAGCACTTTGGGAGGCCGAGGCGGGTGGATCACGAGGTCAAAAGATCAAGACCAGCCTGGTCAACATGGTGAAACCCAGTCTCTACTAAAATTACAAAAAATTAGCTAGGCATGATAGTGAGTGTCTGTAATCCGAGCTACTCAGGAGGCTGAGGCAGAATAATTGCATGAACCCAGGAGGTGGAGGTTGCAGTGAGCCGAGATCACGCCATTGCACTCCAGCCTGGGTAACAAGAGTGAAACTCCGTCTCGAAAAAAAAAGACAAGAAAAAAAAAGAAAAATCACCTCCCTTAAAAAAGGAGAAAAAAAAAAGAAAAGAAATCAGACAGATCAGTGTGCACAATTGCAACAAAACGATGTGCCGGGTTTCTCCAACCCCCAGTCCGCCTTTCTTTATGACCTACTGTTTTCCTCTTGTCATTCAGTCTAGAGTGCAACAGTGCAATCTTGGCTTATTGCATCACCTGCGTTTTGGGTTCAAGCGATTGTGCTGCCCATGCCCTTTAAGTAATTGGGATTGCAGGTGTCAACCGCACCATCACGTCCAGCTAACATTCTATTTTTGTGTACCTCAAATCTATCTCTATTTGATTTCTACAATACAGCCACAATGTCAAAAAAAAAATACGGAACGCTGCATTTTTTTGCGTGTTATCCTTGCGCTGCGGCCATGTCGGCCTTCTGTGTAGCGTCTGAATTTTATTATAGGAGCTGCCGAAGCGAGCACATGCCATTTCTGGCTTAACTTTTTATGTATCAGTCTTCTGCTTCTTGCTAGGAAGGCTCCACCCTTCTTTCCTAGTGACAGTGAGAGCCTGGATGACCCCTGCCTGAGGCATTTTTAACTGCAGGGAGTCTCCTTTTTGAATGTAATAGTGGCGCTTGATTTGCACAACAGGTTTAGCCGGAGAAGGGGGGCAGGGGCAGTTCATTAAGTACAAGATAGTCTGTTCTCTTACCACCTTAATAGCTCTAACAATATTGGTTCTGTTTCTTCCCATGAGGGGTTACAGGGTTGTTGTCCGGACTGTGGTCTTTTTGGGGGCATGAGTCTGCCCCCCCTCTCTTTTAGTCTAGTGGCCCTTCCATTAAATTGAACAGAGCCCTGTCACATTTTATCTGGATTCTCGTGCTTAGGATCATTCTATTCTCCCATCAACTGTGGGCATTTTTTCAATGTCCTATTTCTTGACAAAATGCACGGATCAAGCTGCAGGAAGAGGCAGGCAGACTGTGGGGCTTTCCGGGAACCCCCCTTTTTCCATGCTCTTGGGGGCGTTCCTCTCATAGCAGCAGCTATCAAGTCAGCCTTCCGTTGAGCCTGACGTTCCCTTTCCCTATGATTTTCCCTCTGGCTTACGGCCTCTTGGTACAAACGCCTGGTTAGGTACTTCCAATAACTGAAGTATTCATGCATGCGAATCCTGCCTGCTCTCCTAGCCATTTTGAAGGGGTTTTACACTAACTGCAACCACGAGTCTATGTATGGAAAGTGATCAAGGTGTTCTACCTCACCGTATATAACCTCATGCCTTACTTTGGAGTCAAGCGGCCTGTCTAGGGTCCCCTCTGGGGGCTAACCAACCCTACATGCTTGCCAATCTTCCCTACATAAAACCCTTAATTTCTCTGGTGTCATAGTTATTTTATAATTTCCACTAAATTCCTTCTTAAAATTTTTCAGCATGGTTTCTGAAGGGGAGGAATGGCTATGGAAGTGAGCCATATTAACAATTCAAAGAAACAATTCCCACACTTAGGAGAGTGTTAGCTCACTTACAGCAGTTCCCACCTAGAAAGAGGCAGCATGGAGCACTTTTCAGTTTACATTCACTTCAATCCTTTTACAATGCCCAGAGGCTTCTTCACTCAGCATATGTGACTGCCTCTAAGTATTACAAATTTTTTGACGACACAGACACACATCCAAACACACAGACACACATCTGAATGCTCTCCTTCCAACACAGAGCTACCTTCCAACGTGACAATCTGGCGCCCATGCGTGATTAGGCTACGCTTCCACCAAACACGGGATGAGCCACTTTCCCAAGTTCAGTCTTACCAAATTCAGTTGTCCGGACTTCCCCAAATGCTCGTTGCTCCTCGGTGTTCAGCCATTGGATGGATCCATACTGCAGGGCCTCCCTGCTCCGCTCTGCCGAGGCTTTTCCACCAGGCAAATACCTACCCGGGAGCCCGCTCAGGATGCGTCACCCCAGGGAGCCGGATTCCCCACGAAGGGCTGCTCCACAGGGCTAGGCAAACCACCTAAGGGACTTTTTCCCTCCATCTGCTACCCGAGACTCGCTTCCCGGCCAACGCACCAAAAATGTAGCAGGATCGGCCGCGGGAAATGGATCTCTCAGACACCGAATATAGGAGGAAGAAGCTTATTCAGCCGGGAGCAAGGTGGCATAGTTGCCTAACAGCCAAGCTCCCCAAACAAAGGAAGGTTCTTTCTTCACATAGACTTATACTTTAGATGTTACACGTGGAAGAATCTTAGGTTTATAGCTTAACATATGAAAAGGGTCTCGGTTTACAGTCTCAGAAATTACATATGAAAAGGGTTTCGGTTTACAGTCTTAGGAATGAAAAGGGGAAGTTTACAGTCTTAGGAAAAAAAGGGGAAGTTTATCTGAGTTGCCTGGGTCTCCCTCTTCACCGGAACTGAAGCTGGAGCTGCAGCCTGGACCTTGGTTTGATCCTTGGTCTTGGCCTTGACCTCTGGCCGGCAAAGCCTGAGCCCCTTGACAATGCGTGCATGAGCTCTCTTCCCAAGCTTGGGGGGCGGGCAATGTAGGCAAGTCGACGGAGCTTGCAGCTGACACACTTTGGGATCTTGGGCTTAACCTTCTTGGGCTTTACGAGGGCCTTGCTAGCCTTGGCACGTGCACTCATGGCCTTGGTATTGTTGGCCTGCATTTTTTTAGGCCGTTCTTATTGTGCTTTTTGGCATAGCGCATGTTCCTCGGGATCTTAGCATCCACCCCCTTAAGAGATTTGTATCTTTGTGATCGGGGTTTCCTGATACCATTTCTGTGCCATTTTCGGGACTGGTTGTGTGTGGTGTGGTTCTTGGACTTGGCCATGTCTGCAGCTAAGCCACGGTTCCCAAAGCACCTAGGATCGAAAGAGAAAGGAGCCGCAGTGAAGCACGGGAAATAGGGTCAACAGCGCCAAAGTACTACTCGACTCAGGATTTTTTTACCTAGGACCTCAGATTTATTCCTTGTTTTTATTTTGGCAAAGGTTTATAATTTTAGTATTAGTCTTTTAAAGCAGACACAGATTTGTTCAGAGTAAAGCTCATTTTAAGAGTACACAGAAACTTTGAACAAAGATAAAATTAAACCGGGGCCCAAAGTGGCTCCGGCTGGATGTCGTGGTGCTTTCGAAGGCGAGGCCAAGAGTTCAAGGACAACCAACCTCAGCAACCTTACAAGCTCTCATTGATTGGCAAAAAAAAAAAAAAGAAAAAAAAAGATAAAATTAAACCTAACAATACAGAATAATAAAGATTAAGAGATAAGTTTCTTTAACAGAAAACTGATAATCCAAGGTAATTATATTTGTAGGCTGAAGTACTTACCACTGCAAAAGCAAATACATACAGTTCAGAGTATAAACTCAACAGTGGAAATCTATAGTTGTACTTTGCTTTCTATTACATCAGAATAATTACCGTAGTATGTGCAGACAACTTGCATTTATATAAATTAAACAGTATTTTATATGTTAGTATTTATACAATAGTATGGATATAAGGCCACAATATTTTCTTCAAATCCTTTAAGGTCATTTGAATATTGTTATTCATACTGTTAAAATATGAAGTCTTAAGTGAATTATGGCTATAGACAATTTTTAAAAATCTTACATTGTGACTAGTACATTAAAAATATTTATAATATAGTAAATATATCTATATCCAAAGAAAATTTACTACGAAATTGTTAACAAAAGATATTATTCTGACATGCTTATTAGTTTATCCAATATGGATAATTACAGGTAAGCATGATTTTAGTGTCATTTCAACCTAAATTGGAATGCTGCTATTACAGGACAAATAAACAAGGGCAATGTGGCCACAGAAAAACCACAATAGCTCTTGTTAGCTTTGTTGCAAGCTCAAATGTATTCCACTATGTGAACAAAATCAGATTCCAATTACTCATCTAAAAGTGCTGGCCGGGTGCGGTGGCTCACGCCTATAATCCCAGCACTTTGGGAGGATGAGGTGGGTGGATCATGAGGTTAAGAGATCGAAACCATCCTGTTCAACAAGGTGAAACCCCGTCTCTACTAAAAATAAAAAAATTAGCTGGGCATGGTGGTGCACGCCTGTAGACCCAGCTACTTGGGAGGCTGAGGCCGAAGAATTGTGTGGACCCAGAAGGCAGAGGTTGTGGTGAGCAGAGATCGCACCATTGCACTCCAGTCTGGGTAACAAGAGCGAAACTCCATCTCAAAAAAAAAGAAGTGCTTATAGATATTTTCAGTTGTGTTTCAATGTAGATCTCCAATAACAAGAATAGAAGATGACAGCAGCAGACATGAAAAAGAAAGCTTATTAAATTCTGTTGAGAATATGTTCTCCTTTTATATAATGCTCATGTTTCTCATACTGAGAGTAGCTGTGCACTTTGAGTGTTATTCTTTGAGGGGAATGTTTTGTGCCTGACTTGATCAATCTTTATTTTTTATTTATTTTTATTTTTTGAGACAGAGTTTCGATCTTGTTACCCAGGCTGGAGTGCAATGGTGCAATCTTGACTCACTGCAACCTCTGCTTCCTGGGTTCAGACAATTCTCCTGCCTCAGCCTCTTGAGTAGCAGGGATTACAGGCACCTGTCACCATGCCCAGCTAATTTGTTTTTTGTATTTTTAGTAGAGACGGGGTTTCACCATATTTACCAGGGTGGTCTCGATCTCTTGACCTCGTGATCCACCCGACTCGGCCTCCCAAAGTGCTGGGATTACAGGCGTGAGCCACCGTGCTTGGCCTCATTTATTATTCATAGCGTTTTCTAAAATTTTTACTTTTGCCACCTGACTAATAAGTATTCCTGACTGCGTTGGCTATTTTTGCCATAGAGAACAAATTTAATCCTCTGGTTATATTACTGTGTGGGTTTTTCCCCTTTAAACTAATGTTTATCTCAAAGGGCCCTTCTCTGACTTTCTCCTAACTCTTTAAGTTATGTTATGCAGTTGAAAAATCCATGGGACAAGCCTCATAATACTTCATATGTCATTGGAAGTACTAAAGAAAATGGGCCTGATAAACCTAGCCCTACCTCAAGTTCATGTCATTTTTGTCATTTGTTTTGCTTTCCAGTTTCTAATACAAAAAATAGCAGTAACAACTCCAAGTAACAATTACAGGATAATTGTAAGAATCATAAATCACTTTGATAAGGATCTTCTGTTCAGTATGCATTTCTGAATTTTTAGTCATAGGAAGTTAGTGCTAGGTATAATTTCGGGTGTCTAGTGTGGACATATTATTATCTAAAGTAATTGTTGTCTTGATGTGAAATAAAAGTGCTTTAACATCAAAGGAAAGTTCCACACAATTATATAACTATTGCTATTTTAGGAATATTATCAGGGTATCAGTAATATTAATAAAAGAATTAGAAAGCTTAAGCAACTAGCCTTTTGGAAAGTTAAAAAATAAAAAAGAATAAATAGGCCAGGCACGGTGGCTCAAACCAACCAGAGAGGTTGTGGCGGGTGGATCAGGAGTCAGAAGTTGGAGAACAGCCTGGTCAACATAGTGAAACCCTTGCCTCTACTAGAAATACAGAAAAGTTAGTCACCGTGCTAATCCACCCGACTTTATTGTTAAAAAGAAATCAGAGAGATTGTGTTGGGCGCTGTGACTCACGCCAGCAATCGTACCACTTTGGGGGGCCCAGGTGGGCGGGACACCTGAGGTCACGAGTTCGAGGTCACCCTTGGCATCCCGGTGAAGAAACGCCTCACAAAAACAAAAGAAAAAAAAAGGAAAGTAATCATACAGGTGAGTGTGCGCAACTGTAACATGACGAGGTGCTGAGTGACTAAACCCCCGGCCCCGCCTTTCTTTATGACATACTGTTTTTCTCCTCTCACCCACGCTGGAGTACAACATTGCGATTTTAGTTTTTGCAACACCCGCGTTTTGGGTTTAAGCGATTTTCCTGCATTGCCTTCAAGTAGCTGGCGTTGCAGTTGTCCGCATTTCCACGTCCAGCTAACTTGCAATTTTTATTTTTGGTACCTCAAATCTGTCTTTATTGGATTTTCACAAGAAAGCCACAAGGAAAACAATATAATTATGGAATGCAGCACCCCTTTGCTTGTCATTTTTGTGCTGCGGCTAAGCCGGCATTCTGTCTAGCGTCCCAATTTTAATGTAGGTTCTTCCGAAGCGAGCACACGCCGAGACCGTGTGAGCTTTCTTTTGTTTTTCTGAGTTTTTGTATTTTATAGGGAGCGGTCTACCCTGTCTTTCGAGACCGGTCTCGAACCTCTGACCTCAAGATCCTCCCGCATCAGCATTTTAACTGCTGGGATTACAGGCTTTAGCAGCCAAGCCCAAATCAAATTGTGTTTTTGTTTTCAAGACTTGATTTCACCAAGTTGGTCGGTGGGTCTCGAACGCGGAACTTCTCTTGTACCACCTGGTTTGGTTTTCGAGGTGCGTGCCTGGACGATAAACACCCGTGAGTCATGTGCTCGGCCGCCCGACTTTATTGTTAAAAAGAAACCAGAGAGATTGTGCCGGGCGCTGTGACTCACGCCAGCAATCTTAGCACTTTGGGAGGCCGAGGTGGGCGGGTCACCTGACGTCACGAGTTCGAGGTCAGCCCGGTCATCCGGGTGCAAAAACGCCTCATAAAATAAGAAGAAAAGAAAAAAGAAAAGTAATCATACACATGAGAGTGTGCAACTGTAACAAAACGAGGTGCCGAGTGACTCCACCCCCCGCCCTGCTTTTATGTATGACATCCTGTTACCCTCTTCTCATTCAGGCTGGAGGGCAACATTGCAATTCTTGCTTATTGCAACGCCTGCCTTTTGGTTTCAACCGATTGTCCTGCAATGCTCTTCAAGTAGCTGGCGTTGCAAGTGTCCGCACCTTTATATCCAGCTAACTTTCTGTTTTTAGTTTTTGTACCTCAAATCTGTCTTTATTTGATTTACACACAAAAAAAAAAACACAAGAAAAAGAGGATAATGATGAATGCTACAACACTTTGCTTGTCATTTTTCCGCTGAGGCCAAGCCGGCATTCTGTGTAGCATCCCAATTTTAATGTTGGTGCTTCCGAAGCGAGCACACGCTTAATTCGCCTCAGATTTTGTATGTTTTTCTGTTTTTGTTTGTTTGTTTGTTTGTTTTTTATACGGAGCAGGCTGCGATTTCCTTCGAGACCAGTGTCGAACTTGTGACCTCACAATTCCCTCACCTCAGCATTCTAACTGCTGTGATTACAGGCTTGAGCAGCGAATTCCAAACCAAGTTGTGTTTTTGTATTCAAGACTGGGTGTTTCCATGCTGTTCGGGCGAGTCTGGAACCCGCAACTTCTCATTACCCTTTCTCCTTCCTTTTCCAGGCGACTGGATTACAGGCTCCTCTGTGTCACCCTGCCCGACCTTCCGAGGTTATTGTTAAACAAGAAATCAGAGAGATTGTGCTGGGCGCTTCTACTCCGGACAGAAATCTTAACACTGTGGGAAGACGAGGAGGATGAATCACCTGAGGTCACGAGTTCGAGGTCAGCCTGAACATCCAGGTGTAAAAACACCTCAGATAAAAAAAAGAAAAGTAATCAAGAAAATGAGTGTGTGCAATTGTAACAAAAAAAGGTACTGAGTGGCTTCACCTTCTGCCCCGCCTTTTTTTATGAAGTACTCTTTCCCTCTTGTCACCCAGGCTGGAGTGCAACAGTGGGATTGTTGCTTATTGCAACACCTGCATTTTGGGTTCAAGCGATTGTGCTGCAATGCCATTCAAGTAGGTGGGGTTTCAGTTGTTTTAACCAGCATGTCCACCTAATTTTCCAATTTTTTTTTGTACCTCAAATCTGTCTTTATTTGATTTCCACAAATAAGCCGCAAGAAAAAAAAAATAATTACAAAACGCTGCGCCAGTTTGCTTGTCATTTTGTCGCAGCGTTATTGACAGAATTCTGTGTTGCGTTCCTATTTGAATGAAGGTGCTGCCGAACCGAGCACATGCCATACCCGCCTCAGCTTTTATATGTTTCTCTGTTTATATGTTTCTTATATGAAGTGGGCTTCGCTGTCTGCTCCCAGTTTCAGTGGAGGGATGTGGTGTGTAGGATGAGGGACTCTGTTCCTTCTGATTTGGTCTGCACGGTGGGGCCTGGGGCTGGCCAGAGCTCAGTGTGGACCCATGGCTCCCTCTACCATGGGATCCACCGTCCCCACCCTGGAACAGAGGCCTTGGCAGATCCTGGCCCTTCCGGGTATTAAGTCAGTCCAGGTGCGGTGGCTAATGCTGGTAACCCCAACACTTTGGGAGGCAGAGGCAGTAAGATCTCTTGAGCATGGGAGCTCAACCACCAACCTGGGGCTACATGGCCAAACCCCGGGGTCCATACCTGTAGTCTCGGCTACTTGGAGGCACTTCACCCTGGGCAAAAGACAGAGCGACACCGTGTCACAAACAGACAGATGGATGAAAACAGGGACAGACACACAACAGCTATATTATGTCCTTCTCAGGGTAGAAAGCAAATCTAACAAAATACATCATTTAATTTATTTTTACTTTATTTATTTATTTATTTATTTATTCATTTATTCATTTATTTCTGAGATGGAGTTTCGCTCTAGTTACCCAGGCTGGAGTGCAACGGCGCAATCGCGGCTCACCGCAACCTCCACCTCTTTGGTTCAAGCCACTCTCCTGCCTCAGCCTCTGGAAGAGCTGGGACTACAGGCCCGGGTGGGCGTGGTGGGTGGCTCATGCAAGTAATCAATCCCAGCACTTTGGGAGGTGGGCGGATGATGAGGTCAGGAGATCGAGACCATTCTGGCTAACACTTTGAAACCCCGTGTCTACTGAAAATGCAAAAGTCATCCGGGCGTGGTGGCACATGCCTATATTCCCAGATACTCGGGAGGCTGAGGCAGAAAGAATCGCTTGTACCCGGGATGGAAAGGTTGCAGTCAGCCTAGATCGTGCCATTGCCCTCTACCCTAGGCGACAGAGTGAGACTGTGTCTCAAAATAAATAAATAAATTAATAAATTCATTCATACGTTCATTCATTCGTTCATTCCTTCCTTTCTTCATTCATTCTAAATAGACATGCAGGATGTCAGCTTCTGGCCTCATGGTCTCTGAGCTGACAAGTCCCGTGATCTGCCTATCGCAGGACTGTACAGGTAAGGAGTTAAAAAATATATATTTTTAATCGTCATGTTTAAAACAACTAATTTTGTTATACGGAAATACACGGATGTACCCCAAACACAGAAACAGCTCTTCTCTTTGGAAACAACTCTTTTAAAAATTGTCTTAGGCCTGGTGGGTGTGCCAGTGATCCTTTTAGGTTTCGACCTTGACAGAGAGAATTTCCAGTCGGTCTCTCCTCTCTGGAAGGATGTTTCACATACTCCGATGGGTGGAGACTTAGGCTGTGTCTCCCTGGGTTCCTGGTCGATTGCTTGTGTCAACTATTTGGGAGGTCACTGCGGCCCTACTGTGCTGTGGTAGGGGGAGGGCTCCATTCTTCCCCTCCTCCGCTTCTGTTCCTAGCGATTCCAGTCCGTTCCGGGTTGACACTCTCTGTTGGCAGGCAGACTTCGGGCATCTCCTAGCGGACACTGTTACTCTAAAAACCGAGGCCTAACGGAGGAAGAACGCTCTCTGAAAACGGAGGCCTCATGGAGGAAGAACGCTCAGGCAGCCTGCGCACAGCCTGAGGCAACTGTGTCTTGTCCGCTGCCCCCGTCCCCACCCCCGCCCCCACCACCCTCTCCACGTTCCTCCCTCTCTTGTTGCCTAGGGAATCGCCATTCCGACCACTGAGTCTCATTGTTCTTTGATCAGATTAAAAGAATATCCTCCTAAATGAAAAGATAGGCTTAACTTTGTTTTGCTGGAGATTGGATTGATTTTTATCCACACAACCTGAGAGTTATGGTGTACTATGTAGATTGACTGTTTTTGGTAAAGCCAGTTTACTTTTCATCAGTTTTTACAATGTGAGAAATCATATTTTATTCTGTCATTTTATTTTATTTTATTTTTTTTCGAGACAAAGTTTCGCTGTTGTTACCCAGACTGGAGTGCAATGGTGCGATCTCAGCCCACCGCAACCTGCACCTTCTGGGCTCAAGCAATTCTCCTGCCTCACCCTTCCCAGTAGCTGAGATTACAGGCATGCGCCACCAAGCCCAGCGAATTTTTGTATTTTTCGTAGAGACGGGGTTTCACCTCATTGACCAGGATGGTCTCGATCTCTTGACATTGTGATCCACCCACCTTGGCCTCCCAAATTGCTGGGATCACAGGCGTTAGCCACCGTGCCTGGCCTCATTTATTCTTCATAGCGTTTTCTAAAAGTTTTACTTTTGCCACCTGACTAATAAGTATTCCTGACTGCGTTGTCTTATTTTGCCATAGAGAACAAATTTAATCCTCTGGTGATATTACTGTGTGGGTTTTTTCCCTTTAAATTAATGTTTATCTCAAAGGGCCCTTCTCTGTCTTTTTCCTAACTCTTTAAGTTATATTATGCAGTTGAAAAATCCATGGGACAAGCCTCATAACACTTCATATGTTATTGGAAGTACTAAAGAAAATGGACCTGATAAACCTAGCCCTACCTCAAGTTCATGTCATTTTTGTCATTTGTTTTGCTTTCCAGTTTCTAATACACAAAATAGCAGTAACAACACCAAGTAACAATTACAGGATAATTGTAAGAATCATAAATCACTTTGATAAGGATCTTCTGTTCAGTATGCATTTCTGAATTTTTAGTCATAGGAAGATAGTGCTAGGTATAATTTCAGCTGTCTAGTGTGGACATATCATTATCTAAAGTAATTGTTGTCTTGATGTGAAATAAAAGTGCTTTAACATCAAAGGAAAGTTCCACACAATTATATAACTATTGCTATTTTAGGAATATTATCAGGGTATCAGTAATATTAATAAAAGAATTAGAAAGCTTAAGCAACTAGCCTTTTGGAAAGTTAAAAAAAAAAAAAAGAATAAATAGGCCAGGCACGGTGGCTCAAACCTACCAGGGAGGTTGTGGCGGGTGGATCAGGGGTCAGGAGTTCGAGAACAGCCTGGTCAACATAGTGAAACCCTTGCCTCTACTAGAAATACAGAAAAGTTAGTCACCGTGTTCGTCCACCCGACTTTATTGTTAAAAAGAAATCAGAGAGATTGTGTTGGGCGCTGTGACTCACGCCAGCAATCTTACCACTTTGGGGGGCCCAGGTGGGCGGGGCACCTGAGGTCACGAGTTCGAGGTCACCCTTGGCATTCCGGTGAAGAAACGCCTCACAAAAACCAAAAGAAAGAAAGAAAGGAAAGTAATCATACAGGTAAGTGTGCCCAACTGTAACATGACGAGGTGCTGAGTGACTCCACCCCCGGCCCCGCCTTTCTTTATGACATACGGTTTTTCTCCTCTCACCCAGGCTGGAGTACAACATTGCGATTTTAGTTATTGCAACACCCGCATTTTGGGTTCAATCGATTTTCCTGCATTGCCCTTCAAGTAGCTGGCGTTGCAGGTGTCCGCATTTCCACGTCCAGCTAACTTGCAATTTTTATTTTTGGTACCTCAAATCTGTCTTTATTGGATTTTCACAAGAAAGCCACAAGGAAAACAATATAATTACGGAACACAGCACCCCTTTGCTTGTCATTTTTGCGCTGCGGCTAAGCCGGCATTCTGTCTATTGTCCCAATTTTAATGTAGGTTCTTCCAAAGCGAGCACACGCCGAAACCGTGTTAGCTCTCTTTTGTTTTTCTGATTTTTTGTATTTTATAGGGAGCGGTCTACCCTGTCTTTTGAGACCGGTCTCGAACCTGTGATCTCAAGATCCTCCCGCATCAGCATTTTAACTGCTGGGATTACAGGCTTGAGCAGCTGAGCCCAAATCAAATTGTGTTTTCGTTTTCAAGGCTTGATTTCACCAAGTTGTTCGGCGGGTCTCGAACCCGGAACTTCTCGTGTACCACCTGGCTTGGTTTTCGAGGTGCATGCCTGGACGATAAACTCCCGTGAGTCATGTGCTCGGCCGCCTGACTTTATTGTTAAAAAGAAACCAGACAGATTGTGCCGGGTGCTGTGACTCACACCAGCAATCTTAGCACTTTGGGAGGCCGAGGTGGGCGGATCACCTGACGTCACGAGTTCGAGGTCAGCCCGGTCATCCGGGTGAAAAAACGCCTCATAAAATAAGAAAAAAGAAACAAAGAAAAGTAATCATACACATGAGTGTGTGGAACTGTAACAAAACGAGGTGCCTGGTGACTCCACCCCCCGCCCCGCTTTTATGTATGACATCCTGTTACCCTCTTCTCATTCAAGCTGGAGGGCAACATTGCGATTCTTGCTTATTGCAACGCCTGCCTTTTGGTTTCAACTGATTGTCCTGCAATGCCCTTCAAGTACCTGGCGTTGCAACTGTCCGCACCTTTATATCCAGCTAACTTTCTGTTTTTAGTTTTTGTACCTCAAATCTATCTTTGTTTGATTTTCACAAAAGAAAACACAGGAAAAACATGATAATGTCGAATGGTACAACATTTTGCTTGTCATTTTTCCGCTGAGGCCAAGCCGGCATTCTGTGTACGGTCCCAACTTTAATGTAGGTGCTGCCGAAGCGAGCACAGGCTGAACCCGTCTCAGCTTTTATATGTTTTTCTTTTTTGTGTGTGTTCTGTAGAGAGCGGGCTGCGCTTTCTTTCCAGACCAGTCTCGAACCTGTGACCTCATGATTCGCCCGCCTCAGTATTCTAACTCCTGCGATTACAGGCTTGAGCAGCCCAGCCCAAACCGAATTGTGTTTCTGTTTTCAAGACTGGGATTCCCCATGTTGGTCTGGCTGGTCTCGACCATATAGGCGACTGGATGACAGGCTCCCCTAAGTCACCGTGCTCGTCCATTCGACTTTAGTGTTCAAAAGAAATCAGAGAGATTGTGCCGGGCACTGTGTCTCAAGCCAGCGATCTTATCACTTTGGGAGGCCGAGGTGGGAGGGTCACCTGAGGTCACGAGTTCGAGGTCACCCTCGGCATCCAGGTGAAAAAACGCCTCACAAAAACAAAAAGAAAAGAAAAAAGAAAGTAATCATACAGGTGATTGTGCGCAACTGTAACATGACGAGGTTCTGAGTGACTCCACCCCCCGCCCCGCCTTTCTTTATGACATATTGTTTTTCTCCTCTCACCCAGGCTGGAGTACAACATTGTGATTTTAGTTATTGCAACACCCGCGTTTTGGGTTCAAGCGATTTTCCTGCATTGCCCTTCAAGTAGCTGGCGTTGCAGTTGTCCGCATTTCCACGTCCAGCTAACTTGCAATTTTTATTTTTGGTACCTCAAATCTGTCTTTATTTGATTTCCACAAGAAAGCCACAAGGAAAGCAATATAATTACGGAATGCAGCACTCCTTTGCTTCCCATTTTTGCGCTGTGGCTAGGCCACCATTCTGTCTAGCATCCCAATTTTAATGTAGGTGCTGCCGAAGCGAGCAGACGGTGAAACCGTGATAGCTTTCTTTGTTTTTTCTGATTTTTTGTATTTTATAGAGAGCGGGCTGCACTGTCTTTCAAGACCGGTCTCGAACCTGTGACCTCATGATTCACCCGCCTCAGCATTTTAAGTGCTGGGATTACAGGCTTGAACAGCCAAGCCCAAACCAAATTGTGTTTTCGTTTTCAAGACTTGGTTTCACAAAGTTGGTCGGCGGGTCTCGAACCCGCAACTTCTCGTGAACACCCTGGCTTGGTTTACGAGGTGTCTGCCTGAACGACAAACTCCCGTGAGTCATGTGCTCGGCCACCCGACTTTATTGTTCGAGGTCAGCCTGGTCATCCTGGTGAAAAAACGCCTCATAGAATAAGAAGAAATAAAAAAAGAAAAGTAATCATACACATGAGTGCGTGCAACTGTAACAAAACGAGGTGCCGGGTGACTCCACCCCCCACCCCGCTTTGATGTATGACACCCTGTTACCCTCTTTTCATTCAGGCTGGAGGGCAACATTGCAATTGTTTTTTATGGCAACCCCTGCCTTTTGGTTTCAAGCGATTGTCCTGGAATGCCCTTCAAGTAGCTGGCGTTGCAAGTGTCCACACCTTTATATCCAGCTAACTTTCTATTTTTATTTTTTCTACCTCAAATCTGTCTTTATTTGATTTACATTAAAAAAAAGAAACTAAAGAAAAACAAGATAATTCCAAATGCTACGACACTTTGCTTGTCATTTTTCTGATGAGGCCAAGTGGGCATTCTGTCTAGCATCCCAATTTTAATGTAGGTGCTGCCAAAGCGAGCACACGCTGAACCCGTCTCAGCTTTTGTATGTTTTTCCTTTTTGTGTGTGTTCTGTAGGGAGTGGGCTGCACTCTCTTTCGAGACCAGTCTCGAACCTGTGACCTCACGATTCGCCCGCCTCAGAATTCCAACTGCTGTGATTACAGGCTTGAGCAGCCCAGCCCAAACCAAATCGTGTTTCTGTTTTCAAGACTGGGTTTTCCCATGTTGGTCGGGCAGGTCTCGAGCATCTAGGTACCTGGATGACAGGCTCCCGGATGACAGGCTCCCCTGAGTCACTGTGCTCATCCATTCGACTTTATTGTTCAAAAGAAATCAGAGAGAGGGGCCGAAAGTGGCTCCGGATGGATGTCGTGGTGCTTGCGACGGCGAGGCCAAGAGTTCAAGGCCAACCAACCTCAGCAACCTTACAAGCTCTCAATGATTGGCAAAAAAAAAAAAAAAAATAGAAATCAGAGAGATTGTGCCAGGCGCTGTGTCTCACACCAGCAATCTCAGCACTTTGGGAGGCCGAGGTGGGCGGTTCACCTGAGTTCACGAGTTCGAGGTCAGCCTGGGCATCCCGGTGAAACAACGCCTCACAATAAAAATAAGAAAAGCAAAATAAATAAATAAATAAATAAATTCAATCACACCGATAAGTGTGTGCAGCTGTTACAAAATGAGGTGCCAAGTGACTCCAGCCCCACCCCACCTTACTTTATGACATGCTGTCTCTCTCTTCTCACCCAGGCTGGAGTGCAGCATTGTGAATTTTGCTTATTGCAACACCTGCTTTTTGGGTTCAAGCGATTTTCCTGCATTGCCCTTCAAGTAGCTGGCGTTGCAGGTGTCTGCATTTCCACGTCCAGCTAACTTCCTATTTTTACTTTTTGTACCTCAAATCTGTCTCTATTTGATTTCCACAATATCACAAGAGAAACCATATAATCACGAATGCTACAACACGTTGCTTGTCATTTTTGAGCTGAGGGCAAGCCTTCCTTCTGTCTAGTGTCCTAATTTTAATGTAGGTGCTGCCGATGCAAGCACACGCTGAACCCTCCTCAGCTTTTTTCTGTTTTTCTGTTTTCTGTAAGGAGAGGGCTGTGCTTTCTTTCGAGACCAGTCTCGAATCTGTGACCTCACGATTGGCCCACCTCAGCATTCCAACTGCTGTGATTACAGGCTTGAGCAGCCCAGCCCAAACCAAATTGTGTTTTCATTTTCAAGACTGGGTTACACCATGTTGGTCGGGTGGGTCTCGAACCGGCAACTTCTCGTTATCTGCCCGCCTTGGTGTTCGAGGAGCCTGGATGAAAGTCTCCTGTGAGTCACCGTGCTCGTCCGCCCGACTTTATTGTTAAAAAGAAATCAGAGAGATTGTGTTGGGCGCTTTGACTCACGCCAGCAATCTTACCACTTTGGGGGGGCCCAGGTGGGCGGGTCACCTGAGGTCACGAGTTCGAGGTCACCCTTGGCATCCCAGTGTAGAAACGCCTCAGAAAAGCAAGAAGCAAAGAAAAAAGAAAAGTAATCATGCCGGCGAGTTTGCGCAACTCTAACGTGAGTCAAGGTGCTGAGTGACTCCACCCCCCACCCCGCCTTTCTTTATGACATAATGTTTTTCTCTTCTCACCCAGGCTGTAGTACAACATTGCGATTTTAGTTATTGCAACACCTGCATTTTGGGTTCGAGCGATTTTCCTGCATTGCCCCTCAAGTAGCTGGCGTTGCAGGTGTCCGCATTCCCACGTCCAGCTAACTTCCAATTTTTATTTTTGGTACCTCAAATCTGTCTTTATTGGATTTTCACAAAAAAAGCCACAAGGAAAACCATATAATTACAGAACGCAGCACCCCTCTGCTTGTCACTTTTGCTCTGTGGCTAAGCTGGCATTCCGCCTAGCATCCCAATTTCAATGTAGGTGCTGCCGAAGTGAGCACACGCCGAATCCGTGTTAGCTCTCTTTTGTTTTTCTGATTTTCTGTATTTTATAGGGAGCAGGCTGCGCTGTCTTTCGAGACCAGTCTCGAACCTGTGACCTCACGATCCACCCGCTTCAGCATTTTAATTGCTGGGATTACAGGCTTGAGCAGCCGAGCCCAAACCAAATTGTGTTTTCGTTTTCAAGACTTGGTTTCACCGAGTTGGTCGGCGGGTCTTGAACCCGCAACTTCTTGTGAACCACCTGGCATGGTTTTCGAGGTGCCCGCCTGGACGATAAACTCCCGTGAGTCATGTGGTAGGTCGCCCGACTTTATTGTTGAAAAGAAACCAGAGCGATTGTGCCGGGCGCTGTGACTCACGCCAGCAATCTTAGCACTTTTGGAGGCTGAGGTGGGCGGGTCCCCTGAGGTCACGAGTTCGAGGTCAGACTGGTCATCCTGGTGAAAAAACGCCTCATAGAATAAGAAGAAGTGAAAAAAGAAAAGTAATCATACACATGAGTGTGTGCAATGGTAACACAACGAGGTGCTGGGTGACTCCACACCCCGGCCTGCTTTCATGTATGACATTCTGTCACCCTCTTCTCATTCAGGCTGGAGGGCAACATTGTGAGTGTTCCTTATGGCAACACCTGCCTTTTGGTTTCAACCCACTGTCCTGCAATGCCCTTCAAGTAGCTGGCGTTGCAAGTGTCCACACCTTTCTATCCAGCTAACTTTCTATTTTTATCTTGTGTACCTCAAATCTGTCTTTATTTGATTTACATAAAAAAAAAACACACAAGAAAAACAAGATAATTCCGAATGCTACAACACTTTGCTTGTCATTTTTCCACTGAGGCCACGCCAGCATTCTGTGTAGCGTCCCAATTTTAATGTAGGTGCTGCCGAGGCGAGCACACGCTTAATTCACCTCAGCTTTTTTATGTTTTTCTGTAGGGAGCGGGTTGCGGTTTCTTTTGAGACCAGTCTCGAACTTGTGGCCTTATGATTCGCCCGCCTCAGCATTCTAACTGCTGTGATTACAGGCTTGAGAAGCCCAGTCCAAACCAAATTGTGTTTTTGTTTTGAAGAATGGGTTTCTTCTCATTGGTCTGGCGAGTCTAGAACCCGCAACTTCTCGTTATCTGCCCACCTTTGTTTTCTGGGCGCCTGGATGACAGGCTTCTCTGTGTCACTGTGCCCGGCCTGCCAAGTTTATTGTTAAACAAGAAATCAGAGATTGTGCTGGGCGCTGTGACTCCCGCCAGAAATCTTAGCACTGTGGGAAGCCGAAGAGGGCAGATCACCTAAGGTCACGAGTTCGAGGTCAACCTGAACATCCCGGTGCAAAAACACCTCACATAAAAAGGGAGAAAAGACAAAAGAAAAGGAATCAAACAAATGAGGGTGTGCAATTGTAACAAAAAAAGGTGCTGAGTGGCTTCACCTCCCGCCCGGCCTTTCTTTACGAGGTACTGTTTCCCTCTTGTCACCCAGGCTGGAGTGCAACTGTGCGATTGTTACTTATTGCAACACCTGCATTTTGGGTTCAAGCGATTGCTGCAATTCCATTCAAGTAGGTGGGGTTTCAGGTGGTTTAATCAGCATGTCCACGTAATTGCCTATTTCTTTTTGTACCTCAAATCTGTCTTCATTTGATTTCCACAAATAAGCCACGAGGAAAAAAAAAATAATTACGAAACGCTGCATTCCTTTGCTTGTCATTTTGGTGCTGCGTTTAAGACAGAATTCTGTGTAGCATCCCAAATTTAATGTAGGTGCTGCTGAACTGAGCACATGCCATACCCACCTCAGCTTTTATATGTTTTTCTGTTTATATGTTTCTTATACGGAGGGGGCTTCGCTGTGTCTTTTGAGGGCAGTCTCTAACCTGTGACCTCAGGATCCACCCACCTTAGCATTCTAAGTGCTGTGATTACAGGCTTTAGCAGCGGAGCCCGAACCAAGTATTGTTTCAGTTTTAAAGACGGGGTTTCACCATGTTGGTCATGCGGATCTCGAACCCGCAACTTGTCATGATTCGCCCACCTTGGTTTTCCAGGCGCCTGTATGACAGTCTCTCGTGAGTCACCATACCCGGCCGGCCGACTTTATTGTTAAAAAAGAAATCTGAGAGACTAGGCCGGGTGATGTAACTCATGCCAGCTATCTTAGCACTTTGGGAGGCGGAGGTGGGCGGGTCACCTGAGGTCACGAGTTTGACATAAGCCTGTGCATCTCAATGAAAAAACACGTCACATAAAATAACAGAATAAAATGTAGGCCGGGCGCGGTGGCTCAAGCCTGTAATCCCAGCACTTTGGGAGGTCTAGGCGGGTGAATCACGAGGTTCAGAGATCAAGACCATCCTGGTCAACATGGTGAAACCCCGTCTCTACTAAAAATACAAAAAATTAACTGGGCATGGTGGTGTGTGCCTGTAATCTCAGCTACTCAGGAGGCTAAGGAAGGAGAATTGCCTGAACCCAGGAGGCAGAGGTTGCCGTGAGCCGAGATCAAGCCATTGCACTCAAGCCTGGGTAACAAGAGCGAAACTCCGTCCAAAAAAAAAGAGAAGAAAATGTAATCAGACATTTGAGTCTGTGCAATTGTAACAAAACGAGGTGCCACCTGACTTTATCCCCCACCGTCTCACCTTTCTTTTTGAGGTACTGTTTTCTTCTTGTCACCCAAGCTGGAGTGAAACAGTGGGATCTTTGCTTATTGCAACACCTGCATTTTGGATTTAAGCAATTGTGCAATGCCTTTCAAGTAGCTGGCGTTGCAAGTGTCCACACCACCACGTCTAGCTAACTTTCTATTTTTATTGTTTTGTACCTCAAATCTATCTTTATTTGATTTCTAATAACAACCACAAAAAAAAAAATATGGACGCTGCACTCTTTCACTTGTCATTTTTGTGCTGCGACCACGCAAATCTTCTGTGTAGCGTCCCAATTTTAGTGTAGGTGCTGCCAAGGCGAGCACACGCCATACGTGACTTAGCTTTTATATGTTTTTCTGTTTTTTATCGGGAGAGGCTGAGCTGTGTCTTTCGAGGTCAGTCTTGAACCTGTGACCTCACGATGTGCCCTCCTTGGCATTCCAAAGTGCTGCGATTACAGGTGTGAGCTGCCTAGCCCAACCCAAGTTTTGTTACCGTTTTAAAGACGGGGTTTCACCAGGTTGGTCGGGCCGCTCTCGAACCGGCAACCTTGAGTGATCCGCCCGCATTTGTCTTCGAAGCGCCTGGAAGACAGACTCCCGTGAGCCATGGTGCCCGTCCGGACAACTGTATTGTTAAAAAAGAAATCAGAGAGACTTGGCTGGGCGCTGTGACTTATGCCAACAATTTTAGCACTTTGGGAGGCCTAGGTGGGCGGGTCACCGGCGGTTACTAGTTTGAGGTCACTCTGGGCATCTTTTTGAAAACCCACCTCCCAGGTCGGGCACAGTGGCTCAAGCCTGTATCCCAGCAATTTGGGAGGCCGAGGCGGGTGGATCACCAGCTCAAAAGATCAAGACCAGCCTGGTCAACATGGTGAAACCCAGTCTCTACTAAAAATACAAAAAATGAGCTGGACATGATAGCGAGTGTCTGTAATCCCAGCTACTCAGGAGGATGAGGCAGGATAATTGCGTGAACCCAGGAGGCGGAGGTTGCGGTGAGCCGAGATCACGCCATTGCACTCCAGCCTGGATAACAAGAGCGAAACTCCGTCTCAAAAGAAAAAGAAAGAAAGAAAGAAAGAAAACCCACCTCCCTTAAAAAAGGAGAAAAAAAAAAAGAAAAGAAATCAGACAGATCAGTGTGCACAATTGTAACAAAACGATGTGCCGGGTTACTCCAACCCCCAGTCCGCCTTTCTTTATGACCTACTGTTTTCCTCTTGTCATTCAGGCTAGAGTGCAAGAGTGCGATCTTCGCTTATTGCATCACCTGCCTTTTGGGTTCAAGCGATTGTCCTGCCCATGCCCTTTAAGTAGTTGGGATTGCAGGTGTCAACCGCACCATCACGTCCAGCTAACATTCTATTTTTTTGTGTACCTCAAATCTATCTCTATTTGATTTCTACAATACAGCCACAATGTCAAAAAAAAAAAATACGGAACGCTGCATTTTTTTGCATGTTATCCTTGCGCTGCGGCCATGTCGGCCTTCTGTGAAGTGTCTGAATTTTATTATAGAAGCTGCCGAAGCGAGCGCATGCCATTTCTGGCTTAACTTTTTTATATATCAGTCCTCTGCTTCTTGCTAGGAAGGCTCCACCCTTCTTTCCTAGTGACAGTGAGAGCCTGGATGACCCCTGCCTGAGGCATTTTTAACTGCAGGGAGTCTCCTTTTTGAATGTAATAGTGGCGCTTCATTTGCACAACAGGTTTAGCCAGAGAAGGGGGGCAGGGGCAGTTCATTAAGTATAAGATAGTCTGTTCTCTTACCACCTTAATAGCTCTAACAATATTGGTTCTGTTTCTTCCCATGGGGGGTTACAGGGTTGTCGTCCAGACTGTGGGCTTTTTGGGGGCATATGAGTCCGCCCCACTCTCTTTTAGTCCAGTGGCCCTTCCATTAAATTGAACAGAGCCCTGTCACATTTTATCTCCATTCTCGTGCTTAGGATCATTCTATTCTCCCATCAACTGTGGGCATTTTTTCAATGTCCTATTTCTTGACAAAATGCACACTGATCACGCTGCAGGAAGAGGCAGGCAGACTGTGGGGCTTTCCGGGAACCCCCCTTTTTCCATGCTCTTGGGGGTGTTCCTCTCATAGCAGCAGCTATCAAGTCAGCCTTCCGTTGAGCCTGACGTTCCCTTTCCCTATGATTTTCCCTCTGGCTTACCACCTCTTGGTTTACAAACGCCTGGTTAGGTACTTCCAATAACTGAAGTATTCATGCATGCGAATCCTGCCTGCTCTCTTAGCCATTTCGAAGGGTTTTACACTAACTGCAACCACGAGTCTATGTATGGAAATTGATCAAGGTGTTCTAGCTCGCCTTATATAACCTCATGCCTTACTTTGGAGTCAAGCGGCCTGTCTAGGGTCCCCTCTGGGGGCCAACCAACCCTAAATGCTAGCCAATCTTCCCTACATAAAACCCTTAATTTCTCTGGTGCCATAGTTACTTTATAATTTCCACTAAATCCCTTCTTGATATTTTTCAGCATGGTTTCTGAAGGGGAGGAATGGCTATGGAAGTGAGCCATATTAACAATTCAAAGAAACAATTCCCACACTTAGGAGAGTGTTAGCTCACTTACAGCAGTTCCCGCCTAGAAAGAGGCAGCATGGAGCACTTTCCAGTTTACATTCACTTCAATCCTTTTACAATGCCCAGAGGCTTCTTCACTCAGCCTATGTGACTGTCTCTAATTTTACAAATTGTTCGACGACACAGACGCACATCCACACACACAGACACACATCCGAATGCTCTCCTTCCAACACAGAGCTACCTTCCAACGTGCCAATCTGGCGCCCGTGGGTGATTAGGCCACGCTTCCACCAAACACGGGGTGAGCCATTTTCCCAAGTTCAATCTTACCAAATTCAGTTGTCCGGACTTCCCCAAATGCTCGTTGCTCCTCGGTGTTCAGTCACTGGGTGGATCCATACTGCAGGGCCTCCCTGCTCCGCTCTGGTGAGGCTTTTCCACCGGGCAAATACCTGTCTGGGAGAGCTCTCAGGATGCATCACCCCAGGGAGCCAGAGTCCCCCCGCAGGGCTGCTCCACAGGGCTAGGCAAGCGACCTAAGAGACTTTTTCCCACCATCTGCTACCCGAGACTCGCTTCCCGGCCAACGCACCAAAAATGTAGCAGGAGCGGCCTCGGGAAATGGATCTCTCAGACACCGAATATAGGAGGAAGAAGCTTATTCAGCCGGGAGCAAGGTGGCATAGTTGCCTAACAGCCAAGCTCCCCAAACAGAGGAAGGTTCCTTCTTCACATAGACTTATACTTTAGATGTTACACGTGGAAAATTCTTAGGTTTATAGTTTAACATATGAAAAGGGTCTCGGTTTCCAGTCTCAGGAATTACATATGAAAAGGGTTTTGATTTACAGTCTTAAGAAAAAAAAGGGGAAGTTTATTTGAGTTGCCTGGGTCTCCCTCTTCACCGGAACTGAAGCTGGAGCTGCAGCCTGGACCTTGGTTTTATCCTTGGTCTTGGCCTTGACCTTTGGTCGGCAAAGCCTGAGCCCCTTGGCAATGCGTGCATGAGCTCTCTTCCCAAGCTTGGGGTCGGGCAATGTAGGCAAGTCGACGGAGCTTGCAGCTGACACACTTCGGGATCTTGGGCTTCACCTCCTTGGGATTAACCTCCTTGGGCTTTACGAGGGCCTTGCTAGCCTCAGCACATGCACTCATGGCCTTGGCATTGTTGGCCTGCATCTGTTTTAGGCCCTTCTGGTTGTGCTTTTTGGCATAGCACATGTTCCTTGAGATCTTAGGATCCACCCCCTTAAGAGATTTGTATCTTTGTGATCGGGGTTTCCTGATACCATTTCTGTGCCATTTTCGGGACTGGTTGTGTGTGGTGTGGTTCTTGGACTTGGCCATGTCTGCACCTAAGCCACGGTTCCCAAAGCACCTAGGATCGAAAGAGAAAGGAGCCGCAGTGCAGCACGGGAAATAGGCTCAACAGCGCCGCAAAGTACTACTCCACTCAGGATTTTTTTTACCTAGGACCGCAGATTTATTCCTTGTTTTTATTTTGGCAAAGGTTTATATTTTTAGTATTAGTCTTTTAAAGCAGACACAGTTTTGTTCAGACTAAAGCTCATTTTAAGATTACACACAATCTTTGAACAATACAGAATAATAAAGATTAAGAGATTAGTTTCTTTAACAGAAAACTGATAATCCAAGGTAATTATATTTGTAGGCTGAAGTACTTACCACTGCAAAAGCAAATACCTACAGTTCAGAGTATAAACTCAATAGTGGAAATCTATAGTTGTACTTTGCTTTCTATTACATCAGAATAATTAGCATAGTATGTGCAGACAACTTGCATTTATATAAATTAAACAGTATTTTATATGATAGTATTTATACAATAGTATGAATATAAGGCCACAATATTTTCTTCAAATCCTTTAAGGTCATTTGAATATTGTTATTCATACTGTTAAAATATGAAGTCTTAACTGAATTACAGCTATAGACAATTTTTAAAAATCTTACATTGTGACTGGTACATTAAAAATATTTATAATTAGATATATCTATATCCAAAGAAAATTTACTACCAAATTGTCAACAGAAGATATTATTCTGACATGCTTATTAGTTTATCCAATATGGATAATTACAGGTAAGCATGATTTTAGTGTCATTTTAACCTAAATTGAAATGCTGCTATTACGGGACAAATAAACAAGGGCAATGTGGCCACTTAAAAACCACAATAGTTCTTGTTAGCTTTGTTGCAAGCTCAAATATATTCCACTATGTGAACAAAATCAGATTCCAATTACTCATCTAAAAGTGCTGGCCGGGTGCCGTGGCTCACGCCTATAATCCCAGCACTTTGGGAGGATGAGGCGGGTGGATCATGAGGTTGAGTGATCGAGACCATCCTGTTCAACAAGGTGAAACCCAGTCTCTAATAAAAATAAAAAAAATAGCTGGGCATGTTGGTGTGCGCCTGTAGACCCAGCTACTTGGGAGACTGAGGCTGAAGAATTGCGTGAACCCAGAAGGCAGAGGTTGCGGTTAGCAGAGATCTCGCCATTGCACTCCAGTCTGGGTAACAAGAGCGAAACTCCATCTCAAAAAAAGAAAGAAGTGCTTACAGATATTTTCAGTTGTGTTTCAGTGTAGATCTCCAATAACAAGAATAAAAGATGACAGCAGCAGAGATGAAAACGAAAGCTTATTAAATTCTGTTGAGAATATTTTCCCCTTTTATATAATGCTCATGTTTCTCATGCTGAGAGTAGCTGTGCACTTTGAGTGTTATTCATGGAGGGGAATGTTTTCTGGCTGACTTGATCAGTCTTTATTTTTTATATATTTTTATTTTTTGAGACGGAGTTTCGCTCTTGTTACCCAGGCTGGAGTGCAATGGTGCAATCTCGGCTCAATGCAACCTCCGCTTCCTGGGCTCAGACAATTCTCCTGCCTCAGGCTCTTGAATAGCAGGGATTACAGGCACGTGTCACCATGCCCAGCTAATTTGTTTTTTGTATTTTTAGTAGAGACGGGGTTTCACCATATTTACCAGGGTGGTCTCGATCCCTTGACCTCGTGATACACCTGCCTCAGACTCCCAAAGTGCTGGGATGACAGGCATAAGCCACTGGGCCCGGCCCCTCAGATCATTTTTTTATATACTTTCTATAATGGGCACGGGGGCTCATGCCTATAATCCCAGCACTTTGGGAGGCTGAGGCGGGTGGATCACGAGGTCAAGAGATCGAGACCATTCTGGTCAACATGGTGAAACCCCGTCTCTACTAAAAATACAAAAATTAACTTGGCATGGTGGTGCGCGCTTGTAGTCCCAGCTACTCGGGAGGCTGAGGCAGGAGAATTGCTTGAATCCAGGAGGCAGAGGTTGTGGTGAGCCGAGATCGTGGCATTGCACTCCAGCCTGGGTAACAACAATGAAGCTCTGTCTCAAAATAAATAAATAAATAAAAAGACAGGCAGATAGATAAATTAGATTAGATAGATAGATAGATAGATAAATAAATAAATAAATGTTTTCTACAAACAGGGTCTTTCATCACTTCGTTGCAATCCTCCTGACCCGGCGTCTCAAAGTTTTAGGATGATGGATAGGCTCGAGCCACACTGTGCCTGGCCTTCGGGGACTGATTCATGACCACAACTGACGTGCTAATATTTTTTTCTTTTTTTCATTCTTCTCTTTTTGAGACGGAGTCTCGCTCTTTGCCAGGCTAAGGGAGGTGCATCGCTTTGGAAGCAGCAGCCGTGCGGCCTTCTAGAGCCCCATTCAAATGCAGAAAGCCCTGTTTCCCTTCTGGAGTAGGAGGTGATGGCTCCCATGGCCTCTGGCTCCCCTCCATTTATTAGGAAACTTTTGCAGGTGATGCCCCACAAGAAGGCTGGCTGTGGCTGGGGGTTGGGGTATGCGGTGGGGCTGGAAGAGTCTCCTTTCCTTCTGCTTCAGCCTTCAGTAGCTGGAATGACAGAAGGGCACCACCATGCCTGGCTACTTTTTCTATTTTCAGTAGGGATGGGTTTTTGCTATGTTGGCCAGGCTGGCCTCAAACCCCTGACCTCAAGTGATCTGCCCTCCTGGGTCTCCCAAAGTGCTGGGATGACAGGCATGAGCCACCAGGACTTCACCCTTGAAGAGCAAGCATGCGGGATGGGCACGGTGGCTCACGCCTGTCATCCTAGCACTTTGGGAGGCCCAGGAGGGAGGATCACTTGAGGTCAGGTGTTCGAGGCATGCCTGTCCAACGTGATGAAATCCCATCTTTACTAAACGTACAAATGATTAGCCAGGTGTGGTGGTGGACACCTGTGATCCCAGCGACCCGGGAGGCTGAAGCAGGCAGTCAGGAAGGCCGTCAGGCAGGAGAATTTTTTGAACCTGGGTAGCGGAGGTTGCCCTGAGCTGAGATTATGCCGTTGCACTCCAGCCTGGCTGACAGGGGTGAGACTCTCTCTCGGGGTGGGGGTGGGGAGAAGAGCAATCTCGCACCCTGCCACCTCTCACTGCAGCCGGCCCTTCCTTAGGCTCTGAATGAGGTGTCATTTCGGACAGGTTGACTCCAGCGATCCCCTCTCTCCGTTAGCGACTCAGTAAAGTAACTTGGACTTTGTGTCACCCCATCCCGAAGATGGATGTGTGGAATCCCACTGGGAGGGAGGGGAGAAATGGATCGGGGTACCTGGTGACCTGGACCTGCCTCGGGAGACTGTCACCCTTTGCTGCTCACGAAAAGGTCAGGTAGGGGCAGAGAGAGAGCTTTGCCTTTGGCCCTTTGAAGGTTCGCCTGAAATTGTCAACTCGTCAGAGACAGATGAATCAGAGAATAGGCCAGACACATTTTATTTCTGCGACCCCTTCAGAATGAAGGCCCCCGGGATGACTTGGGTTCCACAGGGTGTATCTTCTCTGACTGTAGGTCCTGAGAACTTCGGTTCTTGGGGAGGGGGCGGGCCCTACCTCTTCCGCGAAAAGGAAAGAGCCCGTGCTGAGAGAGGCAGAGAGGAATCTGGACAGACAGATGGGCCCTGCTGGGCTTCCCCACTCGGTGTAGGATTTGGGGAGATCGAGGCCAGGCTCCCACTTGGGTGAAAGGAACATGTTTCAGACTTTTCTCTCTGTCACTCGTGGCATCTATACTTCTCGTATTTCCCTGACAAACTCCTCGACTTAAAAATAAACGGTTAAGGAAAACCTTACGTAGCGAAACCGATTGTGGAGGCACTAAGGAGGAAAGCTCATTACTGCGGCATACATTTCTAGACATACGACCTATCATGGTGTGTTCGTGTGCGTGATTTCTTTTTTTTATATATAGACACTAGTTTATTTTTATCATTTAGTATCATAAAATATACAGAAGTCTATTATAAACAGTTGACATTTGTCAAAAGTTACACACACAAGCACAGTACATGGTGCCATTCAGTCAAGAGAAACATAAACAAATGTGAAGGTGCAGCATTAAGTCATAACTGCACAGACTGATGGGAGCACACTGTGCCACTGGAGTAATTCTGCTTTCTCTCCTGCTGCTCTTGCCATGAGCTCGTTCAAGAGTGTTCACTTCAAATGCCATGTGACACTAGCCGTCTCTGCGGACCACCGGCCTCTCCTGTAGATTGTGTATCACAGTGAAATGTGACCTCTCGTGGTTTTCCCTGATTTTTCATGCTTAGTGCAACAGCGTAAACCTGAAGAACACAATGGGATGCATACGAAGTGCCACTGGTGATGCTGGACATGCTCCCAAGAAGCAGAAAAACGTCTTGGCAGTACAAGCAAACGGCGGATTGATTGACATGTGCCGTAGACAGAGGCCTGCAGCTGAGTTGCCCACCATTTCAAGATACATGATCCAGCCCTCTGTGCCTTCACTGAGAGCTGCAATTTTGAGTTGTTCCTACCGTGGCATCTTGGAAATCCCCTCCCCCCTTTTTTGGGGGGGCGGAGTTTCTCTGTTGTTACCAAGACTGGAATGCAGCAATGGCACGATCTCGGCTCACCACAACCTCCGCCTTCTGGGTTCAAGCAATTCTCCCGCCTCAGCCTCTCGAGTACGTGGGACTACAGGTGCGCACCAACATGCCCAGCTAATTTTTGTGCTTTTGGTAGAGACAGGGTTGCACCTCATTGACCAGGATGGTCTCGATCTCTTGACCTCGTGATCCACCCACCTCAGCCTTCCAAAGTGCTGAAATTATAGGCGTGAGCCACCACGCCCCGCCTCGTGTGAGTGATTTCTAAAATATGGCCACTGTATCGCTACTGGGCTGGGACGGCAGTGATGTTCTCGTGATGAGATGGTGGGTGGATCACAAGAGGTTGAGAGTTCGAGACCAGTCGGGGCAACGTGGAGAAACCTCGTCTCTACTAAACATACAAAATTAACCTGGCACGGTGGTACGTTCCTGTCATCCCAAGCTACTCGGGAGGCTGAGTTCAGGAGAATCACTGGAACCCAGGAGGCGGAGATTTTGGTGAGCTGAGATCCTGCCACTGCACTCCAGCCCGGGCGACGAGAGTGGAACTTTGTGGGGTGGGGGGAGAAATGCGATGTTTGGGAGTGCAAACTTGACCCCGGGACGGGACGAGCGTGCTGCAAGCTGTCTACATCTCCCCGTGAAATCCACGCTGTCTCCGGGAGTGTGGATTTCACGAAACTTCGCTTTCCTATAACGGGTATTGCCACTATGAGGTGGTGGGTCTGGAGTCCATTCGGAAACCCTATGGACTGGACTTCCATCTTAGATAGGTTCCTTCTAGCCTCCGTCCACACGCCCCCGCCCCTGGTCTCCTCTTCCTTCTCTCTAGGGGAATGGAAGTTCAGATGAATCCACCGGCAGGTGCCTAGGCCGTGTCCCCTGGGGGCTCTGGTCGACTAGTTGCAGGCAGGCGTCACCCAAGAGGACTCCCTGGGCCCAGAAACGACCCGGTCCGAGAGGGATCGGGGAGAGCCTGGTGACGCGGCGTGCCTGAGCCGCCCCCATCCCCCAACCTCCACCCCGACCTAGGGCAATCCAGCGTTCCGTTCTTTTCCGTGCTGACGCCTACAAGCATCACTTGTCTTCGGTCATCACCTAGCGGCCACTGTAATGGAAAATCGAGGTGGCGCGGAGGGAGGTCTGCCCGAGGACTTCACCGAGCCTGGGGCAACCGGTTTCTCTTCCTCCCATCCGGAGACCCCTCCCTCTCTCTCCCTCGTTGCCCGGGGAACCTCCGCCCTGGTGGGGGCCCTATTGTTCTTTTATCGGTACTTTGTGTTTCTTTCTTTGTTTGTTGGTGTCTTTCATGCTCATAGACCCTTCCACCTGGGCTTTATGAGGAGTTGGTTTATTTTTTAAGCCCCCCCACTCGCCCCTTTACTCCAAGTCAATGAGTCTGTGAGGTGGGTTTCCCCCAACACCGCGCCTCCCACCACCCTGCGTGGAAACGTTCTGGAGCCAGCCGGGTGGGCCTCCATCGTCTCTCCCCTCCCTCTACTTTTTGCCGGTTGACATTTGCATGGGTGATGGCCAGGCCTCACCTAACTCAGTGGCCATGGTTTTTGAAGATGGGGGTGGCGGTGGGGCACGGTCCCACTTCCCCAGAGACAGCTGGGGGCGATGGTACAGTCTTTGCTCCGCGTGGGCAAGCGGGTGGGTGGGCTGGACTGTACTGGTGGGACTTTTTCACCTCTTCACTCCTCAGGCGTCCCTCCCTTCCTCCCCAGGAAAGCTTCATCTTGGCTGGGTCTCTCAATCAGCTTTTATCATGATGTCTTATTTTCTCCTTCCTTGGGCCAGCATATTTGCAACACGAGAAGGGCATCGTGGCGCCACGCTGGGCCATAGCAGTATTTGCCCAAAATAGAAACGCTGTCTTAAAAGTGATAATTTTCTCCTTTAAGATGACCGGAGGTGATGCCTTGGCATGGAATTCCAGGAAGGCGTATTTTTTCCCCGGGACGTGTTAGCTGCTGTTTCTCTCCTGTCGTTGACTAGCGCTTTTGTGGATTTCTCGACGTCTAGCGACAGCCAGTTGATGTCAACTGTACTTCATAATGTGATAACGTGCTTTTTGCCAGTTAAAACTAACTCTCTCTTTCTCAGGCTAAACGCTGTTCAGGCTTTATGTTAGCTTCCTGTGCTGGGCAGACTCCATCTTACCTTCTACATTTTAGTGATTTTCCCACCAATCAGTATGTAACCAGAGTATGTAGCTGGGGCGGGCTGACACTGGGCACCTTCAGGAATGCATTTGTCGATAAGAGGCCGAGTTAAGTGGTACCAGCGGAGCCTTGGAATGCGGGTAGGTGCCATCCAGTGCCCAGAGCCCCCATTACCTATATAAGTTGTATGTCTTTTGTGACAATTTTACCCCTCACACCTGGCACTGTTTTATTTCTCTTGTACTAGCTTATCTTTGAACTTTTTGCTTACTCTGCTTTTGTGAAAAATTTTCTTCAGCTAAGTTCCCCCTCCCTTTTAAAACTAGGGTATAAAAGACCACCGAATATTTTGTTAGGGGCCGAGAGAATTTTGGGCGTCAGCCACCTCTGGGTCGCTGGCATAATAAAGGACTCAATTCAGTCTCACAGTGTGGTGCATTCTTTGACTCTCTCGGGTACAACAATAAGGTCTTTCTTTCTTTCTTTCTTTCTTTCTTTCTTTCTTTCTCTCTTTTTTCTTTCTTCCTCCTCCTCCTCGTCCTCCTCCTCATCCTCCTCCTCCTCCTTCTTCTTCTGCTTCTTCTTCTTCTTTTCTCTCTCCACAACCTCTCTTTTATTCTCTTCCCCCCTCCCTTCCCCCCTTTTTCTCCCTTCCCCCATCTCTCTCCCTCTCCCTCTATTTCTTTTTAATATAAGCTTAGGTAGATCTAATCCAATCCATTCTCAATGCCTCAATTCTTTACTTTAGGAATCTCGGATTTGATCTCCATACAGATTCCTGTACAGATGTGGTGAGTTGATTTCTGGACTTGGAGACCTCATAGATTTTACACATTGATAAAGATTCAGGCCTTGCATGGTGACTCATGCCTGTCATCACAGCACTTTGGGAGGCCAAGGTGGGCGGATCACCAGTGGTCATGAGTTCGAGACCATCCTGGCCAATGTGGTGAAACCCCCTCTTTACAGAAAGACAAAAATTAGACGGGTGCAGTAGCTCACGCATGTTATCCAAGCACTTTAAAGGCCAAGGCGGGCAGATCACCTGGGGTTGGAAATTCAAGACCGGCCTGATGAACATGGTGAAACCCTGTCTTTAGAAGAAAAAAAAGACAAAAATTAGCCGGGCGTGGTGGTGCACGCCTGTAATCTCAGGCACTCAAAAGGCTGAGGCAGGAGATTCACTTGAACCCGGGAGTCAGAGGTTGCAGTGAGTGAGCGGAGATCGCACCACTGCACTCCAGCCTGGTGAACAGACTGAGACTCCCTCTGAAGAGAGAGAGAGAAAAAAGAAATCCAACCCTAAAATCTGGGTTTGCTTTCTCCGTTGACTCGGTTGTGACCCAGAATTACTGTCTCGATAAATCGTGCACCTCTCTGTTCAGCTAGGATGCTGGGAGGGTTTTCTCAGTCTGTATCTCCCCATGTCCTAAATGACCCGTGACTGAGCCCTGTCTGTTCTCTCTCAAATATGTAACTCCAAACACTCCTCTCCATTTCCACAACTACACAGGGCCTCTTGCAGCACCACTGGCTCTTGGGAAAACATCCCAGATGGTGGTTTCGGCTTTTTGGCTATGAGGCCTGAGCCTGCTGACAACATTACTGTTTAGCTAATATTTTTGTATTGTTAGTGGAGACGGGGTCTCACAATGTTGGCCTGGCCACGATGGTCTCCATCTCTTGACCTCGTTATCCACCCTCCTCTCTCTTTCCCTCTCTCTTTCTCTCTCTCTCTGTGCCTCTCTCTGTCTCTGTCTCTCTGTCTCTCTCTCTGTCTCTCTGTCTCCCCCCACGTCCACAATAGTGAAAACCTGTCTTTAGTAACAATAGTGTCTCTGTGTCTGTCTGTCTGTCTTTTGCTGCCCCTGCTGCTGTTGTTTTTGTTTTAAAAGTGCACACGGGCCACTGATTATAGTATCAAAAGCATTATAAGATATGTGTAATTCTCTATCCATTGAGTACCCCTTTCCTTTCCTTCTCTCTGTCTCTCTTTGTCTCTCTCTCTCTCTCTCTCTCCATATATATATACACATACAGACACACATATGTATATATATATATACATATATATATACACACACACACACATATCTGATAATTTGATTTTTGTTGGCTAAAACTGACTCTTTCTCTCCCACTTTTTTTTTGCTCTTTTATCTTTTTTGTGACAGAGTTTCACTGCTTTTACTTAGACTGGAGTGCAATGGCACGATCTCGGCTCACGGCAACCTCCACCTTCTGGGTTCAAGCATTTCTCCTGCCTCAGCCTCTCGAGTAGCTGTGATTACAGGTACACACCACCATGCCCAGCTAATTTTTTTTTTGAGTAGAGACGTGGTTTCACTGTGTTGACTAGGATGGTCTCAATCTCTTGACCTCGTGATCCACCCGTCTCGGCCGCCCTAAGTGCTGGGATTATAGGCGTGAGCTTCCATGCCCAACCTGTGCTAGTTTATCTTTTAACTTTTTGCTTACTCTACTTTTGTGAAAAGTATGCTTCAGCTGGTTTCCCCTCTCTTTTCAAACTAGGGTATAAAAAAACCACTAACTCTTTCTTTCTTTGGGGCTGAGAGAATTTGGGGCATTATCCAACTCTCTGTCGCTGGCTAAAATAAAAATCTCATTATTCAATTTCAGAGTGCGGTGCATTTCTTATCACACTCACATATAACATCTCTCTCTCTCTCTGTCTGTCTTTCTCTCTTTCTCTCTCCATTACTCTCTGTCTCTCTCTCTCTCTCTCTCTGTCTTTCTCCCTCTCTCTCTCTCTCCATTACTCTCTGTGTCACTCTCTGTGTCTCTCTTATCTCTCTCCGTTTCTGTCTCCCTCGATCGAGTGTGACATGTTGAGTTAAACACCTTCATTGGTTTTCTTTGGTGGTGGTGGTGGTGTTGTGTGTGTGTGTGTGTGTGTGTGTGTGTGTGTGTGCATGTTTGTTTTGAGACTAAGTCTTGCTCTGTCCCCCTGGCTGGACCGCAGTGGCACAATATCAGCTCACTGCACCCTCTGCCTCCCTGGTTCGTGAGTCTCCTGACACAGCCTGAGTAGCTAGAATTACAGGCACGTGCCACCACGCCCAGCTAACTTTTCTGTGTTTTCAGCAGAGTCGGGGGTTTCACTGTCTTGGTCAGGATGGTATCAAACTCCTGACCTCCTGATACTTCCGCCTTGGCCTGGCCTCTCAAAGTGCTGGGATGACAGGCATGAGCCACACTGATCCTGCTCCTGCCCATCTTCCTTGGTTTTAACTGGAGAATCTAGATTTGAGCCACACTGTTTTCTATGTCACAGAAGGACTTCTTTATCCTGGCAACTCAGAAAATCCAGGCCCCTTGTGATCCGTTTCAAACTGAGAGCCACCTCACGTTTGGAAAACGAATCTGCTCCCAAGTTCAGTGGAGGAATGTGGTGTGTAGGATGAGGGACTCTGTTCCTTCTGATTTGGTCTACACGGTTGGGCCTGGGGCTGGCAGGAGCTCAGTGTGGACGGATGGCTCCCTCTACCATGGGATCCACCATCCCCACCCTGGAACACAGGCCTTGGCAGATCCTGGCCCTTCCTGGTATTAAGTCAGTCCAGGTGCAGTGGGTAATGCCGGTAACCCCAACAATCTGGGAGGCAGAGGCAGTAAGATCTCTTGAGCATGGGAGCTCGACCACCAACCTGGGGCTACATAGCCAAACCCCGGGGTCCGTACCTATAGTCTTGGCTACTTGGAGGCACTTCAGCCTGGGCAAAAGACAGAGCAACACCGTGTCACAAACAGACAGATGGATGAACCGAGAGACAGACAGACAACAGCTATATTATGTCCTTCTCAGGGTAGAAAGCAAAACTAAAAAAATACAACATTTAATTTATTTTTACTTTATTTATTTATTTATTTAATTTTTGAAATGGAGTTTGGCTCTAGTTACCCAGGCTGGAGTGCAATGGCACGATCATGGCTCAACGCAACCTCCGCCTCCTGGGTTCAAGTGACTCTCCTGCCTCAGCCTCCAGAATAGCTGGGAATACAGGCCTGGATGGGTGCGGCGGGTGGCTCATGTGTGTAATCAATCCCAACACTTTGGGAGGTGGGCGGATGATGAGGTCAGGAGATCGAGACCATTCTGGCTAACACGGTGAAACCCCATGTCTACTGAAAATGCAAAAGTCATCCGGGCGTGGTGGCACATGCCTATATTCCCAGATACTCGGGAGGCTGAGGCAGAAAGAATCACTTGTACCCGGGATGGAAAGGTTGCAGTCAGCCTAGATCGTGCCATTGCCCTCTACCCTAGGTGACAGAGTGAGACTGTGTCTCAAAATAAATAAATAAATTCATTCGAACGTTCATTCATTCGTTCATTCCTTCCTTCCTTCATTCATTCTAAATAGACATGCAGGATGTCAGCTTCTGGCCTCATGGACTCTGAGCTGATGAGTCCCGTGGTCTGCCTATCTCAGGACTGTACAGGTAAGGAGTTAAAAAAATATTTTTTTAATCGTTATGTTTAAAACAACTAATTTTGTTATACGGAAATACACGGATGTACCCCAAACACAGAAACAGCTCTTCTCTTGGGAAACAACTCTTTTAAAACTTGTCTTAGGCCTGGTGGGTGTGCCAGTGATCCTTTTAGGTTTCGACCTTGACGAAGAGAATTTCCAGTCGGTCTCTCCTCTCTGGAAAATAGTTTCACATCATCCGATGGGTGGAGACTTAGGCTGTGTCTCCCTGGGGTCCTGGTCGATTGCTTGTGTCAACTATTTGGGAGGTCACAGAGGCCCCACTGTGCTGTGGTGAGGGGAGGGCTCCATTCTTCCCCTCCTCTGATCCCATTCCTGGCAATCCTATTCCTGGCGATCCCAGTCCGTTCCGGGTTGATACTCTCTGTTGGCAGGCAGACTTCGGGCATCTCCTAGCGGCCAGTGTTACTCTAAAAACCGAGGCCTCACGGAGGAAGAACGCGCTCTGAAAACCGAGGCCTTGTGGAGGAAGAACGCTCAGGCAGCCTGCACACAGCCTGAGGCAACTGTGTCTTGTCCGCTGCACCCCTCCCCACCCACACCCCCACCACCCTCTTCACTTGCCTCACTCCCTTGTTGCCTAGGGAATCGCCATTCCGACCACTGAGTCTCATTATTCTTTGATCAGATAAAAAGAATATCCTCCTAAATGAAAAGATAGGCTAGACTTTGTTTTGCTGGAGATTGGATTGCTTTTTATCCACTCAACCTGAGAGTTACAGTGTACTATGTAGATTGACTGTTTTTGGTAAAGCCAGTTTAGTTTTCATCAGTTTTTTGAATGTGAGAAATCATATTTTATTCTGTCATTTTATCTTTTTTTTTTTCGAGACAAAGTTTCACTGTTGTTACCCAGACTGGAGTGCAATGGCGCGATCTCAGCTCACCGCAACCTCCGCCTTCTGGGCTCAAGCAATTTTCCTGCCTCACCCTCCCGAGTAGCTGAGATTACAGGCATGCGCCACCAAGCCCAGCGAATTTTTGTATTTTTAGTAGAGACGGGGTTTCACCTCATTGACCAGGATGGTCTCGATCTCTTGACCTCGTGATCCACCCGCCTTGGCCTCTCAAAGTGCTGGGATTATAGGCCTGAGCCACCGTGCCTGGACTCATTTTTTCTTCATAGCGTTTTCTTAAATTTTTACTTTTGCAACCTGACTAATAAGTATTCCTGACTGCGTTGGCTATTTTTGCCATAGAGAACAAATTTAATCCTCTGGTTATATTACTGTGTGGGTATTTTCCCTTTAAATTAATTTTTATCTCAAAGGGCCCTTTCTCTGACTTTTTCCTAACTCTTTAAGTTATATTATGCAGTTGAAAAATCCATGGGACAAGCCTCATAACACTTCATATGTTATTGGAAGTACTAAAGAAAATGGACCTGAGAAACCTAGCCCTACCTCAAGTTCATGTCATTTTTGTCCTTTGTTTGGCTTTCCAGTTTGTAATACACAAAATAGCAGTAACAACACCAAGTAACAATTACAGGATAATTGTAAGAATCATAAATCACTTTGATAAGGATCTTCTGTTCAGTATGCATTTCTGAATTTTTAGTCATAGGAAGACAGTGCTAGGTATAATTTCAGCTGTCTAGTGTGGACATATTATTATCTAAAGTAATTGTTGTCTTGATGTGAAATAAAAGAGCTTTAACATCCAAGAAAAGTTCCACACAATTATATAACGATAGCTATTTTAGAAATATTATAAGGGTATCAGTAGTATTAATAAAAGAATTAGAAAGCTTAAGCAACTAGCCTTTTGCAAAGTTTTTTTTTTTATAAAAAGAATAAATAGGCCAGGCACAGTGGCTCAAACCAACCTGGGAGGTCGTGGCGGGTGGATCAGGGGTCAGGAGTTCGAGACCTGCCTGGTCAACATAGTGAAACCCTTGCCTCTACTAGAAATACAGAAAAGTTAGTCACCGTGCTCGTCGGCGCGACTTTATTGTTAAAAAGAAATCAGAGAGATTGTGTTGGGTGCTGTGACTCACGCCAGCAATCTTACCACTTTGTGGGGCTAAGAAGGGCGGGTCACCGGAGGTCACGAGTTCGAGGTCACCCTTGGCATCCCGGTGAAGAAACGCCTCACAAAAACAAGAAGAAAAGAAAAAAGAAAAGTAATCATACAGGTGAGTGTGCACAACTGTAACATGACGAGGTGCTGAGTGACTTCACCCCCCGCCCCACCTTTATTTATGACATACTGTTTGTCTCTTCTCACCCGAACTGGAGTACAACATTGCGATTTTAGTTACTGCAACACCTGAGTTTTGGGTTCAAGCGCTTTCCTGCATTGCCCTTCAAGTAGCTGGTGCTGCAGGTGTCCGCATTTCCACGTCCAGCTAACTTCCAATTTTTATCTTTGGTACCTCAAATCCGTCTTTATTTGATTTTCACAAAAGAGCCACGAGGAGAACAATGTAATTAGGGAACGCAGCACCTCTTCACTTGTCATTTTTTTGCTGCGGCTAAGCCGGCATTCCGTCTAGTGTCCCAATTTCAATGTAGGTGCTGCCGAAGCTAGCACACGCTGAAACCGTGTTACCTTTCTTTTGCTTTTCTGATTTTTTGTATTTTATAGGGAGCAGGCTGCTCTGTCTTTCAAGACGAGTCTTGAACCTGTGACCTCACGATCTGCCCGCCTCAGCATTTTAAGTGCTGGAATTACAGGCTTGAGCAGCCGAGCCCAAACCAATTTGTGTTTTCGTTTTCAAGACTTGGTTTCACCAAGTTGGTCGGTGGGTCTCGAACCCACAACTTCTTGTGAACCACCTGGCTTGGTTTTCTAGGTGCCTGCCTGGACGATAAACTCCTGTGAGTCATGTGATCGGCCACCAGACTTTATTGTTAAAAAGAAACTGGAGAGATTGTGCCAGGCGCTGTCACTCACGCCAGCAATCTTAGCACGTTGGGAGGCCGAGGTGGGCGGGTCACCTGAGGTCAGGAGTTCGAGGTCAGCCCGGTCATCCCCGTGAAAAAACGCCTCATAAAATAAGAAGAAAAGAAAAAAGAAAAGTAATCATACACATGAGTGTGTGCAACTGTAACAAAACGAGGTGCCGGGTGACTCTACCCCCCGCCCCGCTTTTATGTATGACATCCTGTTTCCCTCTTCTCATTCAGGCTGGAGGGTAACATTGCGATTCTTGCTTATTGCAACACCTGCCTTTTGGTTTCAACCGATTGTCCTGCAATGCCCTTCAAGTAGCTGGCGTTGCAACTCTCTGCAACTTTATATCTAGCTAACATTCTGTTTTTAGTTTTTGTACCTCAAATCTGTCTTTATTTGATTTACACAAAAAAAAAAAAAACACAAGAAAAAGAAGATAATGACGAATGCTACAACACTTTGCTTGTCATTTTTCCACTGAGACCAAGCCGGCATTCTGTGTAGCGTCCCAATTTTAATGTAGGTGCTGCCGAAGTGAGCACACACTTAATTCGCCTCAGCTTTTGTATGTTTGTTTGTTTCTGTTAGTTTGTTTGTTTTTTCAAGGGAGCAGGCTGTGGTTTCTTTCGAGACCAGTCTCGAACTTGTGACCTCACAATTCCCTCACCTCAGCATTCTTACTGCTGTGATTACAGGCTTGAGCAGCGTATTCCAATCCAAGTTGTGTTTTTGTTTTCAAGACTGTTTTTTTCCATGTTGTTCGGGCGATTCTGGAACCGGTAACGTCTCGTTACCCTTCTGCCTTCGTTTTCTAGGCGCCTGGATGACAGGCTCCTCTATGTCACCCTGCCCGACCTGCCGAGTTTATTGTTAAACAAGAAATCAGAGAGATTGTGCTGGGCGCTCTTACTCCGGACAGAAATCTTAGCACTGTGGGAAGCCGAGGAGGGCAGATCACCTGAGGTCACGAGTTCGAGGTCAGCCTGAACATCCAGGTGTAAAAACACCTCAGATTAAAAAAAAAGAAAAGTAAGCAAATGAGTGTGTGCAATTGTAACAAAAAAAGGTACTGAGTGGCTTCACATTCCGCCCCGCCTTCCTTTATGAGGTCCTGTTTCCCACTTGTCACCCAGGCTGGAGTGCAACAGTGTGATTGTTGCTTATTGCAACCCCTGCATATTGGGTTCAAGCGATTGTGCTGCAATGCCATTCAAGTAGGTGGGGTTTCAGTTGTTTTAACCAGCATGTCCACCTAATTTTCTATTTTTTTGTACCTCAAATCTGTCTTTATTTGATTTCCACAAATAAGCCGCAAGGAAAATAAATAATTAGAAAACGCTGCACCCCTTTGCTTGTCATTTTGGCTCTGTGTTATAGACAGAATTCTGTGTTGCGTCCCTATTTTAATATAGGTGCTGCCGAACTGAGAACATGCCAAACCCGCCTAAGATTTTATGTTTTTCTGTTTATATGTTTCTTATATGGAGCGGGCTTTGCTGTCTGCTCCCAAGTTCAGTGGAGGGATGTGGTGTGTAGGACGAGGGAATCTGTTCCTTCTGATTTGGTCTGCACAGTGGGGCCTGGGGCTGGCCGGAGCTCAGTGTGGACCGATGGCTCCCTCTACCATGGGATCCACCATCCCCACCCTGGAACACAGGCCTTGGCAGATCCTGGCCCTTCCTGGTATTAAGTCAGTCCAGGTGTGGTGGCTAATGCCGGTAACCCCAAAACTTTGGGAGACAGAGACGGTAAGATCTCTTGAGCATGGGAGCTCAACCACCAACCTGGGGCTACATGGCCAAACCCCGGGGTCCGTACCTGTAGTCTTGGCTACTTGGAGGCACTTCACCCTGGGCACAAGACAGAGTGAAACCGTGTCACAAACAGACAGATGGATGAACAGAGAGACAGACAGACAACAGCTATATTATGTCCTTCTCAAGGTAGAAAGCAAAACAAACAAAATACAACATTTAATTTATTTTTACTTTATTTATTTATTGAAATGGAGTTTGGCTCTAGTTACCCAGGGTGGAGTGCAATGGCGCGATCGTGGCTCACTGCAACCTCCACCTCCTGGGTTCAAGCGACTCTCCTGCCTCTGCCTCCGGAATAGCTGGGACTACAGGCCTGGGCGGGTGCTGTGGGCGGCTCATGCGTGTAATCAATCCCAACACTTTGGGAGGTGGGCGGATGATGAGGTCAGGAGATCGAGACCATTCTGGCTAACACTTTGAAACCCCGTGTCTACTGAAAATGCAAAAGTCATCCGGGCGTGGTGGCACATGCCTATATTCCCAGATACTCAGGAGGCTGAGGCAGAAAGAATCGCTTGTACCTGGGATGGAAAGGTTGCAGTCAGCCTAGATCGTGCCAATGCCCTCTACCCTAGGCAACAGAGTGAGACTGTGTCTCAAAATAAATAAATAAATTCATTCATACGTTCATTCATTCATTCGTTCCTTCCTTCATTCATTCATTCTAAATAGACATGCAGGATGTCAGCTTCTGGCCTCATGGTCTCTGAGCTGACGAGTCCCGTGGTCTGCCTATCGCAGGACTGTACAGGTAAGGAGTTAAAAGAAAATTTTTTTAAATAGTCATGTTTAAAACAACAAATTTTTTAATATGGAAATACACGATGTACCCCAAACGCAGAAACAGCTCTTCTCTTTGGAAACAACTCTTTTAAAAATTGTCTTAGGCCTGGTGGGTGTGCCAGTGATCCTTTTAGGTTTCGACCTTGATGGAGAGAATTTCCAGTCGGTCTCTCCTCTCTGGAAGGAAGTTTCACATCATCGTATGGGTGGGGACCTAGGCTGTGTCTCCCTGGGGTCCTGGTCGATTGCTTGTGTCAACTATTTGGAAGGTCACGGCAGCCGCACTGTGCTGTGGTAAGGGGAGGGCTCCATTCTTCTCCTCCTCTGCTCCCGTTCCGGGCATTCCCAGTCTGTTCCGTGTTGACACTCTCTGTTGACAGGCAGACTTCTGGCATCTCCCAGCGTCCACTGTTACTTTAAACACCGAGGCCTCACGGAGGAAGAACGCGCTCTGAAAATGGAGGCCTCATGGAGGAAGAACGATCAGGCAGCCTACGCACAGCTTGAGGCAACTGTGTCTTGTCTGCTGCACCCGTCCCCACCCCCGGCCCCACCACCCTCTCCAGGTTCCTCCCTCCCTTGTTGCCTAGGGAATCGCCATTCCGACCACTGAGTCTCATTGTTCTTTGATCAGATAAAAAGAATATCCTCCTAAATGAAAAGATAGGCTAGACTTTGTTTTGCTGGAGATTGGATTGCTTTTTATCCACTCAACCTGAGTGTTACAGTGTACTATGTAGATTGACTGTTTTTGGTAAAGCCAGTTTCGTTTTCATCCGTTTTTTGAATGTGAGAAATCATATTTTATTCTGTCATTTTTTTTTCTTTTTTTCGAGACAAAGTTTCGCTGTTTTTACCCAGATTGGAGTGCAATGGCGCGATCTCAGCTCACCACAACCTCTGCCTTCCGGGCTCAAGCAATTCTCCTGCCTCACCCTCCCGAGTAGCTGAGATTACAGGCATGTGCCACCAAGCCCAGCGAATTTTTGTATTTTTAGTAGAGACGGGGTTTCACCTCATTGACCAGGATGGTCTCGATCTCTTGACCTCGTGATCCACCCGCCTCGGCCTCCCAAAGTGCTGGGATTATAGGCGTGAGCCACCGTGCCTGGCCTCATTTTTTCTTCATAGCCTTTTCTAAAATTTTTACTTTTGCAACCTGACTAATAAGTATTCCTGACTGCGTTGGCTATTTTTGCCATAGAGAACAAATTTAATCCTCTGGTGATATTACTGTGTGGGTTTTTTCCCTTTAAATTAATTTTTATCTCAATGGGCCCTTTCTCTGACTTTTTCATAACTGCTTAAGTTATATTATGCAGTTGAAAAATTCATGGGACAAGCCTCATAACACTTCATATGTTATTGGAAGTACTAAAGAAAATGGACCTGAGAAACCTAGCCCTACCTCAGGTTCATGTCATTTTTGTCATTTGTTTTGATTTCCAGTTTTTAATACACAGAATAGCAGTAACAACACCCAGTAACAATTACAGGATAATTGTAAGAATCATAAAGCACTTTGATAAGGATCTTCTGATCAGTATGCATTTCTGAATTTTTAGTCATAGGAAGATAGTGCTAGGTGTAAATTCAGGTGTCTAGTGTTGACATATTATTATCTCAAGTAATTGTTGTCTTGATGTAAAATAAAAGTGCTTTAACATCAAAGGAAAGTTCCACACAATTATATAACTATTGCTATTTTAGGAATATTATCAGGGAATCAGTAATATTAATAAAAGAATTAGAAAGCTTAAGCAACTAGCCTTTTCAAAAGTAAAAAAAAAAAGAATAAATATGCCAGGCGGGGTGGCTCAAACCTACCTGGGAGGTTGTGGCGGGTAGATCAGGGGTCAGGAGTTCGAGACCAGCTTGGTCAACATAGTGAAACCCTTGCCTCTACTAGAAATACAGAAAAGTTAGTCACCGTGCTCGTCCGCCCGACTTTATTGTTAAAAAGAAATCAGAGAGATTGTGTCTGGCGCTGTGACTCACGCCAGCAATCTTACCACTTTGGGGGGCCCAGGTGGGCGGGTCACCGGAGGTCACGAGTTCGAGGTCACCCTTGGCATCCCGGTGAAAAACGCCTCACAAAATCAAGAAGAAAAGAAAAAACAAAAGTAATCATACAGGTGAGTGTGCGCAACCCTAACGTGACGAGGTGCTGAGTGACTCCACGCCCCGCCCCGCCTTTCTTTATGACATACTGTTTGTCTCTTCTCATCCAGGCTGGTGTACAACATTGCGATTTTAGTTATTGCAACACCTGCGTTTTGGGTTCAAGCGATTTTTCCTGCATTGCCCTTCCACTAGCTGGCGTTGCAGGTGTCCGCATTTCCACGTCCAGCTAAATTCCAATTTTTATCTTTGGTACCTCAAATCCGTCTTTATTTGATTTTCACAAAAGAGCCACGAGGAAAACAATATAATTACCGAATGCAGCATCCCTTTGCTTGTCATTTTTTAGCTGTGACTAAGACGGCATTCTGTCTACCGTCCCAATTTTAATGTAGGTGCTGCCAAAGCGAGCATGCACCGAAACCGTGTTAGCTCTCTTTGGTTTGTCTGATTTTTTGTATTTTATAGGGAGCGGGCTTCGGTGTCTTTCGAGACCAGTCTCGAACCTGTGACCTCATGATCCGCCCACCTCAGCATTTTAAGGTCTGGGATTACAGGCTTGAGCAGCCGAGCCCAAACCAGATTGTGTTTTCATTTTCAATACTTGGTTTCACCAAGTGTGTCGGCGGGTCTCGAACGTGCAACTTCTCGTGAACCACCTGGCTTGGTTTTTGAGGTGCCTGCCTGGACGATAAACTCCCGTGAGTCATGCGCTCAGCCCCCCGACTTTCTTGTTAAAAAGAAACCAGAGAGATTGTGCCGGGCGCTGTGACTCACGCCAGCCATCTTAGCACTTTGGGAGGCCGAGGTGAGCGGGTCACCTGAGGTCACGAGTTCGATGTCAGCCTGGTCATCCTGGTGAAAAAACGCCTCATCAAATGAGAAGAAAAGAAAAAAGAAAAGTAATCATACACATGAGTGCGTGCAACTGTAACAAAACAAGGTGCCGAGTGACTCCACCCCCTGCCCCGCTTTTATATATGACATCCTGTTACCCTCTTCTCATTCAGGTTTGAGGGCAACATTGCGATTGTTGCTTATGGCAACACCTGCCCTTTGGTTTTGACCGATTGTCCTACAATGCCCTTCAAGTAGCTGGCGTTGCAAGTGTCCGCACCTTTATATCCAGCTAACTTTCTATTTTTATTTTGTGTACCTCAAATCTGTCTTTCTTTGATTTACACAAAAAAAGAAAACACAAGAAAAACAAGATAATTACGAATGCTACGACACTTTGCTTGTCATTTTTCCGCTGAGGCCATGCCAGCATTCTGTGTAGCGTCCCAATTTTAATGTAGATGCTGCGGAAGCAAGCACACACTGAACCCGTCTCAGCTTTTGTGTTTTTCTCTTTTGTGTGTGTTTTGTAGGGAGCGGGCTGCGCTTTTTTTCGAGACCAGTCTCGAACCTGTGACCTCACGATTCGCCCGCCTCAGCATTCCAACTGCTGTGATTACAGGCTTGAGCAGCCCAGCCCAAACCAAATTGTGTTTCTCTTTTCAAGACTGGGTTTCCCCATGTTGGTCGGGCGGTTCTCGACCATCTAGGCGCCTGGATGACAGTCTCCCCTGAGTCACCGTGCTCGTCCGTTCGACTTTAGTGTTAAAAAGAAATCAGAGAGATTTTGCTGGGCGCTGTGTCTCATGCCAGCAATGTTAGCACTTTGGGAGGCCGAGGTGGGCGGGTCAGCTGAGGTCACGAGTTCGAGGTCGGTGTGGGCATCCCAGTGAAGAAACGCCTCACAATGAAAAGAAGAAAAGCAAAAAAAAAAAAAAAAATTCAATCACACAGATAAGTGTGTGCAGCTGTGACAAAACGAGGTGCCGAGTGACTCCACCCCTGCCCCGCCTTACTTTATGACCTACTGTTTCTCTCTTCTCACCCAGGCTGGTGTACAACATTGCGAATTTTGCTTACTGCAACACCTGCTTTTTGGGTTCAAGCGATTTTCCTGCATTGCCCTTCAAGTAGCTGCTGTCACAGGTGTCCGCATTTCCATGTCCAGCTAACTTCCTAGTGTTATTTTTTGTACCTCAAATCTGTCTTTATTTGATTTCCACAAAACACCACAAGAGAGACGATATAATTACCAATGCTACAACACGTTGCTTGTCATTTCTGTGCTGAGGCCAAGCCTTCATTCTGTCTAGCGTCCCAATTTTAATGTAGGTGCTGCTGAAGCGAGCACACGCTGAACCCGCCTCAGCTTTTTTCTGTTTTTCTGTTTTCTGTAAGGAGCAGCCTGCACTTTCTTTCGAGACCAGTCTCGAATCTGTGACCTCACGATTGGCCCACCTCAGCATTCCAACGGCTGTGATTACAGGCTTGAGCAGCCCAGCCCAAACCCAATTGTGTTTTTGTTTTCAAGACTGGGTTACACCATGTTGGTCGGGCGGGTCTCAAACCCACAACTTTTTGTTATCCGCCCGCCTTGGTTTCCCAGGAGCCTGGATGAAAGTCTCCTGTGAGTCACCGTGCTCGTCCGCCCGACTTTATTGTTAAAGAGAAATCAGAGAGATTGTGTTGGGCGCTGTGACTCACGCCAGCAATCTTACCACTTTGGGGGGCCCAGTTGGGCGGGTCACCTGAGGTCCCGAGTTCGAGGTCACCCTTGGCATCCCGGTGAAAAAAACGCCTCACAGAAACAAGAAGCAAAGAAAAAAGAAAGGTAATCATACAGGTGAGTGTGCACAACCACAACGTGACGTGGTGCTGAGTGACTCCACCCCCCGCCCCGCCTTTCTTTATGACATAGTTTTTCTCCTCTCACCCAGGCTGGAGTACAACATTGCGATTTTAGTTATTGCAACACCTGCGTTTTGTGTTCAAGCGATTTTCCTGCATTGCCCTTCAATTAGCTGGCGTTGCAGGTGTCCGCATTTCCACGTCCAGCTAACTTCCAATTTTTATTTTTGGTACCTCAAAACTCTCTTTGATTTTCACAAAAAAAGCCACAAGGAAAACCATATAATTACAGAACGTAGCACCCCTTTGCTTGTCACTTTTGTGCTGTGGCTAAGCCGGCATTTCACCTAGCATCCCAATTTTTATGTAGGTGCTGCAGAAGTGAGTGCATGCCGAAACCGTGTTAGCTTTCTTTGTTTTTTTTTTGATTTTTTGTATTTTATAGGGAGCGGGCTGCGCTGTCTTTCGAGACCAGTCTCGAACCTGTGACATCACGATCTGCCCGCCTCAGCATTTTAAGTGCTGTGATTACAGGCTTGAGCTGCTGAGCCCAAACCAAATTGTGTTTTCATTTTCAAGACTTGGTTTCACCAAGTTGGTTGGCGGGTCTCGAATGTGCAACTTCCGAGAACCACCTGGCTTGGTTTTCGAGGTGCCTGCCTGGACCATAAACTCCCGTGAGTCATGTGCTCGGCCACCCGACTTTATTGTTAAAAAGAAACCAGAGAGATTGTGCCAGGTGCTGTGACTCACGCCAGCAATCTTAGCACTTTGGGAGGCCGAGGTGGGCGGGTCACCTGGGTCATGAGTTCGAGGTCAGCCCGGTCATCCCGGTGAAGAAACGCCTCATAAAATAAGAAAAGAAAAAAGAAAAGTAATCATACACATGAGTGTGTGCAACTGTAACAAAACGAGGTGCCGAGTGACTCCACTTCTTGCCTCGCCTTTCTTTAGGACATCCTGTTTTTTTCTTCTCACCCAGGCTGGAGTACAACATTGCTATTTTACTTATTGCAACACCAGCGTTTTGGGTTCAAGCGATTTTCCTGTATTGCCCTTCCACTAGCTGGCATTGCAGGTGTCCGCATTTCCACGTCCAGCTAACTTCCAATTTTTATTTTTGGTACCTCAAGACTGTCTTTATTTGATTTGCACAAAAAAAGGCACAAGGAAAACAATATAATTACGGAACGCAGCACCCCTTTGCTTGTCATTTTTGCACTGCGGCTAAGCCGGCATTCCGTCTAGCGTCCCAATTTCAATGTAGGTGCTGCCGAAGTGAGCACACGCCGAAACCGTGTTAGCTTTCTTTTGTTTTTCTGATTTTCTGAACTTTATAGGGAGCGGGCTGCGCTGTCTTTCAGGACCGGTCTCGAACCTGTGACCTCACGATCTGCCCACCTCAGCATTTTAAGTGCTGTGATTACAGGCTTGAGCAGCCGAGCCCAAACCAAGTTGTGTTTTCATTTTCAAGACTTCGTTTCACCAAGTTGGTCATGTGGATCTCGAACCCACAACTTCTCATGATTCGCCCGCCTTGGTTTTCGAGGTGCCTGTATTACATTTTCTCGTGAGTCACAGTACCCGGCCGGCCGACTTTATTGTTTAAAAAGAAATCAGAGAGACTTGGCCGGGCCCTGTGACTCCTGCCAGCTGTCTTAGCACTTTGGGAGGCCGAGGTGGTCGGGTCACCTGAGGTCTCGAGTTTGAGATAAGCCTGGGCATCTCAATGAAAAAACACCTCGGAGAAAATAAGAGAAAACAAATGTAATCAGACAGATGAGTTTGTGCAATTGTAACAAAACCAGGAGCCGGGTTACTCCACCCCCCCGTCATGTTCTTTTTTATGACGTACTGTTTGTCTCTTGTCACCATGGCCGTGGTGCAACAGTGCAATTTTTGCTTATTGTGACACCTTCCTTTTGGGTTCAAGCGATTGTCCTGCAATGCCCTTCAATTAGCTGTGGTTATAGGTGTCTGCACCACCGCCTCCAGCTAACTTTTTATTTTTACTTTTTTGTATCACAAATCTGTCTATTTCATTTCCACAAAAGAGCCACAAGGAAAGAATAATAATTACGTAATGCTGCACTTATTTTCTGGTCATCTATGCGCTGCAGTTAAACCGGAGTTCTGTGTAACGTCTCAATTTTCGTTTAGGTGCTGCCGAAGCGAGGACATGCCATACACGCCTCAGCTTTTTTATGTTTTTCTGTTTATATGTTTTTAATAGAGAGTGTGCTGCGCTGTGTCTTTCGAGGTCAGTCTTGTACCTGTGACTTCACAATTCGGCCGCCTCGGTTTGTAAATGCTGGGATTACAGAACTGAGCAGCGGAACCCAAACCAAATTTTGTTTTCATTTTAACGACGGGATTTCACCATGTTGGTCGGGCGGGTCTTGAATACGCAACCTATCGTGATCTGCCAGCCTTGGTGTTCGAGGCGCCTGGATGCCAGGATCTTGCGAGTTACCATGCCTGGTTGGCCGACTTTATTGTTAAAAAAGAAATCAGAGAGATTGTGCTGGGCGCTGTGACTCACGCCAGCAATCTTACCACTTTGGGGGACCCAGGTGGGCGGGTCACCTGAGGTCATGAGTTCGAGGTCACCCTCGGCATCCCAGTGAAAAAGCGCCTCACAAAAACAAGAAGAAAAGAAAAAAGGAAAGTAATCATAAAGGTGAGTGTGCGCAACTGTAACATGATGAGGTGCTGAGTGACTCCACCCCCCGCCCCACCTCTCTTTAGGACATCCTGTTTGTCGCTTCTCACCCAGGCTGGAGTACAACATTGCGATTTTAGTTATTTCAACACCCGCGTTTTGGGTTCAAGCAATTTTTCTGCATTGCCCTTCAAGTAGCTGGCGTTGCAGGTGTCCGCATTTCCACGTCCAGCTAACTTGCAATTTTTATTTTTGGTACCTCAAATCTGTCTTTATTTGATTTACATAAAAAAAAACACAAGAAAAACATTATATTTACGAATGCTACAACACTTTGCTTGTCATTTTTCCGCTGAGGCCAAGCCGGCATTCTGTGTAGCATCCCAATTTTAATGTAGGTGCTGCAAAGCGAGCACGCACTGAACCCATCTCAGCTTTTATATGTTTTTCTTTTTTGTGTGTGTTCTGCAGGGAGCGGGCTGCGCTTTCTTTCGAGACCACTCTTGAACCTGTTACCTCACGATTGGCCCGCCTCAGCATTCTAACTGCTGTGATTACAGGCTTGAGCAGCCCAGCACAAACCAAATTGTGTTTCTGTTTTCAAGACTGGGTTTCCCGATGTGGGGGAAACTGGGTCTCGACCATCTAGGGGCCTGGATGACAGGCTCCCGAGTCGCCGTGCTTGTCCGTTCGACTTTAGTGTTAAAAAGAAATCAGAGAGATTGTGTCAGGAGCTGTGACTCACACCAGCAATCTTACCACTTTGGGGGGCCCAGGTGGGCCGGTCACCTGAGGTCACGAGTTCGAGGTCACCCTTGGCATCCCGGTGAAAAAATGCTTCATGAAAACCATAAGAAAAGAAAAAAGAAAAGTAATCATACAGGTGAGTGTGCGCAACTGTAACATGACGAGGTGCTTCTAACTGCTGTGATTACAGACTTGAGCAGCCCAGTCCAAACCAAATTTTGTTTTTGTTTTCAAGACTGGCTTTCCTTATGTTGGTCGGGCAAGTCTGGAACCAGCAACTTCTCGTTATCCGCCAATTTTTGTTTTCTAGGCGCCTGTATAACAGGGTCTTCTGTGTCACCCTGCCCGGGCTGCCGTTTTTATTTTTAAACAAGAAATCAGAGAGATTGTGCCGGGCGCTGTGACTCCCAACAGAAATCTTAGCACTGTGGGAAGCCGAGAAGGGCGGATCACCTGAGGTCACGAGTTCGAGGTCAGCCTGAACATCCCGGTGTAAAAACACCTCACATTAAAAAGGAGAAAAGACAAAAGAAAAGTAATCAAACAAATGAGTCTGTGCAATTGTAACAAAAAAGGTACTGAGTGGCTTTACCTCCTGCCCTGCCTTTCTTTATGAGGTACTGTTTTTCTCTTGTCACCCAGGCTGGAGTGCAGCAGTGTAATTGTTGCTTATTTCAACACCTGCATATTGGGTTCAAGCGATTGTGCTGCTATGCCATTCATGTAGGTGGGGTTTCAGGTGTTTTAACCAGCATGTCCAGCTAATTTGCTATTTTTTTTTAACCTCAAATCTGTCTTCATTTGATTTCCACCAATAAGCCACAAGGAAAAAAAAAATTACAAAATGCTGCACCCCTTTGCTTGTCATTTTGGCGCTGCGTTTAAGACAGAATTCTGTGTAGCGTCCCAATTTTAATGTAGGTGCTGCCGAACCGAGCACATTCCATACCCGCTTCAGCTTTTATATGTTTTTCTGTTTATATGTTTCTTATACGGAGGGGGCTTTGCTCTGTGTCTCTTGAGGGCAGTCTCAAACCTGTGACCTCAGGATCCGCCCGCCTTAGCGTTCTAAGTGCTGTGATTACAGGCTTTAGCAGCGGAGCCCGAACCAAGTATTGTTTCAGTTTTAAAGACGGGGTTTCACCATGTTGGTCGTGAGGATCTCAAACCCACAACTTCTCATGATTTGCCCACCTTGGTTTTCGAGGCGCCTGTATGACAGTCTCTCGTGAGTCACTGTACCTGGCCGGCCGACTTTATTGTTAAAAAAGAAATCAGAGAGACTTGGCCGGGCGCTGTGACTCATGCCAGCTATCTTAGCACTTTGGGAGGCTGAGGTGGGTGGGTCACCTGAGGTCTCCAGTTTGAGATTAGCCTGGGCATCTCAATGAAAAAACACCTCACATAAAATAAGAGAAGAAAATGTAATCAGACACATGAGTGTGTGCAATTTTAACAAAACGAGGTGCCAGCTGACTTTACCCTCCACCGTCTCACCTTTTATTATGAGTTACTGTTTACTTCTTGTCACCCTGGCTGGAGTGAAACAGTGGGATCTTTGCTTATTGCAACACCTGCCTTTTGGATTTAAGCGATTGTTGTGCAATGCCCTTCAAGTAGCTGGCGTTGCAAGTGTCCACACCACCACGTCCAGCTCACTTTCTATTTTTATTGTTTTGTACCTCAAATCTATCTTTATTTGATTTCCAATAACAACCACAACGAAAAAAAAATACGGACGCTGCACTTGTTTGCGTTGTCATTTTTGCACTGTGGCCACGCAAACCTTCTCTGTAGCATCCCAATTTTAGTGTAGGTGCTGCTAAAGCAAGCACATGCCATACCCAACTTAGCTTTTATATGTTTTTATGTTTCTTATTGGGAGAGTCTGAGCTGTGTCTTTTGAAATCAGTCTTGAACCTGTGACCTCACGATTTGCCCTCCTTGGCATTCCAAAGTGCTGCGATTACAGGTGTGAGCTGCCTAGCCCAACCCAAGTTTTGTTACCGTTTTAAAGACGGGGTTTCACCAGGTTGGTCAGGCCGCTCTCGAACCGGCAACCTCGAGTGATCCGCCCGCATTTGTCTTCGAAGCGCCTGGAAGACAGACTCCCGTGAGCCATGGTGCCCGTCCGGTCAACTGTATTGTTAAAAAAGAAATCAGAGAGACTTGGCCGGGCGCTGTGACTTACGCCAACAATTTTAGCACTTTGAAAGACCTAGGTGGGTGGGTCACCTGCGGTTACTAGTTTGAGGTCACTCTGGGCATCCTTTTGAAAACCCACCTCCCAGGTCGGGCGCGGTGGCTCAAGCCTGTAATCCCAGGACTTTGGGAGGCCGAGGCGGGTGGATCACCAGCTCAAAAGATCAAGACCAGCCTGGTCAACATGGTGAAACCCCGTCTCTACTAAAAATACAAAAAATTAGCTGGGCATGATAGCGAGTGTCTGTAATCCGAGCTACTCAGGAGGCTGAAGCAGGATAATTGCCTGAACCCAGGAGGCGGAGGTTTCGGTGAGCCGAGATCACGCCATTGCACTCCAGCCTGGGTAACAAGAGCAAAACTCCGTCTCAAAAATAAAAAGAAAGAAAGAAAGAAAGAAAACCCACCTCCCTTAAAAAAGGAGAAAAAAAAAAGAAAACAAATCAGACAGATCAGTGTGCACAATTGTAACAAAACGATGTGCTGGGTTACTCCAACCCCCAGTCCGCCTTTTTTTATGACCTACAGTTTTCCTCTTGTCATTCAGGCTAGAGTGCAACAGTGCGATCTTGGCTTATTGCATCACCTGCCTTTTGGGTTCAAGCGATTGTCCTGCCCATGCCCTTTAAGTAGTTGGGACTGCAGGTGTCAACCACACCATCACGTCCACCTAACATTCTATTTTTTTATGTACCTCAGATCTATCTCTATTTGATTTCTACAATACAGCCACAATGTCAAAAAAAAAAAAAATACGGAACGCTGCATTTTTTTGCGTGTTACTTTTGCGCTGCGGCCATGTCGGCCTTCTGTGTATCGTCTGAATTTGATTATAGAAGCTGCCGAAGCGAGCGCATGCAATTTCTGGCTTAACTTTTTTATATATCAGTCCTCTGCTTCTTGCTAGGAAGGCTCCACCCTTCTTTCCTAGTGACAGTGACAGCCTGGATGACCCCTGCCTGAGGCATTTTTAACTGCAGGGAGTCTCCTTTTTGAATGTAATAGTGGTGCTTCATTTGCACAACAGGTTTAGCTGGAGAAGGGGGGCAGGGGCAGTTCATTAAGTACAAGATAATCTGTTCTCTTACCACCTTAATAGCTCTAACAATATTGGTTCTGTTTTTTCAAGTGGGGGGTTACAGGGTTGTCATCTGGACTGTGGGCTTTTGGGGGGCATATGAGTCTGGCCCCCCTCTCTTTTAGTCCAGTGGCCCTTCCATTAAATTGAACAGAGCCCTGTCACATTTTATCTGGATTCTCGTGCTTAGGATCATTCTATTCTCCCATCAACTGTGGGCATTTTTTCAATGTCCTATTTCTTGACAAAATGCACACTGATCACGCTGCAGGAAGAGGCAGGCAGACTGTGGGGCTTTCCGGGAACCCCCCTTTTTCCAAGCTCTTGGGGGCATTTCTCTCATAGCAGCAGCTATTAAGTCAGCCTTCCGTTGAGCCTGAGGTTCCCTTTCCCTATGATTTTCCCTCTGGCTTACCGCCTCTTGGTTTACAAACGCCTGGTTAGCTACTTCCAATAACTGAAGTATTCATGCATGCGAATCCTGCCTGCTCTCTTAGCCATTTCGAAGGGTTTTACACTAACTGCAACCACGAGTCTATGTATGGAAATTGATCAAGGTGTTCTAGCTCGCCTTATATAACCTCATGCCTTACTTTGGAGTCAAGCGGCCTGTCTAGGGTCCCCTCTGGGGGCCAACCAACCCTAAATGCTAGCCAATCTTCCCTACATAAAACCCTTAATTTCTCTGGTGTCATAGTTACTTTATAATTTCCACTAAATCCCTTCTTGATATTTTTCAGCATGGTTTCTGAAGGGGAGGAATGGCTATGGAAGTGAGCCATATTAACAATTCAAAGAAACAATTCCCACACTTAGGAGAGTGTTAGCTCACTTACAGCAGTTCCCGCCTAGAAAGAGGCAGCATGGAGCACTTTCCAGTTTACATTCACTTCAATCCTTTTACAATGCCCAGAGGCTTCTTCACTCAGCCTATGTGACTGTCTCTAATTTTTACAAATTGTTCGACGACACAGACGCACATCCACACACACAGACACACATCCGAATGCTCTCCTTCCAACACAGAGCTACCTTCCAACGTGCCAATCTGGCGCCCGTGGGTGATTAGGCCACGCTTCCACCAAACACGGGGTGAGCCATTTTCCCAAGTTCAATCTTACCAAATTCAGTTGTCCGGACTTCCCCAAATGCTCGTTGCTCCTCGGTGTTCAGCCACTGGGTGGATCCATACTGCAGGGCCTCCCTGCTCCGCTCTGGTGAGGCTTTTCCACCGGGCAAATACCTGTCCGGGAGCGCTCTCAGGATGCGTCACCCCAGGGAGCCGGAGTCCCCCCGCAGGGCTGCTCCACAGGGCTAGGCAAGCGACCTAAGAGACTTTTTCCCACCATCTGCTACCCGAGACTCGCTTCCCGGCCAACGCACCAAAAATGTAGCAGGAGCGGCCTCGGGAAATGGATCTCTCAGACACCGAATATAGGAGGAAGAAGCTTATTCAGCCGGGAGCAAGGTGGCATAGTTGCCTAACAGCCAAGCTCCCCAAACAGAGGAAGGTTCCTTCTTCACGTAGACTTATACTTTAGATGTTACACGTGGAAAATTCTTAGGTTTATAGTTTAACATATGAAAAGGGTCTCGGTTTACAGTCTCAGGAATTACATATGAAAAGGGTTTTGGTTTACAGTCTTAGGAATAAAAAGGTGAAGTTTACAGTCTTAAGAAAAAAAAGGGGAAGTTTATCTGAGTTGCCTGGGTCTCCCTTTTCACTGGAACTGAAGTTGGAGCTGCATTCTGGACCTTGGTTTGATCCTTGGTCTTGGCCTTGACCTTTGGCCGGCAAAGCCTGAGCCCCTTGGCAATGCGTGCATGAGCTCTCTTCCCAAGCTTGGGGGGCGGGCAATGTAGGCAAGTCGACGGAGCTTGCAGCTGACACACTTTGGGATCTTGGGCTTCACCTCCTTGGGATTAACCTCCTTGGGCTTTACGAGGGCCTTGCTAGCCTCAGCACATGCACTCATGGCCTTGGCATTGTTGGCCTGCATCTTTTTTGGCCCTTCTTGTTGTGCTTTTTGGTATAGTGCATGTTCCTCGGGATCTTAGGATCCACCCCCTTAAGAGATTTGTATCTTTGTGATCGGGGTTTCCTGATACCATTTCTGTGCCATTTTCGGGACTGGTTGTGTGTGGTGTGGTTCTTGGACTTGGCCATGTCTGCACCTAAGCCACGGTTCCCAAAGCACCTAGGATCGAAAGAGAAAGGAGCCACAGTGCAGCACGGGAAATAGGGTCAACAGCGCCAAAGTACTACTCGACTCAGGATTTGTTTTACCTAGGATCTCAGATTTATTCCTTGTTTTTATTTTGGCAAAGGTTTATATTTTTAGTATTAGTCTTTTAAAGCAGACACAGATTTGTTCAGACAAAAGCTCATTTTAAGAGTACACAGAAGCTTTGAACAAAGATAAAATTAAACCAGGGCCCAAAGTGGCTCCGGCCAGATGTCGTGGCGCTTGCAAAGGCGAGGCCAAGAGTTCAAGGCCAACCAACCTCAGCAACCTTACAAGCTCTCATTGATTGGCAAAAAAAAAAAAAAGATAAAATTAAACCTAACAATACAGAATAATAAAGATTAAGAGATAAGTTTCTTTAACAGAAAACTGATAATCCAATGTAATTATATTTGTAGGTTGAAGTACTTACCACTGCAGAAGCAAATACATACAGTTCAGAGTATAAACTCAACAGTGGAAATCTATAGTTGTACTTTGCTTTCTATTACATCAGAATAATTAGCGTAGTATGTGCAGACAACTTGCATTTATATTAATTAAACAGTATTTTATATGATAGTATTTATACAATTGTATGGATATAAGGCCACAATATTTTCTTCAAATCCTTTAAGGTCATTTGAATATTGTTATTCATACTGTTAAAATATGAAGTCTTAACTGAATTATGGCTATAGACAATTTTAAAAAATCTTACATTTTGACTAGTACATTAAAAATATTTATAATTAGATATATCTATATCCAAAGAAAATTTACTACCAAATTTTTAACGGAAGATATTATTCTGACACGCTTATTAGTTTATCCAATATGGATAATTACAGGTAAGCATGATTTTAGTGTCATTTCAACCTAAATTGGAATGCTGCTATTACAGGACAAATAAACAAGGGCAATGTGGCCACTGAAAAACCACAATAGCTCTCGTTAGCTTTGTTGCAATCTCAAACATATTCCACTATGTGAACAAAATCAGATTTCAATTACTCATCTAAAAGTGCTGGCTGGGCTCGGTGGCTCAAGCCTATAATCCCAGCACTTTGGGAAGATGAGATGGGTGGATCATGAGGTTAAGAGTTCGAGACCATCCTGTTCAACAAGATGAAACCCCGTCTCTACTAAAAATAAAAAAATTAGCTGGGCATGGTGGTGCACGCCTGTAGACCCAGCTACTTGGGAGGCCGAGGCCGAAGAATTGCATGAACCCAGAAGGCAGAGGTTGCGGTGAGCAGAGATCATGCCATTGCACTCCAGTTTTGGTAACAAGAGCGAAACTCCATCTCAAAAAAAAAGAAGGGCTTATAGACATTTTCAGTTGTGTTTCAGCGTAGATCTCCAATAACAAGAATAGAAGATGACAGCAGCAGAGATGAAAAAGAAAGCTTATTAAATTCTGTTGAGAATATTTTCTCTTTTTATATAATGCTCATGTTTCTCATGCTGAGAGTAGCTGTGCACTTTGAGTGTTATTCTTTGAGGGGAATGTTTTCTGGCTGACTTGATCAATCTTTATTTTTTATTTATTTTTATTTTTTGAGATGGAGTTTCACTCTTGTTACCCAGGCTGGAGTGCAATGGTGCAATCTTGGCTCACTGCAACCTCCGTTTCCCGGGCTCAGACAATTCTCCTGCCTCAGCCTCTTGTGTAGCAGGGATTACAGGCATGTGTCACAATGCCCAGCTAATTTGTTTTTTGTATTTTTAGTAGAGACGGGGATTCTCCATATTTACCAGGGTGGTCTTGATCCCTTGACCTCGTGATACACCCGCCTAAGACTCCCAAAGTGCTGGGATGACAGGCATAAGCCACTGGGCTCGGACCCTCTGATCAGTTTTTTAAATATTTTCTAGGATGGGCGTGGTGGCTCATGCCTATAATCCCAGCACTTTGGAAGGCTGAGGCGGGTAGATCACGAGGTCAGGAGATCGAGACCATTCTGGTCAACATGGTGAAACCCCGTCTCTACTAAAAATACAAAAATTAACTTGGCATGGTGGTGCTCACTTGTAGTCCCAGCTACTCGGGTGGCTGAGGCGATAGAATTGCTTGAATCCAGGAGGCGGAGGTTGTGCCATTGCACTCCAGCCTGGGTAACAACAGCGAAGCTCCGTCTCAAAATAAATAAATAAATAAAGAGACAGACAAACAGATAGATAGATAAATTAGATTAGATAGATAAATAAGTAAATAAATGTTTTCTACAAACAGGGTCTTTCATCACTTCATTGCAATCCTTCTGACCCGGCGTCTCAAAGTTTTAGGATGATGGATAGGCTCGAGCCACACTGTGCCTGGCCTTCGGGTACTGATTCGCGACCACAACTGACATGCTAATATTTTTTTCTTTTTTTTCATTCTTCTCTTTTTGAGATGGATTCTCGCTCTTTGCCAGGCTAAGGGAGGTGCATCGCTTTGGAAGCAGCAGTCGTGCCGCCTTCTAGAGCGCCATTCAAATGCAGAAAGCCCTGTTTCCCTTCTGGAATAGGAGGTGAAGGCTCCCATGGCCTTGGGCTCTTCTCCATTTATTCGGAAACTTTTGCAGGTGCTGCCCCACAAGAAGGCTGGCTGTGGCTGGGGGTTGGGGGATGCGGTGGGGCTGGAAGAGTCTTCTTTCCTTCTGCTTCAGCCTTCAGTAGCTGGAATGACAGAAGGGCACCACCATGCCCGGCTACTTTTTCTATTTTCAGGAGGGATGGGGTTTCGCAATGTTGGTCAGGCTGGCCTCGAACCCCTGACCTCAAGTGATCTGCCCTCCTGGGTCTCCCAAAGTGCTGGGATGATGGGTATGAGCCACCAGGACTTCACACTTGAAGAGCAAGCATGCAGGCTGGGCACAGTGGCTCACGACTGTCATCCTAGCACTTTGGGAGGCCCAGGAGGGAGGATCACTTGAGGTCAGGAGTTTGAGGCATGCCTGCCCAACGTGATGAAACCCCATCTTTACTAAACGTACAAACGATTAGCCAGGTGTGGTGGTGGACACCTGTGATTTCAGCGACCCGGGAGACTGAAGCAGGCAGTCAGGCAGGCAGGCAGGCAGTAGAATTCCTTGAACCTGGGTAGCGGAGGTTGCCCTGAGCTGAGATTATGCCGTTGCATTCCAGCCTGGGTGACAGGGGTGAGACTCTCTCTCGGGGTGGGGGTGGGGAGAAGAGCAATCTCGCACCCTGCCACCTTTCACTGCAGCCGGCCCTTCCTTAGGCTCTGAATGACGTGTCATTTCGGACATAGGTTGACTCCATTGATCCCCTCTCTCCGTTAGCGACTCAGTAAAGTAACTTGGACTTTGTGTCACCCCATCCCGAAGACGGATGTGTGGAATCCCACTGGGAGGGAGGGGAGAAATGGATCAGGGTACCTGGTGACCTGGACCTGCCTGGGGAGACTGTCACGCTTCGCTGCTCACAAAAAGGTCAGGTAGGGGCAGAGAGAGAGCTTTGCCTTTGGCCCTTTGAAGGTTCACCTGAAATTGTCAACTCGTCAGAGACAGATGAATCATAGAATCAGCCAGACACGTTTCATTTCTGCGACCCCTGCAGAATGAAGGCCCCCAGGATGACTTGGGTTCCACAGGGTGTATCTTTTCCGACTGTAGGTCCTGAGACCTTCGGTTCTGGGGGGAAGGGGAGGGCCCTGCCTCTTCCACGAAAAGGAAAGGGTGCATGCTTAGAGAGGCAGAGAGGAATCTAGACAGACAGATGGGCCCTGCTGGGCTTCTCTGCTCTGTGTAGGATTTGGGGAGGTCAAGGCCAGGCTCCCACTTGGGTGAAAGGAACATGTTTCAGACTTTTCTCTCTGTCACTCGTGGCGTCTATACTTCTCATATTTCCCTGACAAACTCCTCGACTTAAAAATAAACGGTTAAGGAAAACCTTACCTAGTGAAACCGATCTTGGAGGCACTAAGGAACAAAGCTCATTACCGCGGCATACATTTCTAGACATAGGACCTATCGCGGTGTGTTCTTGTGCGTGATTTCTTTTTTTTTATATGTAGACACTAGTTTATTTTTATCATTTAGTACCATAAAATATACAGAAGTCTATTATAAACAGTTGACATTTGTCAAAAGTTACACACACAAGCACAGTACATGGTGCCATTCAGTCAAGAGAAACATAAACAAATGTGCAGGTGCAGCATTAAGTCATAACTGCACAGACTGATGGGAGCGCACTGTGCCACTGGAGTAATTCTGCTTTCTCTCCTGCTGCTCTTGCCGTGAGCTCGTTCGAGAGTGTTCACTTCAAATGCCATGTGACACTAGCCGTCTTTGCGGAGCACCGGTCTCTCCTGTAGATTCTGTATCACAGTGAAATGTGATCTCTCGTGGTTTTCCCTGATTTTTCATGCTTAGTGCAACAGCATAAACCTGAAGAACACAATGGGTTGCATACGAAGTGCCACTGATGATGCTAAACATGCTCCCAAGAAGCAGAGAAACGTCTTGGCAGTACAAGCAAACGGCGGATTGATTGACATGTGCTGTAGACAGAGGCCTGCAGCTGCAGTTGCCCACCATTTCAAGATACATGATCCAGCCCTCTGGGCCCTCACTGAGAGCTGCAATTTTGAGTTGTTCCTACCGTGGCATCTTGGAAATCCCCTTCCCCCTTTTTTCTGAGACGGAGTTTCTCTGTTGTTACCAAGACTGGAATGCAGCAATGGCACGATCTCGGCTCACCGCAACCTCCGCCTTCTGGGTTCAAGCAATTCTCCCGCCTCAGCCTCTCAAGTAGGTGGGACTACAGGTGCGCACCACCATGCTCAGCTAATTTTTGTACTTTTGGTAGAGACAGGGTTTCACCTCATTGACCAGGATGGTCTCGATCTCTTGACCTCGTGATCCACCCACCTCAGCCTTCCAAAGTGCTGAAATTATAGGCGTGAGCCACCATGTCCCGCCTTGTGTGAGTGATTTCTAAAACATGGCCACTGTATCGCTACTGGGCTGGGACGGCAGTGATGTTCTCATGATGAGATGGTGGGTGGATCACAAGAGGTCGGGAGTTCGAGACCAGCCAGGGCAACGTGGAGAAACCTCGTCTCTACTAAACATACAAAATTAACCCGGCACGGTGGTACGTTCCTGTCGTCCCAAGCTACTTGGGAGGCTGAGTTCAGGAGAATCACTGGAACCCAGGAGGCGGAGGTTTTGGTGAGCTGAGATCCTGCCACTGCACTCCAGCCTGGGCGACGAGAGCGGAACTTTGTGGCAGTCGGGGGGAGAAATGCGATGTTTGGGAGTGCAAACTTGACCCCGGGACGAAAGGGAGCATGCTGCAAGCTGTCTTCATCTCCCCGAGAAATCCACGCTGTCCCCGGGAGTGTGGATTTCACGAAACTTCGCTTTCCTGTAACGGGTATTGCCACTATGAGGTGGTGGGTCTGGAGTCCACTCGGAAACCCTATGGACTGGACTTCCATCTTAGATAGGTCCCTTCTAGCCTCCGTCCACATGCCCCCGCCCCTGGTCTCCTCTTCCTCTTACGGAAGTTCCAGACGAACCCACCGGCGAGTGCCTAGGCCATGTCCCCTGGGGGCTCTGGTCGACTAGTTGCAGGCGGGAGTCACCCGAGAGGACTCCCTGGGCCCAGAAACGACCCGGTCCCAGAGGGATCGGGGAGAGCCTGGTGACGCGGCGTGCCTGAGCCGCCCCCATCCCCCAACCTCCACCCCGACCTAGGGCGATCCAGCATTCCGTTCTTTTCCGTGCTGACGCCTACAAGCATCACGTGTCTTCGGTCATCACCTAGCGGCCACTGTAATGGAAAATCGAGGTGGCGCGGAGGGAGGTCTGCCCAAGGACTTCACAGAGCCTGAGGCAACCGGTTTCTCTTCCTCCCATCCGGAGGCCCCTCCCTCTCTCTCCCTCCTTGCCCGGGGAATCTCCGCCCTGGTGGGGGCCCTATTGTTGTTTTATCGGTACTTTGTGTTTCTTTGTTTGTTTGTTGGTGTCTTTCCTGCGCATAGACCCTTCCACCTGGGCTTTCTGAGGAGTTGGTTTATTTTTTAAGCCCCCCCGCCCACCCCTTTACTCCAAGTCAATGAGTCTGTGAGGTGGGTTTCCCCCAACACCGCGCCTCCCACCACCCTGCGTGGAAACGTTCTGGAGCCAGCCGGGTGGGCCTCCATCGTCTCTCCCCTCCCTCTACTTTTTGCCGGTTGACATTTGCATGGGTGATGGCCAGGCCTCACCTAACTCAGTGGCCACTGTTTTTGAAGATGGGGGTGGTGGTGGGGCACGGTCCCACTTCCCCAGAGACAGCTGGGGGCGATGGTACAGTCTTTGCTCCGCGTGGGCAAGCGGGTGGGTGGGCTGGACTGTAGTGGTGGGTCTTTTTCACCTCTTCACTCCTCAGGCATTCCTCCCTCCCTCCCTAGGAAAGCTTCATCTTGGCTGGGTCTCTCAATTAGCTTTTATCATGATGTCTTATTTTCTCCATCCTCGGGCAGCATATTTGCAACACGAGAAGGGCATCGTGGCGCCACGCTGGGCCATAGCAGTATTTGCCCAAAATAGAAACGCTGTCTAAAATGTGAAAATTTTCTCCTTTAAGATGACCGGAGGCGATGCCTTGGCACGGAATTCCAGGAAGGCGTATATTTTCCCCGGGACGTGTTAGCTGCTGTTTTTCTCCTGTCGTTGACTAGCGCTTTTGTGGATTTCTCGACGTCTAGCGACAACCAGTTGATGTCAACTGTACTTCATAATGTGATAACGTGCTTTTTGCCAGTTAAAACTAACTCTCTCTTTCTCAGGCTAAACGCTGTTCAGGCTTTATGTTAGCTTCCTGTGCTGGGCAGACTCCATCTTACCTTCTACATTTTAGTGATTTTCCCACCATTCAGTATGTAACCAGAGTATGTAGCTGGGGCGGGCTGACACTGGGCACCTTCAGGAATGCATTTGTTGATAAGAGGCCGAGTTAAGTCGTACCAGCGGAGCCTGGGAATGCGGGTAGGTGCCGTCCAGTGCCCAGAGCCTCCATTACCTTTATAAGTTGTATGTCTTTTGTGACAACTTTACCCCTCGCACCTGGCACTGTTTTCTTTCTCTTGTACTAGCTTATATTTGAACTTTTTGCTTACTCTGTTTTTGTGAAAAATTTTCTTCAGCTAAGTTCCCCCTCCCTTTTATAACTAGGGTATAAAAGACCACCGAACATTTTATTAGGGGCCGAGAGAATTTTGGGCGTCAGCCACCTCTCGATCGCTGGCATAATAAAGGACTCAATTCAATCTCACAGTGTGGTGCATTCTTTGACTCTCTCGGGTACAACAATAAGGTCTTTCTTTCTTTCCTTCTTTTTTCTTTCTTCTTCCTCCTCCTCCTCCTCCTCCTCCTTCTTCTTCTTATTCCTCTTCTTCTTCTTCTTTCCTCTCTCTCTCCACAAGCTCTCTTTTATTCTCTTCCCCCCTCCCTTCCCCCCTTTTTCTCTCTCCCCCATCCCTCTCCCTCTCCCTCTATTTCTTTTTAATATAAGCTCAGGTAGATCTAATCCAATCCATTCCCAAGGCCTCAGTTCTTTACTTTAGGAATCTCGGATTTGATCTCCATACAGATTCCTGTACAGAAGTGGCAAGTTGATTTCTGGACTTGGAGACCTCATAGATGTTACACATTGATAAAGATTCAGGCCTTGCACGGTGTCTCATGCCTGTCATCGCAGCACTTTGGGAGGCCGAGGTGGGCGGATTACCAGTGGTTAGGAGTTCGAGACCATCCTGGCCAACATGGTGAAACCCCCTCTTTACAGAAAGACAAAAATTAGACAGGTGCGGTAGCTCACGCATGTAATCCAAGCACTTTAAAGGCCAAGGCGGGCACATCACCTGGGGTTGGGAATTCAAGACCGGCCTGACCAACATGGTGAAACCCTGTCTTTAGAAGAAAAAAAACACACAAAAATTAGCCGGGCGTGGTGGTGCGTGCCTGTAATCTCAGGTACTCAAAAGGCTGAGGCAGGAGATTCACTTGAACCCGGGAGTCAGAGGTTGCAGTGAGTGAGCGGAGATCGCACCACTGCACTCCAGCCTGGTGAACAGACCGAGACTCCCTCTGAAGAGAGAGAGAGAAAAAAGAAATCCAACCCTAAAATCTGGGTTTGCTTTCTCCATTGACTCGGTTGTGACCCAGACTTACTGTCTCGATAAATCATGCACCTCTCTGTTCAGCTAGGATGCTGGGAGGGTTTTCTCAGTCTGTATCTCCCCATGTCCTAAATGATCCATGACCGAACCATGTTCGTTCTCTCTCAAATATGTAACTCCAAACACTCCTCTCCATTTCCACAACTACACACGGCCTCTTGCAGCACCACTGGCTCTTGGGAAAACATCCCAGATGGTGGTTTCGGCTTTTTGGCTATGAGGCCTGAGCCTGCTGACAACATTACTGTTCAGCTAATATTTTTGTATTGTTAGCGGAGACGGGGTCTGACAATGTTGGCCTGGCCACGATGGTCTCCATCTCTTGACCTCGTTATCCACCCTCTTCTCTCTTTCCCTCTCTCACTCTCTCTCTGTGCCTCTCTCTGTCTCTGTCTCTCTGTCTCTCTCTGTCTCTCCCCACCCCCACATTAGTGAAAACCTGTCTTTAGTAACAATAGTGTCTCTGTGTCTGTCTGTCTGTCTTTTGCTGCCCCTGCTGCTGTTGTTTTTGTTTTAAAAGTGCACCCGGGCCACCAATTATGGTATCAAAAGCATTATAAGATATGTGTAATTCTCTATCCATTGAGTATCCCTTTCCTTTTCCTCTCTCTGTCTCTCTTTGTCTCTCTCTCTCTCTCCATATATATATACACACACAGACACAGATATGTATATATATATATATATACACACACACACATATATCTGATAATTTGATTTTTGTTGGCTAAAACTGACTCTTTCTCCCCCTCTCTCTTTTTTTTTTTTTGCTCTTTTATCTTTTTTGTGTCAGTTTCACTGCTGTTACCCAGACTGGAGTGCAATGGCACGATCTCAGCTCACAGCAACCTCCACCTTCTGGGTTCAAGCAATTCTCCTGCCTCAGCCTCCCAAGTAGCTGGGATTACAGGCACACGCCACCATGTCCAGCTAATTTTTTTTTTTTGAGTAGAGACGTGGTTTCACTGTGTTGACTAGGATGGTCTCAATCTCTTGACCTCGTGATCCACCCATCTCGGCCACCCTAAGTGCGAGCTGCCATGCCCAGCCTGTACTAGTTTATCGTTTAACTTTTTGCTTACTCTGCTTTTGTGAAAAGTATGCTTCAGCTAGGTTTTCCCCTCCCTTTTCAAACTAGAGTATAAAAAACCCCCTAACTCTTTCTTTCTTTGGGGCTGAGAGAATTTTGTCATTATTCACCTCTCTGTCGCTGGCTAAAATAAAAAACTCATTATTCAATTTCAGAGTGCGGTGCATTTCTTATCTTACTCAGATATAACATCTCTCTCTCTTTCTCTCTGTCTTTCTCTTTCTCTCTCTCTCTCTCTCCATTACTCTCTGTGTCACTCTCTGTGTCTCTCTTATCTCTCTGTCTCTGTCTCCCTCGATCGAGTGTGACATGTTGTGTTAAACACCTTCATTGGTTTTCTTTGGTGATGGTGGTGTGTGTGTGTGTGTGTGTTTGTTTTGAGACTAAGTCTTGCTCTGTCCCCCTGGCTGGACCACAGTGGCACAATCTCAGCTCAGTGCACCCTCTGCCTCCCTGGTTCAAGTGAGTCTCCTGACACAGCCTGAGTAGCTAGAATTACAGGCACGTGCCTCCACACCCAGCTAACTTTTCTGTGTTTTCAGCAGAGCTGGGGGTTTCACTGTCTTGGTCAGGCTGGTATCAAACTCCTGACCTCCTAATACTTCTGCCTCGGCCTGGCCTCTCAAAGTGGTGGGATGACAGGCATGAGCCACTGCTCCTGCTCCTGGCCATCTTCCTTGGTTTTAACTGGAGAATCTAGATTTGAGTCACACCTTGTTCTATGTCACAGAAGGACTTCTTTATCCTGCTGACTCAGAAAAGCCAGGCCCCTTGTGATCCATTTCAAACTGAGAGCCACCTCACGTTTGGAAAATGAATCTGCTTCCAAGTTCAGTGGAGGGATGTGGTGTGTAGGACGAGGGACTCTGTTCCTTCTGATTTGGTCTGCACGGTTGGGCCTGGGGCTGTCCGGAGCTCAGTGTGGACCAATGGCTCCCTCTACCATGGGATCCACTGTCCCCACACTGGAACACAGGCCTTGGTAGATCCTGGCCCTTCCTGGTATTAAGTCAGGCTGGGTGCGGTGACTCATGCCTTTAACCCCAACACTTTAGGAGGCAGAGGCAGTAAGATCTCTTGAACATGGGAGCTCGATCACCAACCTGGGGCTACATGGCCAAACCCCAGGGTCTGTACCTGTAGTCTTGGCTACTTGGAGGCACTTCACCCTGGGCAAAAGACAGAGTGACACCATGTCACAAACAGACAGATGGATGAACAGAGAGACAGACAGAAAACAGCTATATTATGTCCTTCTCAGGGTAGAAAGCAAAACTAAGAAAATACATTTAATTTATTTTTACTTTATATATATTTTTGAGATGGAGTTTCGCTCTAGTTACCCAGGCTGGAGTGCAATGGCGTGATCTCGGCTCACCGCAACCTCTGCCTCCTGGGTTCAAGCAATTCTCTTGCCTCAGCCTCCGGAATAGCTGGGACTACAGGCCCGGGCGGGCGCGGTGGGTGGCTCATGCGTGTAATCAATCCCAGCACTTTGGGAGGTGGGCGGTTGATGAGGTCAGGAGACCGAGACCATTCTGGCTAACACGATGAAACCCCATGTCTACTGAAAATGCAAAAGTCATCCGGGTGTGGTGGCACATGCCTATATTCCCAGATACTCGGGAGGCTGATGCAGAAAGAATCACTTGTACCCGGGATGGAAAGGTTGCAGTCAGCCTAGATTGTGCCATTGCCCTCTACCCTAGGCGACAGAGTGAGACTGTGTCTCAAAATAAATAAGTAAATTCGTTCGTTCGTTCATTCATTCATTAATTCTAAATAGACATGCAGGTTGTCAGCTTCTGGCCTCATGGTATCTGAGCTGACAAGTCCCGTAATCTGCCTATCGCAGGACTGTACAGGTAAGGAGTATATATATATAGAGAGAGACAGAGTTTCTCTCTTGTTACCCAGGCTGGAATGCAATGGTGTGATCTCGGCTCACTGCAACCTCCGCCTCCTGGGTTCAGGCAATTCTCCTGCCTCAGCCTCCTGAGTAGCTGGGATTACAGGCATGCGCCACCGTGCCCAGCTAATTTTTTGTATCTTTAGTAGAAATGGGGTTTCACCATGTTGACCAGGATGGTCTCGATCTCTCGACCTCGTGATCCACCCGTCTCGGCCTCCCAAAGTGCTGGGATTACAGGCTTGAGCCACCGCACCCGGCCTAAAAAAAAATATTTTTTTAATGGTCATGTTTAAAACAACTATTTTTGTTACACGGAAGTACACGGATATACCCCAAACACAGAAACAGCTCTTCTCTTTGGAAACAACTCTTTTAAAAATTGTCTTAGGCCTGGTGGGTGTGCCAGTGATACTTTTAGCTTTCCACCTTGACGGAGAGAATTTCCAATCGGTCTCTCCTTTCTGGAAGGAAGTTTCACATAATCCGATGGGTGGAGACTTAGGTTGTGTCTCCCTGGGGCCCTGGTCGATTGCTTGTGTCAACTATTTGGGAGGTCACGGCGGCCCCACTGTGCTGTGGTAGGGGGAGGGCTCCATTCTTCCCCTCCTCCACTCCCGGTCCTGGCAATCCCAGTTCATTCTGGGTTGACACTCTCTGTTGGCAGGCTGACTTCGGGCATCTCCTAGCGGCCACTGTTACTCTAAAAACAGAGGCCTCACGGAGAAAGAACGCGCTCTGAAAACGGAGGCCTCAAGGAGGTAGAACGCTCAGGCCGCCTGCGCACAGCCCGAGGCAACTGTGTCTTGTCAGCTGCCCCCATCCCCACCCCCGCCCCCATCCCCCTCTCCAAGTTCCTCCCTCCCTTGTTGCCTAGGGAATCGCCATTCCGACCACTGGGTCTCATTGTTCTTTGATCAGATAAAAAGAATATCCTCCTAAATGAAAAGAAAGGCTAAACTTTGTTTTGCTGGAGATTGGATTGATTTTTATCCACTCAACCTGAGAGTTACAGTGTACTATGTAGATTGACTGTTTTTGGTGAAGCCAGTTTAGTTTTCATCAGTTTTTAGAATGTGAGAAATCATATTTTATTCTGTCATTTTATTTTTTTTTTGAGACAAAGTGTCGCTGTTGTTACCCAGACTGGAGTGCAATGGCGCGATCTCAGCTCACCGCAACCTCCACCTTCTGGGCTCAAGCAATTCTACTGCCTCACCCTCCCGAGTAGCTGAGATTACAGGCATGCGCCACCAAGCCCAGCTAATTTTTGTATTTGTAGTAGAGACGGGATTTCACCTCGTTAACCAGGATGGTCTCGATCTCTTGACCTCGTGATCCACCCACCTCGGCCTCCCAAAGTGCTGGGATTATAGGCGTGAGCCACCGTGCCTGGCCTCATTTGTTCTTCATAGCGTTTTCTAAAATTTTTACTTTTGCAACCTGACTAATAAGTATTCCTGACTGTGTTGGCTATTTTTGCCATAGAGAACAAATTTAATCCTCTGGTTATATTACTGTGTGAGTTTTTTCCCTTTAAATTAATTTTTATCTCAAAGGGCCATTTCTCTGACTTTTTCCTAACTTTTTAAGTTATATTATGCAGTTGAAAAATCCATGGGACAAGCCTCATAACACTTCATATGTTATTGAAAGTACTAAAGAAAATGGACCTGAGAAACCTAGCCCTACCTCAAGTTCATGTCATTTTTGTCATTTGTTTTGCTTTCCAGTTTTTAATGCACAAAATAGCAGTAACAACACCCAGTAACAATTACAGGATACTTGTAAGAATCATAAATCACTTTGATAAGGATCTTCTGTTCAGTATGCATTTCTGAATTTTTAGTCATAGGAAGATAGCGCTAGGTAGAATTTCAGGTGTCTAGTGTGGACATATTATTATCTAAAGTAATTGTTGTCTTGATGTGAAATAAAAGTGCTTTACCATCAAAGGAAAGTTCCACACAATAATATAACTATTGCTATTTTAGGAATATTATCAGGGTTTTAGTAATATTAATAAAAGAATTAGAAAGCTAAAGCAACTAGCCTTTTGGAAAGTTTTTTTAAAAAAGGCTCAAACCTCCCTCGGAGGTTGTGGTGGGTGGATCAGGGGTCAGGAGTTCGAGACCAGCCTGGTCAACATAATGAAACCCTTGCCTCTACTAGAAATACAAAAAAGTTATCGGGCCGTGCTGGCGCGTGCCTGTAATGTAGTCCCAGCTGCTCTCTCACTCGGGAGGCTTAGGTAGGAGAATCGCTAGAACCCAAAGCAGGCGGACGTTGCAGTGAGCCTGGGCGATAAAGACTGCTTCACAAAAATATTAGAATAAGGCAGGGTGCAGTGGCTCACGCCTGTCGTCTTAGCACTTTGGGAGGCCGAGGTGGGTAGATCACCTGAGGTCAGGAGTTCAAGACCGGCCTGGCCATCATGGAGAAACCCCATCTTTAGAAGAAGAAAAAAAGCCACACACACACACACACACACACACACACACACGCACTAGAATAGAATAGAATAGAATAGAATAGAATAGAATAGAATAGACAGAATAGAACAGAATAAAATAGAATTGAACAAATGAATTAATGAGCAATTTTTTGGGAACAAAAACAACCCATGGTGACACAAACCTATGCTTCTTGCCTTTCGAGGCAGCAATGATGCTACAAATTATGTGTGATTTCTTGATTTTTTACATTTCATTTAACGTTATCCTTATTCTATTTCTTGCTATTGTTATTATTTGAGACAGAGTCTTCCTCTGTCACCCAGGCTGGAGTGCAGTGGCGTGATCGCAGCTCTCTGCAACCTCCGCCTCCCGAGTCAAAGCGATTCTTCCACCTCGGCCTCTCAAGTGAGTAGCTGGGACTACAGGTGCGTGCCACCACACCCGGATAATTTTTGTGTATTTAGTAGAGATGAGGTTTTGCCCTAGTCACCAGGCTGGTCTTGAATCCCTGACTTCAAGTAATCCACCCATCGTCTCAGCCTCCCAAAGTGCTGGGATTACACTCGGTGCATTATGAGCGGCTCAGCTAACATGGTAACTTTGTGGCCTCATGGTTGGGCCTTTGGTTTCCACCCTGACAGCCAGAGGCTGCCTGAGAGAGCCCTGTCTCTCGAAAGAAGGGCGGTTATCTGCAGATAGCAGCAGGGTCTTGCTCTGAAATCCTCAAAGCCTCCGCTGTGATTCAGAATGGTGTATGTCTCAAACGGATGGTCTTGTTTATCTGCTCTGGTCTTTAGGAATGAATGCTCCCCTACTAAAATCTGTCACGGACACCTCCGGGGCCAAGGAATGTGGTGGGTGCAAGTTTGGAGGTGAGGCAGGTGCTTTGCTAGAGCTGAAGTGTTCAAGACCAGCCCGGGCCACAGGCTGCAGTGCATTTGTCTGGCCAAAGCCCATGGCAGACTCCACTTCCCAACCTCAAGCAATCCTCCCACCTTGGGCTCCAAAACAGCTAGAACTACAGGTGCCTGCCATCATGATGCCCGGCTAACTTTTTAATTGTTTTGATTTTTTAGTACAAACGGGGACTCGCTGTGTTTCCAGGGCTGGTCTCAAACTCCTGGGCTCGAGCGATTCTTTTACCTAAGTCTCCCAAAGTGTTGGGCTTATAGGCGTGAGCCATGGTGCGCTGCCCTCTTTCTATTTCTTTCATTCTTCTTCTTCTTCTCTCTCTCTCTCTCTCCCCATCTCTCTCTCTCTCCCCCTCCCTTTCTCCCCCCATTTCTTCCTTTTCTTTTATTTACTTATTTTTTAAAATAAAAGATGGGGTTTCACCATGTGTGTCAGGCTGGTCTTGAACTCCCGACCTCAGGTGATCTGCCCGCCTTGGCCTCCAAAGTACTTGGATTACTGGCATGAGTCACCACTCCCGGCCTCATTCTTTTTCTTTTCTCTCTTCCTTTCTCCCTACTTTCATTTCTCATTATCTTTATCTTTCTGCTTCTCTTTCTATTTTCTTTTTCATCTTTCTTCCCTTTTCATCTCTTTCTCTCTCTCTTTCTTTATATTTCTTGTTCTTTATCTTCCTTTTATTGATTTTTTTATTATGTAAAGATGGGGTTTCACCACGATGAACAGGCTGGTCTTGAACTCCTGACCTCAGGTGATCCACACACTTCGGCCTCCCAAAGTACTGGGATGACAGGCGTGAGCCACCGTGCCCACCCTGTTCTTTATCTTCCTTACTCTCTTTCTGTTTTCTTTACTTGTTTCTTTCCATCCCTCCATGTGTGTGTCTTTCTGTGGATTCTGAAAGAGTCTTCATTCTATACCACAAACCTGAGACTTTAGCGTTGTTGTTTCTCCTCCTTGTTGCATAACATGAGTTCACCGTTCTTCTGTTTTGGTACTCTGTTGACGGTTGAAAGTTGGGGGCTGGTGGAACAGAGAAATGACTCTGACTTTGGTAGGTTTTATGAGAGACATAGGAGACCGAGGAACATAAGATGAGTGCTTTGCTGAATGCCCTGCTTGTTTCCCCCCACCCGGCTCGTAAGAGTACAAACACAGCTGATGGGTTGGAAGATCTCTATGTGGTCGTGACTCTGCTGTTATGCTTGACAATAGCGGCGACGACTTGAAAACGTTCACTCTTTTGGTGCCGATTTGGCACGGTGATGACAGATTTCAAATGGCCCGCGTCTGTACCTGATGGTACCGTTTTTCTTTTTTTTTCTTTTTTTTCTTTTTTGCCAATCAATGAGAGCATGTAAGGTTGCTGAGGTTGGCCTTGAACTCATGGCCTCGCCTTCGCAAGCACCACGACATCCTGCTGGAGCCACTTTGGGCCGCGATGGTACCGTTTTTCTGCTCTGGTGTTTAGAAAAAGGTGGAGCTTCCCCAAGGTGCTTTGTTTCCTTGTGTTTTCCTTTTGACATTAATTTATTCACTTTCGTATTTGTTTATTTGAGATGAAGTCTCAGCTGGGGTTGTCTGCATGCACCTATGAAATGAATGAATGACTGAATGAATGAAGGAACGAGTCGGTTTTCATAAATATTTACAGGCGAGGTCGGGTGCGGCAGATAAGGGCAGGGCCTTGCTCTGAAATCCTCGAGGCCTCCGCTGTGATTCGGAATGGTGGCTAGCTCAAGTAGATGGTCCTGTTTATCTGCTCTGGTCTTTAGGAACAAGCGGAGCCTTCCCATGCTCCGCCACCTCCTTGTATGTCTTCTACGACCGTCCCTCCATCCATCCGTTCATGCATCCATGTATTTTTTTAAAGATGGGGTCTCTCTGTGTCACCCAGGCTGATCGTAGGTCCCTGTGACCTTGAACTGACTGGTGGGCTTAGAGGGATCCTCCCATGCCTCAGACTCCTGAGGAGCTAGGCCTACAGGCTTGGGCAGGTGCTAGGACGCACCACGACACAAAACGCCTGGCTGAATATCTTCCTTCTTTTTAATTGTTTTCTTCTGAGACAGAGATCCCACTCGCTCGCTCTGTGGCCCGGGCTGGAGTGCAATTGCTACGGGACCAAATGGGAGGGTCGGGCTGCTTATTCTTGTGGCGTGATGATGAGCTGAAGATGAATTGGGAAATGAGGGAGTTTTTATTTCTGTGACCGCTTACGGGGAAACGGAAGGCCTGGAAAATATCGCCAGACCGACTCAAAATTACGGAGGGCGTCAGAGCCTGTACACCTTCCGAGCTCTCTGTGTACGTGTAATGGTGCATGGTCACCTAAAGAGGGAAGCGAATTTTTTTCCCTTTCTTTCCTTCCCCCCGGAGTCTTTTTCTGTCACCCAGGCTGAGGTGCAGTCAGTGGTGAGGTCTCGGCTCACTGAGACCTCCACCTCCCGAGTTCCAGCGATTCACCTGCCTCGGCCTTTCAAGGGCCTAGAGACAGGGGTTTTGCCATGTTGACCGGGCTGGTTTGGAACTCCTGACCTCAGGTGACCCGCCCGCCTCTGCCTCTGACTACCGGAGTGCTGGGGTGAGGGGTGTGGGCCGCCGGGCTCGGCCCGGTTTTTCTTTTGTTACTAGAAAAGAAAATAGCTAGCGTGGGCCCTCTCGCTATCACCGTATAAACTCTGCTATACTGCGGGATATGGCGCGCATGTGAGTGAATGCGTGGGTACGTGCGTGCGTGCGTACGTAGGTGCGTGTGTTTCTGCGTGTATTGCCAAGTCACGGTGCTTCCTTCCTTCTCTGGGGCTCCGCTCAATTAGTTGCGGAGAAATGCCTGGGAGGATGTCGGACTGACACTTGCATATGTTGTCATCGGGCGTCACCTAGCGGTCACCGGTTCTCGAAAGCCTAGGCTGCGTTACGGGACGCTCTGGCCCCCGGCCCACAGTCAGGAGCGATTGTGGCTTCTCTCCGCTACCCGCCCTCCCCACCACGCCCCGATTTTCACCTCCCTTCCCACCTCACACCCCGCCCTCCCTTGGTCCATCCGTTCACCTCCCCTGACTCCCTCTTTGCCCAGACGACCCCTGGAGACCCTGGCTGGGCCCAATTGTTCTTCTCTTTGATCCGTTGTTTCCCATTCTTTCTTCGTGTCTTTTTTAACCCATATGGATTTTTCTGCCTGGGTTTTACAGATGACAGTTCCACTTTAGGCCTTGTCGTTAGTGGGGACTTTCCTGATTCTCCCCAGATGTAGTGAAAGCAGGTAGTTGTCAAGAGTGTGCTAGTAAATGGCATTTCCCAGAAATCATCGATTGAGTGTGGAGGAAGAAACATGCAGTGCTCCCCTTTTAAGGCAGTGATGCCAGCAATAATGAACTAGGTGTCATTGCTGGAGTCCGCTTATTTCCTGAGTTGCCCTCCGTGCCCACCCCCACCCCAGGCTTGAAAACATTCTAGAATAACCTACTGTGCCTCCGTTTCTTCCCTTTCCTCTTTGTGTCCCCTCCTTCTGCCCTCCGTTTCTCTTCTTCCACTCAGGCATATCCCCGCTCCTCTCTCTCTCTCTCTCTCTCTCTCTCTCTCTCTCTCTCTCTCTCTCTTCCCCCTTCCAATCTCCCTCTCTCCCCACCCACCACGCCTCCCTCCTTCCCTAGGTAAACTCACTCAACCACCCTGGCCCAGGCCCTCATAGTCAATTTTTTTCTCTTTTGAGACAGAGTCTCACTCTGTCACCTAGGCTGGAGTGCAATGGCATGATCTCAGCTCACCGCGACCTCCATCTCCCGGGTTCAAGAGATTCTCCTGCCTCAGCCTCCTGAATGGCTGGGGTTACAGGCATGCACCACCACGTCTGGAGAATTTCTCGTTCTTTTTAACATTAAAATTAAAGAAGTTTTTTTTGTATTTTTAGCAGAGACAGGGTTTCACCATGTTGGCCAGCCTTGTCTTAGATTCCTGACCTCAGGTGGCCCACCCGCCTCAGCACCCTGAGAGTGCTGGGATGACAGGCGTGAGCCACCGCGCCCAGCTCAGTCACCTTTAACTGTTATGCTATGTGTGGTATTTTTATTTTTCTGGCCAACATATTCGTAAGGTGAAAGGTGTATTGTAGCCCCTTTCTGGGCCTTACTATGCTTTTAGAGGATTTTTAAAATGAAATCTTTTTTTTTCTCCTTTTGATTCTCTCTTCCTAATTGCCTTTTCCAGTTCTTTTCTTCTTGTTTGTCTCTTTCGTTGTTTCTGTGTTTCTTGTGTGGATTTTTCATTTCTTTTCTTTTGTTCTAGGACTGTTGAAATGAGTCTTTAAGGCCAACGTCAAAAATTGTATCTGTTATGATTCCCTTGGAATGGGACCTGTGTGTGACTGAGATGCTGGTGCCTGTGGCATTTCAGGGTGAGTAGATGGATGTCTGCCTCTCCCTTGGGCTGACAGAGCCCTGGGCTTTGTTTGGGGATTGGGAAAGTGCTTCTTCCCTACCCTAGATCCAGAAACTGACCATGGCCCAGACAGACCAGAGTTTGTAATTCCCTTGGGGTTTACCTTTGCACCAAGGATCCAGACAGCAGCCATTGGGGAGGGGAGGCTGACTTCTGTATTATGCCAGGACCCACCAGATCGTTTTGCACTGAAACCCTAAAAATTATGTAGCTTGTCTTGAACCTGAAGAGAATACCATTATGTTGTCCCCTAAGCATATATTTTTATATCTCTGAGTTGTAAAGAAACACCCTAAGGTGAAAGGATTCATCACTCATCTTCTCAGCCTCTGGCTTTTCAGAGCACTCTCCTCTCAGGAGATGTTACATAAAAGTGTGTTGAACTGACATGAGAAAGAAAAAACATGTTTATTTGACACAAAAGTATAGATAATCCCATATTCAAATTTACTTGACAGATCAGAAAACAGACTAAATAACACAAATTCTTTTTTTTTTTTTTGGTCTCAGTTCAAGTTTAATACAAACTACAAAAGATCAATGGGTTGATGCCCTCTACTGATACATCATACAAATCAATGGCCTGCCCACAACACAACTCCAGCCATTCCTATTGTAGGAAGAAAAGCTGGTCTCTCCACTCTCTGTAGGAAAGGCCTCCCTTGTAACACACCACAATTCAGCTGAATCTGAAGTCTTGTGTTTTACTCATGGGGGAAAAAAAATACAAAAGGGGTTTTGTTCTCATGGCTGTCCACTGCAAGCCTGGAATAAACAGCCCACTCACTTCTGTTTGCAGAAATATTCTTTGCTCTTTTGGACATCAGGTTTGATGGTATCACTGCCAGGTTTCCAGCCAGCTGGACACACTTCCCCATGTTTGTCAGTGAACTGGAAGGCCTGAACTAGTCTCAAAGTCTAATCCACAGAGCGGCCAACAGGGAGGTCATTTACAGTGATCTGCCGAAGAATACCCTTATCATCAATGATAAAGAGGCCCCTGAATGAGATGCCTTCATCAGCCTGCAAGACCCCATAATCCTGAGCAATGGTACACTTCGGGTCTGATATCAAAGGAATGTTAATGGGTCCCAGTCCTCCTTGTTTCTTAGGCGTGTTGATCCATGCCAGGTGACAGAAGTGAGAATCCACAGAAGAACCAATCACTTGGCAGTTGAGTTTCTTAAATTCTTCTGCCCTATCACTGAAAGCAATGATCTCCGTGGGGCACAAAAAGGTGAAGTCAAGAGGGTAAAAGAAGAACACAACATATTTTTCTTTGTAGTCCGACAGGCTGATATCTTTAAATTGACCATCTGGCATAACAGCTGTGGCTTTGAAGTTGGGGGCAGGGTGCCCAATTTTAGCATTTCCTGAAGACATCTTCCTATCAGCAGTCCTGACACAAGCCTCAGAGAACAAACCACCGGACAGAAAGAAGACGCCAATAACACAAATTCTTGTTTTTTTTTTCTGAGACTATCCTTCATCTTTTTTTTTTTTTAAGCCTACAGCACCCGGTATTCCCAGGCGGTCTCCCATCCAAGTACTAACCAGGCCCGACTCTGCTTAGCTTCCGAGATCAGATGAGATCAGGTGCGTTCAGGGTGGTATGGCCGTAGACTATCCTTCATCTTATTCAAGAGGAAAATTTTACAAATTGACCACATTGCTCATAAACACTTTTCTTCAGATTAGTAGAAAACCTTTGGAATCTAGACTTGTAAGCTCATTCTGGAATATCGTCTCCTACAAAGAATTGAGTATAGTTCAAATGTAATTACGATTAAATTATTCACTCATACTCATCATCTTTTAGCTACTTATTATGTGCAAGATATAATAATGGGTACTGTAAAGAGCCTTTCTCTTTATTTAGTCTTCAACTTGGCTCTGACCCAAACCACTGCAGACAGTTTCCTACCTGAAGGGGCAAATGGGAGCTGAAGTCCAGCCTTCACTCTGTTTGCCAAACCATATACCCTGGCATGAGGTTGGCTGTGTCCACCCAGGAGAAGTGGTATGTTTTTTTTGTAATTCTAACAAAGTCATTTATGGGCTAAAGGTTGTTTTGGCCCTGCTCCTCCTTCCACACACATCTCCTAAACAGCACTTGTCCCATCTGTGATTACTTTTACCTTTCCAGAGTATGGCTGTTCAGTTTAATGTACTTTCTGTTGCATGAAATTGCCAAAGTAGAGGAAAAAAAGCACACCATGTGATTTCCCCAGGGCCAAGACTTCCCCAGGAATGGTTCTGACTGAGAGGACACAAAAACAAACACTTTAACACCAACGTATATCCTGGCCAAATTCTCTTTTTGTAGCACAAGGTAGCTGTATTAAATACAGAACAAGCAAAGTGAGAATTGAATGTGAATTATAAAGCAGAATTATAGTCATAATAAGTGAACTAAACATGAAAAGAATCAGAACCTCTAATTATTTTTTATTGGTGACATTTTTCCAAATATGTAAGTTACTTTTGAAAGATAGCATCTCTTTGAAATCAACTCTCAGCTTCCTGCAAACCTTTAAATGTCCCTACACTCCTTAGTCAACTAAGAGTGATTACTTTTATTGCTACATGTCATATATGTTTGTTTTGGAGAACATGATGTTAATCATGATTAAATTGTATAGAATAAAAAATGCTTATTACCTGCAAGAAAAAGTAAAATCCAACACAGCTGTAAAAATATTAGCTAACCTGTAAAAATTTGTGTGGATTTCCTAGCAAACTAGTAATGAAAATTCTGAAATCTATATTAATTCTTTTTTTTTTTAATTTTTATTGCATTATAGGTTTTGGGGTACATGTGCAGAACGTGCAAGATAGTTGCATAGGTACACACATGGCAGTGTGTTTTGCTGCCTTCCTCCCCCTCACCCACACTTGGCATTCATCCCCAGGCTATCCCCCCCAGCCCCCCCCACTGTCCCTCCCCCATTCAAAGGTTTCTCTAAAAGGCAAGACTAGGTCAGTTAATTTACTATTTCAAATAGATATTGGCTTACCAGTATATGACTCATACTGACATTGTTCATTTGAAATTTTGTGAAAAATCTGAGGCCTTACTGGGTAAAGCAAATTATTCTCCTCCTATTACCTCTCTTGTCTGTCCTCAAATAGGATTATACCTATGATTCCAAGGTAGAGAAATCACCAAGGGGTGAATTCCATCAGCCCCTGCTATGGACTGAATTGTTCCCACCTCAACCCACATTCATATGTTGAAGGCTTAACTTGCTGTGTGACTATTTGGAGACAGGCCTTTAAGGAGATTATCAGGTTGAATGAGGTATGAGAAGGCAAAGAGCCACCAGAGTCTTCTGTCTGCCATGCGAGAACACAGTGAGAAGGTTGCCATCTGCAAGCCAGGAACGGATCCCTCACCAGAACCTGACAAGCCTGGCACCTGAACTCAGACTTCTATTCTCCACAACTGTGAGAAAATAAATCCCCATCAGTTAAACCACCCAGCCTACAGTATTTTGTTATGACAGCCAAAGCATACAGGCCAGAAAGCAAACTAACTAAAATAGCATACATTATTAACATTTTAGTAAATATGTATAAAGAAGAAATGATTTATAATTTTCTTATTTTTATAATTTTATGCCTGTGAATAAAAGCATCTTTAAAACTTGAGTCACTTTTATTGATCTGTAATAAACACTCTAGGAAAATTGGTGTTGATGCTATGCAGGCCTAGCTTCAAAAGACTTACTCTTGCCTCCTGCCAATTAGATTATTGCTCTGAAATTTCTCCTGTAACAGAAAATCCCAGAACTACCACTCTTAAAGTTCCAATATAAATGCTGCTGCTTCTCTTAAACTTTGCAGATTTCCTGCTCTAGGCTTCCTCTTCTGCACTACCACAGTACTTTATTTATTTATTTATTTATTTATTTATTTATTTATTTATTAAAATAAAAAATTATTTAAGGAAGGTAATAATACACTATTATGCCTGGCTGTAAATAATATTTTCTTTTCTTTTCTTTTTTTCTTTGCCAATCAATGAGAGCTTGTAAGGTTGCTGAGGTTGGTTGGCCTTGAACTCTTGGCCTCGCCTTCACAAGCACCATGACATCTGGCCGGAGCCACTTTGGGCCCCTCTTTTTTTTTTTTTTTTTTTTTAATAAAAGGCAAGAAGGAGAGGAAAAGGGAAGAAGAAAAAGAGGGAGAGAGAACAGGAATATTGCTTTATTCTATAAATGGGTATTAATAATGGCCAATCAATATTTTGTGTATTTAAAGTGGGGAATGTATATTTTGTGTATTTAAAGTGGAGAGCTCTACAAGTGTTTATTAAGTTTACTTGTTCCAGTTCTGAGTTCAAGTTCTGGATATCCTTATTAATTTTCTGTCTCATTAAGTCTAAATTTTTTTATGGGTCTTATGTATCTGGGTGTTAGGATCCTTAGCTCTTATTATTGCATTGATCCTTTTACCACTCTATCTTTGTTGCTTTGAAATCTGTTTTATCAAATGCGTGAATTGCAACTCCTGCTTTTTGTTTATTTATTTATTTTTGCTCTCCATTTCGTTGGTAAATATTTCTCCAACCCTTTGTTTTGAGTCTTTGTGTATCTTTGGATATAAAATGGATCTGGATGTAGTATACCATTAGGTTTTGGCTGTATCTATTGATTAGGGGATTTAGTCAATTTAAATTTAGGATTACTGCCATTTGATGTTAACTGGCTATTTTATCCATTCGTTGATGGAAATTCTTTATGTTGATGCTCTTTACTTTTTGGTATATTTTTAGAAAGGCTATTACTGGTTGTTCCTTTCTGTGTGTAATGCTTCTTTTAGAAGTTTTTGTAAAGAAGGCCTGGTGGTAATAAAATCTCTGAGTATTTGCTTGTTCATAAAAGATTTTATTTTTCCTTCAATTGTGAAGCTTAGTTTGGCAGGATATGAAATTCTGGGCTGAAAGTTCTGTTCTTTAAGGATGTTAAATATCGGCCTCCACTCACAGTACTTAATTTAACATGTCATTTATTATATTTCACCTTGTAATTACCTTGACTTATACATATGCCTGCTCTTCCACTAGAGAACACAGATCTTGAGATCAGGGGCCATGTTATCTTTTTCAGATTTCTCTAATGTCCTCTGTGGTGTTTTCTCAGTAGTGAGTATATATATTGGTAGATATGTGAAAGAATGAATGAATTACTAAATAAGTGGATGGATAAATGAAGGTATTGATTAAAAATTTGTTTATTTATTTACATTTTGTCTCTTGAATCTTTTATATCATCCAGGAAAATTGTCTTTCCACCATCATGACTCCCCTTGATGACACATGTATGAAGGAGAAAGTGTTAATAAAAAGGAAAATGGATAAATCTTTAGTTGCAATGCCTCTGATTTTTTAGGCATAGTACTAGTATAAATTATTTAATTCTGATTATTTGTATTTTACTATCTCCATTTTACTGACAGAAAAACTGAGGATCTGTGAGGTAAAAATACATCCATACCCATGCAGTTGCCAAAAAAAAAGCTACAGTGTGAGCATGATGCTAAATCCAAGCCCAATCTTGTCTTTTCTTCTTGGTGGCATTTTCTTAGCTTTTCCCTCAGCCTTCTGAAGAAAGATGAAGAAGAGGTGTACATATTTTCTGAGGCCACTTAACATGTCCTTCTTCCTGTATCCAACTTGGAGGAGGTGCTGACTATTTCCCAATGATTTTCACTTTCTTGCCACTGTAAGACAACATCAATCTCAGTTTGCTCAGTAACCTCAGAAGTACCCTTAACTTCGCTTAACTATAGTACTACTGAACCAAACCTTTGATGCCACTGAAGGTCTGATATCTCAGAGGACTCCAGCACTGCAAAGGTGTCAAGTTCCTCCCAATCCGATGTTCTTCCTGATGCCACTTCCCAAAGTATAAAATTTGAAGGCAGGACATAATGAGATTCAGGCGAATCTGAATTACATTTCAGGTCTGTCACTTATTAACTATGTATACCTTAATCTTTCTCAGTTTCCACATTTAATAATGTATAAATTCAGACATATCTGAACATATAGAAAAGGCTGGGAAGACAGATTTATTGAGGTATAATTTACAACAGGGACAGAAACACCTCTTTGTGAATATGGCAGACTAGCTCAATATTCATCAATCATATTTTTTCTTTTTGAGCACTTCGAAAAACTACATTTCTGATCATCCTTGGCTGTTAAGACTGGGGTCCTGTGTACGTCCTCTTTCTGTCTGGTGGTTTGTCCTCTGAGGCTTGTGTCAGGACTGCTGATAGGAAGATGTCTTCAGGAAATGCTAAAATTAGGCACCCTGCCCCCAACTTCAAAGCCACAGCTGTTATTCCAGATGGTCAGTTTAAAGATATCAGCCTGTCGGACTACAAAGAAAAATATGTTGTGTTCTTCTTTTACCCTCTTGACTTCACCTTTGTGTGCCTGGAGATTATTGCTTTCAGTGATAGGGCAGAAGAATTTAAGAAACTCAACTGCCAAGTGATTGGTTCTTCTGTGGATTCTCACTTCTGTCACCTGGCATGGCTCAACACACCTAAGAAACAAGGAGGACTGGGACCCATGAACATTACTTTGATATCAGACCTGAAGCACACCTTTGCTCAGGATTATGGGGTCTTGAAGGCTGATGAAGGCATCTCATTCAGGGGCCTCTCTATCATTGATGATAAGGGTATTCTTCAGCAGATCACTGTAAATGACCTCCCTGTTGGCCGCTCTGTGGATGAGATTTTGAGACTAGTTCAGGCCTTCCAGTTCACTGATAAACATGGGGAAGTGTGCCAAGCTGGCTGGAAACCTGGCAGTGATACCATTAAGCCTGATGTCCAAAAGAGCAAAGAATATTTCTGCAAACAGAAGTGAGCAGGCTGTTTATGCCAGGCTTGCAGTGGGCAGCCATGAGAACAAAACCCCTTTTGTATTTTTTTCTCCCCCATGAGTAAAACACAAGACTTCCAAAAAAAAAAAAGACTGGAGTCCTCTCATGGAAGTAATGTTCACTACATTCAGTCATGGCCACAAAATGTGTCATGTGATCTTCCTTACTCTTTGTTAGCCAGCCAGATAAATACAGATGATACAGCAGAAAACTCTGCAGAGGCCCTAAAAAATTATTCTACCACAAGATGGAAGAATTGAGGTTCCAGAATCATAGAATGGAAAGCTTCCAAAAGAAAAAACTTCAGCGGGTGAAGTCACTAAGATTTTAAGGTTGTTTTGTTACAGGACTTGGCACTAACTACGTTGATTAATACAATTTCTCAGGAATCAGAGAATCTAAGTCTAGGGCAAAAATAATAGATGATTCCAGGAGAAAAAATATGATTTGTTCTTCCACAACTGATGAGCATTGCTCAGAGTATTTTCTGGACAGATTTCTTTCCTTTCCCGTCACCACTCTCCCACACCCAGGTGGTAATAATGCCACAACTAGCAGAGGCCAACCTATCATAAACATCCTCATTAGAGTGTCCAAACACACTGACAGTGCAAAGGTGTACTGGTTTGTATACTGCATAACAAAAGAGAAGGTGGAGAATATTTCACCACTTTAACAAGAAGTGGTTGGAGAGCAGAACAGAGGAGAGTAACATGTCAGAAGCAAAGAATGTCACACTAGTTACCTAGGATGCAGGCAGCCCAGGAAGGTCTGAGGAGACCAGAGCAAACTAAAATTTCTAGAGGGTTCAGCCTTCCCACTCCATAGTTACTGAGGCAGAATCATGCTAAAAGAGCTCAGGTTATAGTACCCATTTTAGTCCCTTCCTTATTTCCCTTTTATGTTGAACTTCCCTCATTAAAAGCATCCTGACTTTTCAACTAATGCTTTTGAATAGCGCAATGATTTTGCACCTCCCTGTAAAGGAGGATATTGGAATTACATGTTGAGTGAGGGACATGCCGAGAACTGCTGTCCATCTTCCAGTGAACTGTGTGATAATCCTGTTAAGCTTCTTACAGGGAAGTCATTAAACAATTTTGAAAACTGTTTCCTCTCACATCATAACTGCATGCATAATCTGATCTAGTCTTTTTAATATAAGCTGTTTGACTGCACAGATTTAAATAACAGCACTTTGCTTGTTTTAGATAATCTCTTCTTACACTCCCCTCAGCTCAGTTACCAAGTGCATTTGTAGACTTTCTCTCAGTTTAGGTATTATCCTGTAATTTTTCTTTGTTCACGATTTTAACATTTAATTGATTTTCTTTTAACAGTATAGTACCCCTCCTTTAGTTTTTTGATGCCTTTTTCATCACTTGTACCAACACATTTTTCACTCATGTCACCCTGTCACCTTCCTGTGCATTGGTCTGTTTGAATTTGTTGTAACTGGCATTTTGTTCTTATTGCAACCCACCTATCTTCATGAAACTGCCTAATTTGTTAAACATAATTTATGTTTGGCACTTCACCTTTTTTTTTTTGCTCCAAGACACTTTATCACCTAGTTATTTTTTTTTATGCTTCGTCCTTTCCTTCCTTCTTTCCTCCCTACCTCCTTTCTTTTCTTTTTCCCTTCCTTCCCTTCTTTCTCCCTTTTCTTGTTCTTAAATAAGTATGTTAATGAATATGTGATGTCAGAAATCCGGCCTGAATATATTTACAACAAACAAGTTTTCCACTTTTATCTTCTGATTATTTAGTTTCTTCATTAAACTTGAAAACTCAATTTCCTTTTGGCTCCATAGAAATATTAACTTTTTTTATAAGGAAAGAAAAAGGGGAAGAAAAAGAGGGAGAGAGAACAGGAATATTGCTTTATTCTATGAATGGGTATTAGTAATGGCCGATCATTAGTTTGTGTATTTAAAGTGGAGAGCTCTACAAGTGCTTATTAAGTTTACTTGTTACTGATCTGAGTTCAGATTCTGGATATCCTTATCAATTTTCTGTCTCGTTGAGTCTAAATCTCTTTATGGGTCTTGTTTATCTGGGTGTTAGGATGCATTGATCCTTATACCACTCTATCTTTGTTGCTTTGAAATCTGTTTTATCAAATACATGAATTGCAACTCCTTTTTGTTTATTTATTTGTTTTTGTTCTCCATTTGGTTGGTAGATCTTTCTCCAACCGTTTGTTTTGAGTCTTTGTGTATCTTTGGATATGAAATGGGTCTGGACGTAGTATACCATTAGGTTTTGGCTGTATCTTTTGATTGGGGAATTTAGTTGATTTAAATTTAGGATTACTGCCATTTGATGTTAACTGGCTATTTTATCCATTCGTTGATGTAAATTCTTCTTTATGTTGATGCTCTTTACTTTTTGGTATGTTTTTAGAAAGGCTAATACTGGTTGTTTCTTTCTGTGTGTAATGCTTCTTTCAGAAGATTTTGTAAAGCAGGCCTGGTGGTAATAAAATCTCTGAGTACTTGCTTGTTCATAAAAGATTTTATTTTTCCTTCAATTGTGAAGCTTAGTTTGGCAGGACATGAAATTCTGGGCTGAAAGTTCTGTTCTTTAAGGATGTTAAATATCGGCCCCCACAGAAATATTAACTTTTATCTGCAGGACAGAGAGGACTTACATCTTTAACCACACTTGAATAATTGGGTAAAATTGAAATGTACTTCTGGTGGCTTAACTAACAGAAAATGGATTCCTGATCTCCAGGGAAGACTCCGTAATAACACTCTATCAGTGAATTAACAATTCAAGCATTAGGAAAGTCAGTTTTCAGGAGAGTCAGGTTTTGGACTTGACATGTTTTTGTTTTTAATTGCATTTTAGGTTTTGAAGTACATGTGAAGAGCATGCAAATTTGTTGCATAGGTACACATATGGCAGTGTGATTTGCTGCCTTCCTCCCCATCACCTATATCTGGCATTTCTTCCCATGCTGTCTCCCCAACTCCCCATCCACCTCTGTCCCTCCTCTATTTCCCCTAGACAGACCCCAGTGTGTGATGCTCCCCTCCCTGTGTCCATGTGTTCTCATTGTTCAACACCCACCTATGAGTGAGAACATGCAGTGTTTGATTTTCTGCTCTTGTGTCAGTTTCCTGAGAAAGATGGTTTCCAGGTTCATCCATGTGTCTACAGAGAACATGAACTTATCGTTTTTGATGGCTGCATAATATTCCATGGTGTATATGTGCCACATTTTCCCTGTCCAGTCTATCATCGATGGGCATTTGGGTTGGTTCCAGGTATTTGCTATTGTAAACAATACTTCAATGAACATTCGTGTGCATGTGTCCTTATGGTAGAAAGATTTATAATTTTTTTGATATATACTCAGTAATGGGATTGCTGGGTTAAATGGAATTTCTATTTCCAGGTCCTTGAGGAATCACCACATTGTCTTCCACAATGGTTGAACTAATTTACACTCCCACCAGCAGTGTAAAAGTGTTCCTATTTCTCCACATCCCTCCAGCATCTGTTGTCCCTCGATTTTGTAATGATTGCCATTCTAACTGGCGTGAGATGGTATCTCAATGTAGTTTTGATTTGCATTCCTCTAATGACCAGTGATGCTGAGCATTCTTTCATATGTTTGTTGGCCTTATGTATGTCTTTTTTTGTAAAGTGTCTGTTCATATTCTTCTCCCACTTTTGAGCTTGTTTGTTTTTTTCTTATAAATCTGTTTGAGTTCTTTGTAAATTCTGGATATCAGCCCTTTGTCAGACGGGTAAACTGCAAAATTTTTTTTCCCATTCTGTTGGTTACTGATTCACTCTAATGACTGTTTCTTTTGCTGTGCAAAAGATGTAGAGTTTGATTTGGTCCCATTTGTCTATTTTGCCTTTTATTGCCAATGCTTTTGGTGTTTTGGTCATGAAGTTCTTTCCTACGCCTATGTCCTGAATGGTTTTGCCTAGGTTTTCTTTTAGGATTTTTATGGAGTTAGGTCTTATGTTTAAGTCTTCAATCCAGCTGGAGTTAATTTTAGTGTAAGGTGTCAGGAAGGAGTCCAGTTTCTGCTTTCTGCACATGGCTAGCCAGTTTTCCCAACACCATTTACTAAACAGAGAATCCTTTTTCCATTGCTTGTTTTTGTCAGGTTTGTCAAAGATCAGATGTTTGTAGATGTCTGGTGTTGCCTTCAAGGCCTCTGTTCTGTTCCATTTGTCTATATCTCTGTTTTGATACCAGTACCATGCTGTTTTAATTACTGTAGCCTTGTAGTATAGTTTGAAGTCTGGTAGTGTGATGTCTCTCACTTTGTTCTTTTTCCTTAGAATTGAATTGGCTATGCGGGCTCTCTTTTGGTTTCATATAAAGTTTAAGGTGGTTTTCCCAGTTCTGTGAAGGTCATTGGTAGCTTAATGGGGATAGCATTGAATCTGTAAATTACTTTGGGCACTCTGGCCATTTTCAGGATATCGTTTCTTTTTAACCATGAACATGGAATGTTTCTCCATCTTTTTGTGTTCTCTCTTATTTTGTTGAGCAGTGGTTTGTAGTTCTTCTTGAAGAAGTCCTTTACATTCCTTGTTAGCTGTATTCCTAGGTATTTTATTCTCTTTGTAGCAATTGTGAATGGTAGTTCATTCATTCATGATTTGTCTCTCTTTAAGTCTGTTATTGATGTATAGGAATGCTTGTGATTTTGCACATTGATTTTGTATCTGAGACTTTGCTGAAGTTGCTTATCAGTTTCAGGAGATTTTGGGTTGAGACAATTGGGTCTTCTAAATATACACTCATGTCATCTGCAAACAGGAACAACTGGACTTCCTCCTTTTCTGTTTTAGTACCCTTTATTTCTTTTTCTTTCCTGATTGCTCTGGCTAGAACTTCCAATACTGTATTAAATAGGAGTTGTGAGAGAGGGCATCCTTGTCTAGTGCCAGATTTCAAAGGGAATGCTTGCAGGTTTTTGCCCATTTAGTATGATATTGGCTGTTGGTTTCTTGAAAACAGATTTTATTATTTTGAGATACGTTCCATCAATTCCTAGGTTATTGAGGGTTTTAAGCATAAAGAGCTGTTGAATTTTGTCAAAGGCCTTCTCTGTATCAATTGAGCTAATCATGTGGTTTTTGACGTTGGTTCTGTTTATGTGGTGAATTACGTTTATAGATTTGTGTATGTTGAACCACCCTTGAATCACAGGAATGAAGCCTACATGATCATGGTGGATAAGCTTTTTGATGTGCTGTTGCAATCCGTTTGCCAGTATTTTATTGAAGGTTTTTGCATCTATGTTAATCATGGATATTGGCCTAAAGTTTTCTTTTTTCACTGAGTCTCTGCCAGGTTTTGGTATCTTGATGATGTTGGGCTCATAAAATGATTTGGGAAGGATTCTGTCTTTTTGTATTATTTAGAATAGTTTCAGAAGAAATGGTACCAACTTCTCTTTGTGTGTCTCGGAGAATTTGGCTGTGAACCCATCTGGACCTGAAATTTTTTTGTGTGGTAGTCTCTTAATTGCTGCCTCAACTTCAGGCCTTCTTATTGGTCTATTCAGGGTTTTGACTTCTTCCTGGTTTAGGCTTGGGAGGATGCAAGTGTCCAGGAATTTGTCCATTTCTTCTGGGTTTACTAGTTTATGTGAATAGAATTATTTGTAATAGTCTCTGATGGTGGTTTATATTTCTGTGGAATCTGTGGTAATATTCCCGTTATTATTTTTTATTGCATCTATTTGATTATAATGTCTTATCTTTTTTATTAATCTGGCTAGAGGTTTGTCTATTTTGTTGATCTTTTTGAAAAACCAGCTCCTGAATTTATTGATTTCTTGAAGAGATTTTGTGTCTCTATCTCCTTCAGTTCTGCTCTGATCTTAGCTATTTCCTGTCTTCTGCTAGGTTTTGAGTTTTTTGATCTTGCTTTTCTAGCTCTCATTTTTGATGATAGGGTGTTGATTTTAGATCTTTTCTTGCTTCTGGTGTGGACATTTATTGCTATATATTTTTCTCTAGCAATTGCTTTAAATGTGTCCCAGACATTCCGGTATGTTGCGTCTTTGTTCTTGTTGGTTTTGAAGAACATTTTTATTTCTGTCTTTATTTCATTGTTTATCCAGTCAACATTCAAGAGCCTGTTGTCCAATTTTCATGAAGCTGTGCGGTTCTGAGTTAGTTTCCAAATTCTGCATTCTAACTTGATTGCACTGTGGTCTGAGAGAGTGTTTGTTTTGATTTCTGTTCTTTTGCCTTTGCTGAGGAGTGATTTACTTCCAATTGTGTGGTCAATTTTAAGTAGGTGTAATGTAGTGCTGAGAAGAGTGGATATTCTGTGGCTTTGGCTTGGAGAGTTCGGTAAATGTCTGTTAGGTTTGATTGGTCTAGGTCTGAGTTCAAGTCCTGAATATGCTTGTCAATTTTCTGTGTGATTAATCTGTCTAATATTGACAGTGGGGTGTTAGAGTCTCTCACTATTATTGTGTGGGAGTCTAAGTCTCTTTGTAAGTCATTAAGAATTTGCTTTATGTATCAGGGTGCTCCTATATTGGGTGCTTATATATTTAGAATCATTAGCTCTTTTTGTTGCATTTGACCCTTTTACCATTATGTAATGTCCTTCTTTGTCTCTTTTGATCTTTCTTGGTTTGAAATGTATTTTATCAGAGACGAAGATTGCAATCTCTGCTTTTTTTTTCTCTCTCCATTTGCTTGGTAAATCTTCCTCCATCCTTTTTGTTTTGAGCCTTTGTGTATCCTTACATGTGAGATGGGTTTCCCCAGCACATTGATGGGTTCTGGGTTTTTATCCAATTTGCCTGTCTGTGTCTTTTAATTGGGGCATTTAGCCCATTTACATTTAGGGTTAATATTGTTATGTGTGAATTTGATCCTGCTATTTTGATGCTATCTGGCTGTTTTGCCTGTTAGTTCATGCAGTTTTTTCATTGTGTCGATGCTGTTTACCATGTGGTATGTTTTTGGAGTGGCTGGTACTGGTTGTTTCTATGTTTAGTGGCTCTTTCAGGAGCTCTTTTAAAGCAGGCCTGGGGTGATAAAATGTCTGAGTACTTGCTTGTTCATAAAGTATTGTATTTTTCCTTCAATTATGAAGCTTAGTTTGACAGGGTATGAAATTCTGGGTTGAAAGTGCTTTTCTTTAAAGATGTTGAATATTGGCCCCCACTCTTTTCTGGCTTTTAGAAATTCTGCTGAGAGATCTGCTGTGAGTCTAATGGGTTTCCCTTTGCAGATAACCCGACCTTTCTCTCTGGCTGCCCTTAACATTTTCTCTTTCATTTCAACCCTGGTGAATCTGACGATTATGTGGCTTGGGGTTGCTCTTGAGGAATATTTTTGTGATGTTCTCTGTATTTTCTGGACTTGAATATTGGCCTGCCTTGCTAGGTTGGAAAAGCTTCTCTGGATAGTATCCTGAAGTGTGTTTTCCAGCTTGGATTCATTCTCTCCATCACATTCAGGTACACCTATCAAAAATAGATTAGGTCTTTTCACATAGTCCCATATTTCTTGAAGACGTTGTTTATTTCTTTTTACCCTTTTTTCTCTAATCTTGCCTTCTCATTTTATTTCATTGAGCTGATCTTCAACCTCTGATATCATTTTTTCTGCTTGGTCAGTTTGGCTGTTGAAACTTGTGTATGCTTCATGAAGCTTTCATGTTGTGTTTTTTTCAGCTCCATCAATTCATTTGCATTCCTCTCTAAGTTATTTATTCTTGATAGCATTTTATCAAATCGTTTTTCAAGGTTCTTAGTTTCTTTGCATTGAGTTAGAACATGTTTTCTTTAGCTCACAGAAGTTTATTATTTACCTTCTGAAGCCTGATTCTGTCAGTTCATCACACTCATTCTCCATCCAGCCTTGTTCCCTTGCTGGTGAGGAGTTGTGATTCCTTGTAGGAGGAGAAGTGTTCTGGTTTCGGGTGTTTTCATTCATTTTGCACTGGTTTCTTTTCATATTTGTGGATTTATCCACCTGTCATCTTTGTAGTTGTTGACTTTCAGATTGGGTCTCTGAGTGTTGATGATGAAGTTACTTTTTTCTGATTCTTAGTTTTCCTTCTAACATTCAGGTCCCTCTGCTGTAGAACTGCTGAGGTCCACTGAAGGCCCTGCTTGCCTGGCAATCACCTGCAGTGGCTGAAGAACAGTAAGGGTTGCTGCCAGTTTCTTCTTCTTCTATTTTTGACCCAGAGGGACACTGGCTAGATGTCAGTCTGAGCTCTCCTTTTTGAGGTGACTCTTTGGATATATGGTGGTCAGGAAGCTGCTTGAGAAAACAGTCTGTTTCTTATAGGAGCTCAAGTGCTGAGCTGTGAGTTCCATTGTTCATTCAGAGCTACTGGGCAAGTACATTTTAGTCTGCTGCAGTAGAACTCATAAACCCCCCTGTTTTCCCCCAGGTGCTCTGTTCTGGGAAGTTAGGGCTTTATTTATGAATTTCTGTTGTGTTGCTGCCTTTTTTCAGGGCTGCCCTACCCAGTGAGGAGGCATCCTAGTCACTGTCTGCTTGCAGAGGCTTTGCTGAGCTGCTGTGGGCTCCATGAAGCTGCACTGTGAACTTCCCTGCAGTCTTGTTTATATGGATATAATTAGAACTGCCTTGGCAATAGTGGCCCACCTCTGTAATGGTGGCCCGCCTCTGTAATGTCGAACTCTCTGTAATGGCAGGCTGCCTTGGCAATGGCAGACTGGCTCAGCAATGGCCGACTGCCTCCGAAGTGGTGGACTGCCTCAGTAATGGGAGATGCCCCTCTCCCACAAAGCTGTACCATCCTGGGTTCAGCTGTGCTTGCTGTGAAACTCTCAATCCAGAGCGTTTGAGATTGCTGTTTTTTTGTGTGGTTGGGACCAGCATAGCCTGCTAGCCTGATCACCTGCCTTCCTGCCTCAGAGCTTTTTTAAAAAATTTAGTTGAATGGGCAACTCTGTCTCCTTGGTGTTCCAGTCACCTGTTGAAACGGCGCCGGGATCTGTGTGATTTCCCATGCGGTGACCCACTGCATCAGCTGAAACAGCCACGCTGAGATTCATGGCTCTTTTTGCCTGGAAATCTCCTGGCCTGGCTCCCTGTTTCCATCCCCCTTTTTATCAGTTGAATGGGCCGGTGAAAACGGCTCCCAGACCAGTGTATTTTGTGTGGAGAACTGCCACACCTGGCCAAAACAGCCATGCTGGCAACCCATGGGGCTCTTCCACCTGAGAATCTCCTGGTCTGTGGGCAGGAAAAATCCATCTGAAAATGTGGAGTCCACTCACACTTGGCACTTTCCCTAGGAGCTGAAATCCTGAGCTGCTTCTAATCAGCCATCTGGAATCAGTCCCCTGGAAATTTACTTTCTCACAATCTTGGAAGCTAGAAGTCCAAAACCAAAATGTCAGAAGATGTGGTTTCTTCAGAAATCTCTTCTTGTCTGGCAGATGACCGCCTTATGTCTGTGTTTTCACATGGGTTTTTTTCTGGTGTCTCCTGTGTGTTCACATTTTATTTTCTTATAAGAGTGCCAGTGAATTTGGATTGAGCTGCACTGTAACAGTCTCACTTTTCTTTCTTCTTTTTTAATGTCAAGGCTGTAGTACCATGATGTAATCTTGGCTCACTGCAACCTCTGCCTCCCAGGTTCAAGTGATTCTCCTGTCTCAGCCTTCTGAGTAGCTGAGATTACAGGAATGCACCACCACACCCAGCTAATATTTGTATTTTTAGTAGAGACAAGTTTTCACCTTTTGGGCCAGGTTGGTCTTGAACTCCTGACCTCAAGTGATCCGCCCAACTCGGCCTCCCAATGTGCTGAGATTACAAGTGTGAGCCATTACATCTGACCCAGTCTCGCATTTTAATCATCTCTTTAAAGGCTTCATCTCAGTTAAAGTCACACTGTGAGGTACTGATTGTTAGGGCTTCAACATAATTTTTTTGGTTGTGGGAGGAGGAAATTCACATTTGATATATTTCAACCTGACTTACCTTCCAGATTATGGCCATTTGCCCATGGTAGTAGTACTCTTGGGGGTAAGTTCCAAGACCCCCAGTGGATGTCTGAAACCATGCATGATGCAGAGCCCGGTATGTACAATGTTTTTTCTATGCATACTTACCTATGATAAAGGTTTATTAATAAATGAGATGCAGTTCTCTTTTATTATAAGTTACTATTGTTAGCTTCTTAGCTGCAGACTGAAGATCACAATAGTAACTAATAAAAAAGCAACAATTATAACAACACACTCTACTAAAAGTTATGTAGATGTTGTCAGCGTCTCTCAAAATATCTTTTTTTTTAAGACAGAGTTTTGCCCTAGTTGGCCAGACTAGAGTAAAGTGGTGTGATCTCAGCTCACTGCAACCTCTGCTTCCTGGGTTCAAGCGATTCTCCTGCCTCAGCCTCCCGACTAGCTGGGATTACAGGGGCTTTCTCCCATGCCTGGCTAATTTTTTGTATTTTTATTAGAGACATTTTCACCATGTTGGCCAGGCTGGTTTTGAACTCTTACCCTCAGGTGATCCAACCGCCTGGGCTTCACAAAGTGCTGGGATTACAGTCGAGCTGCCATGCCTGGCCTCAAAATATCTCATTGTACTGTGCTCACTCTTCTTATGATTATGCCAGATAACACAATGCCTATTAGATAAAATGAAGGGAATAGCGTGATAATTCATATCCAGGCTTCGATGAGGTGACATGACATGACATCACCATACTTAGAATGGCATGCAATTTAAAACTTTTAAATTGTGTATTTTTAGAATTTTTTATTTAATGTTTTTGAACTGCTGTTGATTATGGGAAATTGTGGAAAGTGAAAGTGGACTGGGCTCTGTGGCTCATACGTATAATTTCAGCACCTTGGGAAGCCAAGGCAGGAGGATTGCTTGAGCTTTGGAGTTCAACACCAGCCTGGGAAATGTAGTGAGACCCCATCTCTAAAAAAATACAAAAATTAGCCAGGCATGGTGGTGTGCACCTGTATTTCCAGCTACTGGGGAGGCTGAATTGAGAGGATCACTTGAGCTCAGGAGTTCGAGGCTGCTGCGACTCAACATCATATCAGCCTGGGCAATAGAGCAAGTCCCTGCCAAAAGAAAAAGAGAGAGAGAGAGAAAGAAAAAAAAGAAAGTAAGGGAGAGAGGGGAGGGAAGGAAAGGGAAGGGAGAGAGAAGGGAAGGGAGGAAGAAAGAAAAAAAGAGAGGGAGGGAAGGAGGGAAGGAGGATAGAAGGAGGAAAGAAGGGGGAAAGGGAGGAAGGGAGAAACAGAGGTTGGGAGAAAGGAAGGAAAGAAGAAGGGAGGGAGGGAAGGAAGAAAACAGAAGGGAAGATAGGGAAGGGAAGAAAAAAAGGGAAGGAAGGGAGGAGGGGAGGAGGGAGGGAGTGAGGAAGAGAGTGAAGGAAGGCAGGAATAAAGAAGAAGGAAAGAAAAAGAAGAAAGGGAAACAGTAATGGGGGATGCTCATATTTTCAAAATAGAATTTACTATATGATGCTATAAAATAATCCCACTGATGTTTGACTACTACCACTGATGATGTGAAACAGAAGGTGTTTATGATCCTGGATGCAGATACTATAAGAGAGGATTCAGAATTCAAGAGCCTGCAGGCAGCTACTTCTTCTTATATAGAAATAGATAAGAAATGCATAAAACTTGGACACATGAGGACTTCCTTTCAATAGGCTGCTTAAGCCCCATGGTTTCAGCAAAATCTTAAAACTGATATGAGAGTCTGTTCATTTTATTGATTTTTCTAATTATTCAGCAGTTTTTCATAGTTCAGTTTAAGTGTACAGAATATGTCTGTTGAATGTCTATGAAATCCAGAACATGCAATGTTGTAGTTTTATCTGTACAGAAAGAATTTTAATTTTTGTATATATAAAGGTCACAGGACTTGGGACTTGTCAGTGGAAGTGGCTTTTGAATATTTGCTTTATCACTTGATAGGTGTCTGTGACCTTGGGATAAATGTCTAGAACTTTCTGCGATTAAAAGCATGGGCAGGACCAGGCATGGTGTCTCACTCCTGTAATCCCAGCAATTTGGGAAGCTGAGGTGGGTGGATCACCTGAGGTCAGGAGTTTGAAAACAGCCAGATCAACATTGTGAAACCCCATCTCTACTAAAAAAAAAATACAAAATTAGCCAGGTGTGGTGACAGATGCCTGTAATCCCAACTACTCTGGAGGCTGAGGCAGGTGAATTGCTTGAACCCAGGAGTCAGAGGTTCCTTTGAGCCAATATCACACCATTGCCATCAAGCCTGGGCAACAAGAGCAAAACTCCATCTCAAAAGAAAACAATTAGCAGTGGGTCCAAGCTGCCTGCTTTCACAAACCTGACCCTATTACTTGCTAGCTGTGTGGCCTTGGGAATTTTATCATGCTTTAATTTTTTCTCTGTAATCTTCATGCAAGTCTTCCATAAGTCTGAAATTATTTTTTATAAAAAAATTTAGAAGGGCCAGACATGGTGGCTCACACCTGTAATCCCAGCATTTTGGAAAGCTGAGGAGGAAGGATTGCCTGAGCCTGGAAGTTGGAGACCAGCTTGAACAGCATAGTGAGGCCCTGTCTCTACAAAAAATATATAAAATAAATGGCTGGGCATGGCAGCATGTGTCTGTAGTCCCAGCTACTGAGGAGGGTGATGTTGGAGGATCGCTTTAGTCTGGGAGGTTGAGGCTGCAGTGAGCCATGACCATGCCACCACACCACAGACAGGGCCACAGAGCAAGACCGTCTCTCTAAAAAAAGGGTTAAAAGTATATCTTCTTTTTTAAAACTAGAAGGCCAATATGCATATAAAAAATTGTCATATCATCAGATTCTATTCTGCACTCATCCCTAATAAAACATGCTGTCTTCAGCTTTACATAGTTGAAGACAACTTCATTTAGTCTTCAACTTTATTTAATTAAAGAGAGAAAATGTTCCAAGTGGGGCTCCCTTTATGCAAGGAGCCTCGAATTTTACTATGTATTGTTCAAACTGAAAAGAGACTTTGTACATGATCTCAGATGTCATGAAGTAGTCGAAATAAGTTATATTTCTAGTTAAATTAAATTAAGAGTTGCTTCAAGTTCTTAATTAGTAGTACATTCAATAGTCAGTGATACACACTCCTAACTTTATTATCAAGCCATTTTCCTGAAATATAAAATCTCTAATTTTCACAAAGACCATTATATAAAGATGTAGCAAGAGTATGTGGCTACTGTCTTATTCTCTTTTCTTTTTTTGAGACAAGGTTTCACTCTGTTGCCCAGGCTGAAGTGTAGTGGCCTGAACAGGGCTCATGGCCGCCTCGACCATCCTGGATCAAGGGATCCTTTCACCTTAGCCTCAAGTAGCTGGGACCACAGTGTGTGGGACTATAGGCGTGTGACCACATGCCTGGCTAATTTTTAACTTTACATAAAGATGGGGGTCTTGCCAAATTGTCAGGGTGGGTCTGAAATTTTGGGCTCAAGTGATCTGCTGGAATTAGCCTTTAAAATGCTGTGATTACAGGCACGAGCCACTATGCCCTGCTTGTATTCTTTTTCTTTTCTTGAGATGGAGTTTCACTCTTGTTGCCCAGGATGTGGTGCAATGATGCCATCTTGGCTCATTGCAGCCTCTGCATGTTGGGTTCAAGCGAGTCTCCTGCTGCAGCCTCCTGAGTAGCTGGAATTACAGGTGCCTGCCAACACACCTGGCTAATTTTGTATTTTTAGTAGACATGGGATTTCGCTATGTTGGTCGGGCTGGTCTCAAATTCCTTGCTTCAGGCAATCTGTCTGCCATGGCCTTTCAAAGTGCTTGAATTACAGGTGTGAGCCACTGCACCTGGCTGTCTTCTTTTTCAAGTAGATCAGTTCTTACTATGAATGCCTTCCCCTTAAATCTGAACATCTGAGAAATTATTGACATAAGAAGTTTCCATTTCTTTATTTTTATTTTTATTTATTTATTTAAGACAGTCTCTCTCTGTCGACCAAGCTGAAGTGCAGTTATGTTGTTCAGGCAAAATCTTGGCTCACTGCAACCTTCACCTCCTGGGTTCAAGCAATTCTCCAGCCTCAGCCTCCTGAGTAGCTGGAATTACAGGCATGAGCCACCAAGCCCTGCTAGTTTTTGTGCTTTTAGTAAAGATGGGGTTTTATTATGTTGTTCAGGCTGGTCTCGAATCCTGACCTCAGGTGATCCACCCACCTCAGCCTCCAAATATTTTGAAATTCTAGGTTTCAGGCACTGTGCCAAGCCAGCCAAAAGTTTTTATTTCTGTTTGTTAATGATTTACCATCACTATGTTATGTCATATCAACTTCAAGGCTGGCTGGAGCTGCCCCAAAAGTGTCAGCAGGGGAATTCCCACAGGGTAATGTCCCAAATGGTCCTGAGATGAGGCTGGTTGGAATTCCACAGGCTGAAGTACTAAAATGCAAGGGTGATCATTCCAAGGTGTTTATGAGGGAGCTAAGAAGTGTTGCTCAGTCCTCATGATGGACAGCGGGAGAAAAGAGGTGTCCTATCAAGCTTTGTTCACAGTGAGGAGTTTAGGTTATGGAGTTTTTTGTTGTTCTTTGGTGTTTGTTTGTTTTTGTTTTTCATCAGATCATGGCTCACTGCAGCCTCGAGTACCTGAGCTCAAGTGATCCTCCCACCTAAGCACCTGAGTAGCTGGGGCTGTAGGTGCTGCCATCATACTTGTCTAATTATTTTTTTCAAATGGTGTTTTGCTCTTGTTGCCCAGACTGGAGTGCATTGGCATGATTATGGCTCACTGCAACTTCCACCTCCAGGAGGCAAGTGATTCTCCTGCCTCAGCCTCCCAAGTAGCTAAAATTACAGGAACCCATAACCATACCTAGCTAATTTTTATATTTTTAGTGGAGATAGGATTCACCATGTTGGCCTGGCTGATATTAAACTCCTGAACTCAGGTGACCCACTAGCCTTGGCCTCCCAAAGTGCTGGGATTACAAGCATGAGCCACCATGCTTGGCCCTAATTAAACCTGGCTAATTAAAAAAATTTTTTGAAGAGACAAGGTCTATGCTGCCAGGCTGATATTACACTCCTAGCCTCAAGCCATCCTCCTTGGCTTTCCAAAGTGCAGGTTATGGAGTTTTTATGAGGGTTTAAAAAATTTGGCTCAAGGATGGGGACCAGTTTCTTGCAATGTTTTTAAAACAATTTAGATACATTGGCTAGTGGCTTTCAATGTTCAATAACCCGGTTTTGGTTCAAGCCTGTTGGAAAAACTCTGCAGCTTGCTGGGTCACAGAGAGGTCAAGGCACTCTGTGATTTTTGGTCAGAAAAAGAAAGAAGGCAGGGGAAGCTGAGGGACCCCACACACTGGAGTATGTCTTTTCCAGCTTTCTAATTAATATGACCCCAAACATTTACTTTAGGCCTGAATCTACTTTGGCAGTTGTCTGGTCCTTACTGGAGAAGCTTTTAGTTTTGGATATTAAAGTTTACACAATTTTGAACGTCTATGCTATAATATTACAGCCATGGATTTGTCCATGAATTTTTTTTTAGATGAAGTTTTGCTCTTCTTGCTTAGGCTGAAGTGCAGTGGTGCAATCTTGGCTCACTGCAACCTCTGCCTCCCAGGTTCAAGCAATTCTCCTGCCTCTGCCTCCTGAGTAGCTGAAATTAAAAGCACTTGCCAACACACCTGACTAATTTTTGTATTATTAACAGAGACAGAGTTTTATCATGTTGGCCATTCTGGTTTTGAACTCCTGACCTCAGGTGATCCACCCACCATGGTCTCTGAAAGTGCTGGGATTACAGACCTGAGAAACCACTCAAGGCCTGTTCATGAATTTTTTAAAAAAGATATGCTTTGAGCAATCTAAAACAAAAGCAGTCTGCCTAACATTTGTATTTATGTATTTCTACTATATTGCAGATATTGATTTTGTGGAGCTTTAATTTAATAAGATATTTTAAATAATAAAACATTTTTAAATTTTGTATATTGTTATTTTTCTACAAAGTTTATATTTAAGTTCAAGTGCAAAAGATAGGAGTAACCAAATCAAAGAACTAAGAAAAAACTTTGTGGGTAAAAATTTGACATCAAATATGCAAATATTCAACACTCAATGTAGAAATAATGTCTTTTTACAAAAGAAAAATAAACATATTTGTTTGCAAGGTGCTCTTACACACACACACACACACACACACACACACACGACCTTTAGAATAAAGTAACCAGGCTGGGTGCAGTGGCTCACCCCCATAATCCTATCACCTTGGTAGGCCTAGGTGGGCTGATCACCTGAGGCCAGGAATTTGAAACCAGCCTGGCCGACATGGTAAAACCCCATCTCTGCTAAAAACACAAAAATTAGCTGGGGGTTATGGCAGGTGCCTGTAATTCCAGATACTTGGGAGGCTGAGGCAGGATATTTGCTTGAACCCATGAGGTGAAGGTTGTAGTGAGCCTATATTGTGCCATTGCATTCCAGCCTGGGTGATGGAGCAAGACTCTGTCTCAAAAAAAGAAAAGAATATGGTACCACTGTGTTAGCTGAAACAGCTGTGCTGAGATTTGTGGCACCTTTTTGCCCAGGAATCTTCTGGCCTGGCTCTCTGTTTCAGTCCTTTTTTTTTTTAATCACTTGAATGAGTGACCTTGTCTCTCAGAAGCTCCAATCACCAGCTAAAATGGCTCCCAGACCTGTGTATTTTGTGTGAAGACCCGCAGTGCTGGGGTGCCAGCCAAAAGAATGATGCTGGCAAAAACAGCTGTGTGGGCTGAAACAGCCATGCTGGCAACCCATGGGGCTCCTCAACTTGGGAATCTCCTGGTCTGTGGGCAATAAAATTTCATCTGGAAATGCAACATCCACTCACCCTCCATGCTTTCCCTGGGAGCTGCAATCCCGAGCTTCTTCTAATTGGCCATCTTGAATCACGGAATTTTTGGATTGAAAGAATCAGTATTATTTCAAAGACCATACTAACCAAAGGAGTTTACAGATTCAACACAATTTCAATCAAATTACCAATGTCATTTTTCATAGAATTAGAAAAAAAGATCCTAAATATCATATGAAACCTAAAAAGCATCCAAAAATTAGCTGGATGTGGTGGTGGGCACTTGTAATCATAGCTACTCAGGAGGTTGAGCGAGGAAAATCACTTGAACCCTGGAGGCAGAGATTAGGTTCAGAGAATCACTTGAACCCAGTGAGCCAAGATTATACTACTGCACTCCAGCCTGAGGGACAGAATGAGACTCCATCTCAAAAACAAACCGCAATAGGATATCATCTTACACAGAATGGCTAGTACTACAAATACAACAGATGTTTTTGAGGATGCAGAGCAAAATGAATGCCTATTCACTGGTGGTGGAAACGTGAGTGAGCACAACTGCTATAAAAAACATTATAGAGATTTCTCAAAGCATTAGAAATAGAGCCACTATTTAACCTGATCATAAAACTACTGGGCATCTACATGAAAGAAAAAATAAATAATTGTATTAAAAAGTCACTTTCACTCATATGTGTCTTACATTCCTACTCATAATAGTAAAGTGGTGGAATTAACCTAAATGTCCATTAACAGTGGACTGGATTTTTACATGTGGTTTATGTACAGCACGGAATACTATGAAGCCATAAAAAATAAAACCATGCTCTATGCAGTAACATGGATGGATCTGGGGGCCATTATTATTATTATTATTATTTTGCCAATAAATGAGAGCTTTTAAGGTTGCTGAGGTTGACCTTGAACTCTTGGCCTCATCTTCACAAGTGCCACAACATCCGGCTGGAGCCACTTTGGGCCCCCTGGGGGCCATTATTCTAAGTGAAATAACTCAGAAACAGAAAATCAAATACCACATGTTCTTACTTACAAGCGAGAGCTAAACAATGAGCACAACAGAATATAAAAATAGAAACAATAGATATTGGGACTCCAAAAGGAGAGATTGGAAGGAGGTTTATGGTCACAAAATCACCTATTGGTAGTGAGCTGTGATCATGCCACCGCACAACAGCTAGGGTGACAGAGCAAGAACATGCCTCAAAAAAAAAAAAAAAATCTGTTGAGCACAATGTTTACTATTTCAGAGACAGGTTCACTAGAAGCCAAACCTCACTAGTATGCAATATATTTATTTGACAAATGTGTACACATACCCTCTGAATCTAAAATAAAAAACAGAGGAAGTTTATAGTAGTAAACACATACATCTTGAAAGAAAAATCTCAGCCAGGTGATGGCTCATGCCTGTAATCCCAGCACTTTGGGAAACTGAGGTGGGCAGATTGCTTGAGGTTGGGAGTTCAAGACCAGCCTGGCTAACATGGCAAAACCCCATCTCTACTAAAAATACAGAAAAGTTAGCCAGGTGTGATGACTCATGCTTTTAGTCCCAGGTATTCTGGATTGAGAATGAGACTAAGACAAGAGAATTGCTTCAACCCAGGAGGTAGAAGTTGCAGTAAGCCAAGATTACAATGCTGCACTCCAGACTGGTGGACAAAGGAAGATTTCCCCTCAAAGAACAAATAAACACAAAAAAAGTCAAATAAACAACCTAACTTTATGCCTCAAAAAATGAGGGGGGTAACTAAACCAGTAATTAGCACAAGAAAAGAAATAACAGAGATTAGAGAACAAACAAATGAAATACAGAATAAAAAAACCATTTTCATTGGCTGGGCCCACTGGCTCATGCCTGGAATACCGGCACTTTGGGAAGCCAAGGTACGTGGATCTCTTGAGGTCAGGAGATTGAGACCAGCCTGGCCAAAATGGTGAAATCCTGTTTCTATTAAAAATACAAAAATTAGCTGGGTGTGGTGGCCAGAACCTGTAATCCCAGCTACTTGGGAGCTTGAGGCAAAAGAATTGCTTGAACCTGGAAGACAGAGGTTGTAGTAAGCCCAGATCTTTCCACTGCACTCCAGCCTGAGTGACAAAGTGGGGCTCTGTCTCAAAACAAAACAAATTTTAATCAACAAAGCTAAGAGTTGATTTTGGAAAAAATCAAAATCAAAGCCCTTATCTAGACTAACAACATAAAAAGAGAATATGTTAGTAATATAAGAAATGAAAGAGACAACATTACAACTGGTCTTACAGAAATAAACATAATTACAAGAAACTATTAAGAACAGTTATACACCAACAAATTTGACAACTTAGAAGAAATGAGAAAATTAGTAGAAACATATAACCTACCAAGATTGAATGAAGAATAAATGGAGAGCTTAAGGAGATCAATAACAAATAGAGGACCTGAAGAAGTAATGTTTCAAAACTCCAAAATATAGCCTAGGACCAGATTACTTCATGGGTAAATTCTACCAAACATTCAAAGAAAATTTAATATAAAACATCCTTAAATTCTTTGAAAAAATAGAAAAAAGAGGTAACACCTGCAGAGCCGTGTTATGAGGCCAGCTTCCCCTTGATATCAAAGCAAGGAAATATACTTCTGAGAAGAAAATTATAGGCCAATATCCTTAAGAAACATGGTGTATAAATTTAATCTAAATAAGTCTGTATACAGAGTGTTGATTCTCAGCAAAAGTTTTTGAAAATCAAAAACATAAAACTTTTTTCTTACTGAATTCTCATTAAAACTCATCTATACCATCTGTCAGATATTGTTACTGAAGCTTACAGTAATTGGAGTTCACTTGAGCAGTAGTTTGTTCATCTGTTGGGAACTGATATATCTGGATGCCATTGCTAATCAACTCACTCCTTATCTTTCCCTTAAACGTCTGGTAATCTTTTGTAGAAGCTGTGTCTCCTTTGGCAATCAGTGGTATAACATTCACCTATTAAGAAAGAAGACAAACAAAACCTCAGCCCTGAGGATTCGTGGTTCATCCTGTAGTATTTATAGTAAGCTCTCACAATCTCTGACAACAAATTGTGTAACTAGATAATCACTGACTGTAATGCTTTTCTTAAAAATTATTTTCCAAAATTATCAATTTTTTTGGAGATTCACCTTTTGTCTGAATTCAGATTTAGGAATCTCAACCTTGTTTCTCTTTTAAAAATCCCTTACACTTCTACACATATAAATTAGTAAAATGTAAATAGTAGGACAATGTAAATATCTGATTTATTTGCAATTTTATTTCTTATTATCCTGAGTGATAAAAAAAAAACAAAATAAAAAATCTTTCATCAAAATTATGGAAGAATTTTTTTCTACTTTTTACATCACATTTTTCATTAATCAATCTTCATTAATGTTCCATTTTCACACACTCTTGCCCCACCTACATGTGTTTGCAGATAGATTTGATTTTGTTTTCCAAAGACCACTTGGAAAGAATATAGACATTTTTAGTTACCATATTCCTGTTTTTATTTTATTTTATTTTGAGATGGAGTCTTACTCTGTTGCCCAGGCTGGAGTGAAATGGTGCAATCTAGGCTCACTGCAGTATTTGTGTATTTGAGGTTGAATTTTTACCCACAGAGTTTTTTTTTCCTAGTGCATCAATATTATCACTCCTGTCTTTTGCATTTGTACTTATTTAAGTAAACTTTCTAGAAAATAACAATATTCAAGACTGTAAAATGTGTTATTACCTTTAAAAACTTTATTAAACTATAGCATCACAAAAACAATATTTTTAATATAGTAGAAATATCTAAATATAAATTTTAGGCAGACTGCTTTTCTTTTAGAGTGCTCAAAGCACATCTTTAAAAACATCCATGGACAGGCCCCGTGTGGTGGTTTATGCCTGCAATCCTAGCACTTTGGGAGGCCAAGAACGGTGGATCACCTGAGGTCAGGAGTTCAAGACCAGCCTAGACAACATGATAAAACCGTCTTTTATAATAATACAAAAATATTAGCCAGGTATAGTGGTGCATGCCTGTAATTTTAGCTATTCAGGAGACTGAGGCAAGAGAATTGCTTGAACCTGGGAGGCAGAGGTTGCAATGAGCTGAAATTACACTATTGCATAGCAGCCTCATTGACAAGAGCAAATCTCCGTGTCTCAAAAAACAAAAAAAGAAATCCATTAACAAATTTAGGGCTGTAATATTATAGCATAGATGCTCAAAATTGTGTAAACTTTAATATCTAAAAATAAAACATTTTCCAGTAAGGACCAGAAAACTCCTAAGGTAGATTCAAGCTGAGATTGCACCATTGCACTCCAGCCTGGACAAGAGAAAAACTCCATCTAAAGAAAGAGAAGGAAGGAAGGAAGGAAGGAAGGAAGGAAGGAAGGAAGGAAGGAAGGAAGAAGAGGAAGGAAAAAAGGGAGGGAGGGGGAGAGGGAAGGATGAAGGGAGGGAGGGAAGGAGGAAGGAAGGAAAGAAAGAAAGAAGAAAAAAGGAAGGAAGAAAGGAAGGAAGGAAGAAGAAAGAAAGAAGAAAGAGAAGAAAGAAAGAAAGAAAGAAAGAAAGAAAGAAAGAAAGAAAGAAAGAAAAGAAAGGGAGGGAGGGAAAGAAAGAGACAAGCAGGGCATACTGACACGCTTGTAATTGCAACACTTTGAAAGGCTGAAGACAGCAGAGCACTTGAGTCTAGAATTTGCATATCTGCCCAGAAAATATGGCAAGACCCGCAGCTTTACAACAACCTAAAAATTAGCCAGGTGTGTGGGCATGTCCCTGTGGTCCCAGCTACTCAAAACTGAGGTGGGAGGATCCCTTGGGCCTGGAAGTTCAAGGCTGCCATGAGTCTTGTTCATGCCACTGAACTTCAGCATGGCCAACAGAGTGAGACACTTTCTCCAATAAAGATAAAAGAAGAAGAGGTTTCAGTGAGTCAAGATTGCACCACTGCATTCCAGCCTCAGCCTGCTCAACAAAAACAACCTCTCCCACAAAAAATTATTTTGAGGGACACAGACAGCATTCACATAACTTCTAATAGTGTATTTTTATAATTTTTCTATTTTATTATTAGTTACTATTGCTAGATTCAGTCTGAACTTAAGAAACTAACAATAGTAACTAATAATAAAAAAAGAACTGCTTCTTATTTATAAATAAAACTTTATCATAGGTGAGTATGCATAGAAAAAAACATAGTAGGCAAGAAACAGTAACTCACACCTGTAATCCCAGCACTTTGGGAGGCTGAGGCAGGCATATCACAAGGTCAGGAGACGGAGACCATCCTGGCTAACATGGTGAAGCTTCATCTCTACTAACTATACAAAAACAAAATTAGTCAGGCATGGTGGCATATGACTGTAATCACAGCTACTCAGTAGGCTGAGGCAGGAGATTTACTTGAACCCAGGAGGTGGAAGTTTCAGTAAGCTGAGATCGTGCCACTGCACTAGGGCCTGAGCGACAGAATGAGACTCTGTCTCATAAAAGAAAAGAAAAGAAAAAGCATAGTATATATCAGGCTCTGTATTATGCATCATTTCAAACATCCACTGGGGGTCTTGGAACTTACCCCAAGGGGGATATTCTATAGGCAAAAGACCATGATCTGGAAGGTAAGTCAAGGTTGAAATCTATCAAATGTGAATTGTCTCCCATGCAATCAAAATTTTGTATGTTAAAGCCCTAATCCCCAGTACCTCAGAATGTGACCTTAACTGAGATAAAGCCTTCATTACTGTGATTAAAAAGTGAGACTGGGCTGGGCATGGTACCTCCCACTTGTAATCCAAGCCCTTTGGGTTTCAAACAGACAGGAGAAATATTTTTTTGAGATCTTTTACATTGTGACTATAGTCAATGTATTGCATATTTCAAAATAATCAAGAGAGTAAATTTCAAATGTCCCATTATAGAAATGATAGGTAAGCCGGGTAACAGATAAGTTAATTCATTTGATTGAATCATTTTACATGGTAAACATGTATCAAAACATCACGTTGTATCCACACATGTATATAATTACAATCTTTCAATTAACAATAATATTAATTTTACAAATAAATAAAGGGTCTCAAATACTTCAAAGATGGGTAGTGTTAAAAGTGTACATGCTAGTCCCGATTCTCTCAGTTATTAACATAATGGAGAAATAAAGTATACACTCAGTGGCCAGGCATCATGGCTCACGCCTGTAATTCCAGCACTTTGGGAGGCCAGAGAAGGCAGATTATGAGTTCAAGAGATCAAGACCATCCGGGCTAACATGGTGAAAACCTGTATCTACTATAAATACAAAAACTTGCTGGGTGTGGTGGCATGCACCTGTAGTCCCAGCTACTCAGGATGCTGAGGCAGAAGAAATGTTTGAAGCCAGGAGGCAGAGGTTGTAGTGAGCCAAGATGGTGCCACAGCAGTGCAGTCTGGTAACAGAGTGAAACTTGGTTAAAAAAAAAAAAGAAAAAAGAAAGAAAGAAAGAGTTTTAAGAGCACAGAAATCTTTCAATTTTTAAAAGTCATCACAGGTTGGGTGTGGTGGCTGATGCCTGTAATCTTAGCACTTTGGGAAGCTGAGGCGGGTTTACTGCTTGAGCGTAGAAAGTTGAGGCTACCATCAGCTATAATCACATCATTGCGCTTCAGCCTGGGAAACAGAGTGATACCCTGTATGCCAAAAATATTATATAACATGGCCATGATAAAAATTACTGTAAATATAAAGATACATTTGAATTAATAGCATGAGTGTTACCCTGCTTAAGATAAGTTCAAGTGAACATTGGAAAAAAATGAAGAAATAGTTCAAATGAGATGTTTGACACTTACCCACACAAAGAATATTAAAGGTGAATCCCAGTTGGGTAAATCTGTCCACCAACTAATTGGATTAACATTTGAAACCAAAATGTTCAAACATAGCTGTACAATAAATATTATTTTCTTTTTGCTTAAATTAAAAAAATAGGAGTTTTTTAATGAATAGAAAATAAAGTCATTTTAGAGGAAAATTATATCAAAGAAATTAGAATTATCATTTGATTATCATAACTTAGACAAGATGCAAATATATTAAGTAAATCTGTGAAAATAGAAGTCTGTATTCAAACACATATATTTGGTTACAGTTTTTATAAAGAAAGTGAATCTATCCCTCAGCACACAGAAAGAGGATCTGTTTCTAAATTTAAAAATATAGTGGCCAGGCACAGTGGCTCACGCCTATAATTCTAGCACTTTTGGAGGCTGAGGTGTGCCAATTGCTTGGTGTCAGAAGTTTGAGATTAGCTTTTCCAGCATAGTGAAACCCTGTCTCTACAAAAAATACCAAAATTAGCCAGCTGTGGTGGTGCAACCTTGTAGTCCCAGCTACTCAGAAGGCTGAGGCGCAAAAATTACCTTAACCCAGGAAGCAGAGGTTGCGAAGAGCTGAGATCTTGTCACTGCACTCCAGTCTGAGCAACAGAGTGAAACTCAGTCTCAAAAATTAAAAAAATAAAGATAAATAGGAATTTAAGAATATACTAAAAGAAATTCTAATGTATTACTCTATCATAGAAATTATTTCTTTCATAAGAAAAAAGAAAAAAACTTTAACATCCTTTCATTCTGCTCCAGCCTTGCCTGCCTTACATGTGCTCAGAACACTTACATTAGCCTACAGTTGGGCAAAATCAACTAAGACAAAGCTTATGGTAGAAGAAAGTATTGAATGTCTCATGTAATTTATTGAATAAAGTGAAAAACAGCAGTATCATAGGATCAAAAATTGAAGTTGAGTCAGCTGGAGATTCTATACATATGTGAGGAAACCGAAATTAATTTGAAATTTTTAAAAAATCAAATGACTTTGACTTCAAATTTGTTACATACCCTCTGAAGTCTTGTGGTATATCAAATAAATCTACTACTGATAACACCATTCTAGAAAATTAGCAATCTATCAATATTATACACAAATTTATCTACTAATCATTTTTTAGGGACTATTAAGCAGTTATTCAATATAATTTTCATGGTTGTAATAAAATAATAAACATTTTAAAACAGACTACAGTGTCTTAATTATTTCTATCTTTAGTAATTTATAAAGTCCACTCCTTTTGTGTAAAAAAAAGTAGAATTTCCCTTTGAAATGTCTGAATTACGTAGCCATTACAATTGAGATATAGCATATTTCCACCCACCCACTCCCCACATTTCTTCAAGCTTTTTTTTTTTTTTTTTTTTTTTGCCAATCAATGAGAGCTTGTAAGGTTGCTGAGGTTGGTTGGCCTTGAACTCTTGGCCTCACCTTCTCAAGTGCCACGACATCTGGCCGGAGCCACTTTGGGCCCCTCTTCAAGTTTTTTAATAGTCAAAGCCTGACTGTACCCCAGCCATGGAAACCACTGATCTCTTTTTGATTCTACAGTTTTTCTTTATTCATAATAGTATATAATTACAATCATAAAGTATATAACCTTTTTTTAAACGTTAATCTTGTATTCTGAGGTAATTGTAGACTACCCATTCAGTTGTGATAATACAGAGGTATTCTCAGTACTCCAGCCAGTTTCCTCAAGGGTAACACCTTGCAGTGCTATAATAACAGATCACACCCAGGATATTGACATTGATGTAACAAGGAACAGAATATTTCCCTCTCAAAATTTCCTCATGTTGCTCTTTTACAGAAACACTCAAGGTCCAAAACCCTCCTTAACCCCTGGCAACTAATCATTTGGTCTCCACATGTATGATTTTTGCCCTACTGATCATTTTTAAAAAGTTAAACATAATTCATTTTTTATTTCTAAGCACTTTTATTTCAAAAATGGAAATTATACAACCCCTCCACACCTATGAGCATGTTAAATACCACTTTGACATGACAGCTCAGCAGACTTCAGAGTTCTTTTTTTTTTTTTGTAAAATAAGAGGACAAGAATTATTTTTATTCACAATCCAATCTGGTGGGTAAAAGAAAAGCAGTCTTTGGATGTAGAAAGCTTGGTTTTCTGAAGAGCCCAGCTGTAAGACCTGGCTTGTCATCAGGTTTCAACACTATCACGGAAACAAAGAAAACTGTTTTTGATTGGTTTACTTGCCTCCTGGGGAGACAAAAGCAACTGAAAACCTTTTTTGTTTTTAAATTAAAAACGGAAAAATATGTTAGAAAAGACAGCACAGAAAAACTGTGGCTACAGCTCAACCTGGCCATGTCACAGAGTCCATCACTGTCCGTCTTGCATTCTTCCTGCTGGTCAAGCTAATTATCAAGACAGTCAACTTCTCGCTCCGAGGTTGCCTTATTCCAGACAAGGGTGTCAAAGTGGTGGTAGTCAAGAGTCCCTGCAGATGTCCCATCAATGGAACGCATACAGGAGCAACAGGATGGTACAGATCCCAATAACACCCCCCAGGATGAGAGAGTCCCGCCACTTCCTCAGGTTGATCCTCTGGATCAGGCTGTTCACAGCAGGAAAATGATTGGGCAAAGTGTTCATTTTGCTGTGAATTGACTTCAACATTCCTCTCTGTGAAGTCATATTTTTCTTTTGTTGCCATAGCAATGCTTATTGTCTCTTCTATCAGATAATCTGAGTTTCGAAGGTGGTCATGTTTTTTCAAAGATAGCTCAGTTCTTCTGTTGTTTACTCCAGATCCACTTTTATATGACTCAATATCTTTCCGTACTGTTCCCATGAGATTCTCCCTTTCCTGTATTGCCATAAAGTTTGCTTTGGTTTTATGGAATTCATGTGTATAATCCTGCAGTATGTCTCTATGTCGCTGTAATGTATGCACCAGGGCAGTATTCAAGGAGGGGACACCTGTACTCTTGGCATATTCTGCCATTTTATTATTTACCCCTGTAAGCCTTGCCAAAAGTTGTTCAATCTCAATTGCCATTGTCTCAAACATTCTGTCTTGGCTTGATCCATTTAAAAGGGGTGTTGTATCAGAACTATACCTGTCACATCTTCCATCTCGGGCACTGCTATGACTGTAACTTGTACATAGTTTGCTGAAGGAAACTAGTTTTAGGTCAATTTCATTTTCCAGCTGTCAAGCCTGTTTTCTGAGGTCTTCCTAGTAAGTGCTGGTTCCTGCCGCCATCTTGTTATCCAACGTCTGACTTTAGAGTTGTTAACACTATTCTATGAGAAATAAAAATGCTTTTTATCCAAATTAACACACTTAAAAATGTTTTAGTATATGTGAAAATAAAGGAATTATGAATCAGCAGGAAAGTTGTTAATGTAGAAGCATCAACAATTAGCTCAGCAGATGTTGTCTACATTTAATTTGTACCTTTGTAAAACAAGAACATACTAACTGGCAAGGCACAGTGGCTCACACCCATAATCTCAGCACTCTGGAAGGCAGGAGGATCACTTGAGGTCAGGAGTTTGAGACTGCAAACCTAGCCAACTAGGTGAAAACCCGTCCCTACAAAGATTAGCCAGGCATGGTGGCAGGTACCTGTAGTCCCAGCTCCTCAGGAGGCTGAGGCAGGAGAATCACTTGAACTTGAAAAGCAGAGATTGCAGTGAGCTGACATCTCAGCTCGTTACAATCTCCATCACCTGGGCAATTCTCCAGCTTCAGCCTCCCAAGTAGCTGAGACTATAAGCATGCACCACCATGCTTTGCTAATTTTTTGTAGGGAAGGTGTTTCGCCATGTTGACCAGGCTGGTTTTGAAGTCCTGACCACAGATGATCTGCCTGCCTCAGCCTTCCATAGTGCTGGGATTACAGGTGTGACCAACAGCACCTGGCTAATTTCTGTATTTTTGGTAGAGACAGGGTCGCATCATGTTGCTCAGGCTGTTCTTGAACTCCTAAGCTCAAACAATCCTCATGCCTTAGCCTCCAAAGTGCCGATATTACAGGTGTGAGCCACTGAGTTCAGTCTGCTAACAGAGATTTTTAAAATAGCTATTATAGGAGATCTTCCAAGATAGCATCATAGAGGTGACTCAGGATTGCAGCTCTAAGTGAAGGCGCAGAGGGTGAGTCCTAGACGCATTCTTGGATGGACCTTTTTTGCCCACAGACGTTGAAAGTCCCAGGTGTGGGAGAGACAAGGGACACCAGCGCAGCCGGCTCGCGCGGCCCGTTCAGCCAGCACCACAGTGCAGTGGCACCCAGCACAAAACTCACTGGTCTGGGTGCCATGTTAAACTGGCAATCTGAGATTTGGAAGGGCAGATTAGCATGTCCATCTGATTGAATGGGACTTGGACAATGAGCCAGACCAGGAGATTCCTGGGAAGCATGATCTGAGCCAGTGCTGTGGGCAGCAGAATGGGAGATTGCAGGGATCCCAGTGCTCTATCAGCAGGCTACTGGGGCACCAGTGAGAGAGTTGACCATTCAGCTTGGAGAGAGGAAGAGAGAGAGAGAGAGAGGACAGACTCTGAGGCAGGGAGCTGGGTGATCGGGCTTGGCGGGTCCCACCCTCATGGGGACAAGCAGGGTGGCAATTGGAGGTGCTCAGGGCTGAGTGTTTTCTGCCGGCACAGTTGAATCTAGAACAGTGCAGCCCGGTGGGGGAGGGGCGTCTGCCACTACAAATGCAATCTGCCCCTACTGAAGTACTGCCCAGTGCTGATGCAACCTGCCGTTGCTGAGGCAACCCGCCATAACAGAGAGACTCGGTCAGCAGGGCGTAGCGCACCACAGCAGAATGGAGCCCTGCTGCAGCAGGGAGAACCTGCGCTAGCAGGGCAGAGCCTCGGCAGGCAAATAGTGAATAGACTACCTCTAGCTGGGCAGGACAGTGCTTCAGATACTCATAAAGAAAGCCCCAACTCCCTGAGACAGAGCATCTAAGGGGGAAAAAAAAGGAGGGGTTTATGAGTTCTGTTGCAGCAGACATAAACACATCCTCCCAACAACCTGAATAAACCATGGAGCTCACAGCTCAGCACTGGAGCTCCTATAAAGCACAGACTGTCCCCTCTAGCAGCTCACTGACCCCTGTATATCCAAAGAGTCACCCCAAAAGAAGACTAAACAGACTGACATTTGGCGGGTATCATTCTGGAACAAAGATAGCAGAAGAAGAAACTTGTAGCATCCCTCACTGTTCTGCAGCTGCTACAGGTGTGCCCCAGACAAGCAGGGCCTGGAGTGGACCTCAGCACTCGTACAGCAGAGAGGCTAGACCATTAGAGGAAAAACTAAGTAACAGAAATACTTCATTATCAACAATCTGGGCGTTCACTCAGAGGCCCAATTGAAAAATCAGCAACTACTAAGACGACAGGTGGAAAAATCCATAAAGATGGAAAGAAACCAGCGCAAAAAGGAGGAAACATACAAAACCAAAACACCTCACCGCTGACAAAGGACCAAAACTCCTCACCAGCAAGGGAACAAAGCTGGACAAAGAATGACTGTGACGAAATGATGGAATCAGACTTCAGAAAGTGGATAATGAGAAACTTCAGTGAGCTAAAAGAACATGTTCTAAATCAGTGCAAAAAAAACTAAGAAGCTTGAAAAAAGATTTGAAAAAAGATTTGAGGAAATGATAACAAGAATGGACAACTTAGAGACGAATATGAATGAATTGAAGGAGCTGAAAAACACAACACGAGAACTTTGCGAAGCATGCACAAGTCTCAACAGCCGAATTGATCAAGAAGAAGAAAGAATATAAGAAGTCGAAGATCAACTCAATGAAATAAAACGAGAAACCAAGATTAGAGAAAAAAGCAAAAAAAGGAATGAACAAAATCTCCAAGAAATGTGGGACTATGTGAAGAGACCCAAACTACGTTTGATATGCGTACCAGAATGTGATGAAGAGAATGATTCCAAGCTGGAAAATACTCTTCAGGATATTATCTAGGAAAATTTCCCCAACCTAGCAAGACAGGTCAATACTCAACTTCAGGAAATACAGAGAACACCACAAAGATACTCCGCAAGAAGAGTAACCCCAGGCACATAATTGTCAGATTCACTAGGGTTGAAATGAAGGAGAAAATACTAAGGGCAGCCAGAGAGAAAGATCGGGTCACCCACAAAGGGAAGCCCATCAGACTCAACTCAGATCTCTCAGCAGAGACTCTAAAAGCCAGAAGAGAGTGGGGGCCAATATTCAACATCCTTAAAGAAAATAACTTTCAACCCAGAATTTCATATCCAGCCAAACTGAGCTTCATAAGGCAAGGAAAAATAAAATCCTTCATGAACAAGCAAGTACTCAGAGATTTTGTCACCACTTGGCCTGCTTTACAAGAGCTCCTGAAAGAGGCACTACACATAGAAAGAAACAGCCAGTACCAGCCATCCTGAAAGCATACCAAATGCTAAACAGCATCAACAAAATGAAAAATCTACATGAACCAATGAGCAAAATAGCCGGCTAGCATCAAAATGGCAGTATCAAATTCACACATAACAATATTAACCCTAAATATAAATGGGCTAAATGCACCAATCAAAAGACACAGACTGGCAAATTGGATAAAAAGCCAAAACCCATCGGTGTGCTGTATGCAGAAAACCCATCTCACATGCAAGGATACGCAAAGGCTCAAAATAAAAAGATGAAACAAAACTTACCAAGAAAATGAAGAGCAAAAAAAAGCAGGAGTTGCAATTTTCCTCTCTGATAAAATAGACTTTAAAGCAACAAAGATCAAAAGGGACAAAGAAGATCATTACATAATGGTAAAAGGATCATTACAACAAGAACAGCTAACGATTCTAAATATATATGGACCCAATGCAGGAGCACCCAGATATATAAGGCAAGTTCTTAATGACTTACAAAGAGACTTAGACTACCACACAATAATAGTGGGAGACTTTAACACTCCACTGTCAATAGCAGACAGATCAACCAGACAGAAAATTAACAAGGATATCCAGGACTTGAACTCAGACCTGGAACAAGCAAACCTGATAGACATTTACAGAACTCTCCACCCAAAATCCACAGAATATACATTCTTCTCAGCACCATATCACACCTACTCAAAAATTGACCACATAATTGGAAGTAAAGCACTCCTCAGCAAATGCAAAACAACTGAAATGATAACAGTCTCTCAGACCATAGTGCAATCAAGTTGGAACTCAGAATTCAGAAAATAACTCAGAATCAAACAACTTCATGGAAACTGAACAACTGGCTCTTGAATGTTGATTGAATAAACAATGAAATGAAGGCAGAAATAAAGAAGTTATTCAAAACCAACGAGAATGAAGACACAATGTACCAGAATCTCTGGGACACATTTAAAGCAGTCTGTAGCAGAAAATATATAGCAATAAATGCCCACATGAGAAGAGAGGAGAGATTCAAAATTGATACCCTATCATCAAAACTGAAAGAGCTAGGGGAGCAAAATCAAAAAATCTCAAAACCTAGCCAAAGACAAAAAATAACTAAGATCACAGCAGAACTGAAAGACATAGAGTCAAGAAAAAGCCTTCAAAAAATCAATAAATCTAAGAGCTGGTTTTTCAAAAAGATCAACAAAATAAACAGACCACTAAGCAGACTAATAAAAAGAAAAGAGAGAATAACCAAATAGATGCAATAAAAAACGATAAAGGGGAAATCACCACAGATTCCAAAGAAATTCAAACCATCATTAGAGAATACTACAAACAACTCAATGCACATAAACTAGTAAACCAGGAAGAAATGGATAAATTTCTGGACGCCTGTGTTTTCCCAAGCCTAAACCAGGAGGAAGCTGAAACTATGAATAGACCAATAACAAGGTCTGAAGTCGAGGCAGCAATTAAGAGCCTACCACACAAAAAAAGCCCAGGTCCAGAAGGGTTCACAGCAGAATTCTACCAGAAACACAAAGAGGATCTGGTGCCATTCCTTCTGAAACTATTCCAAATAATTCAAAAGGAGGGAACCCTTCCCAAATCATTTTATGAGACCAAAATCATCCTGATACCAAAACCCGGCAGAGACTCAACAAGAAAAGAAAACTTCAGGCCAATATCCATAATGAACATAGAGGCAAAAATCTTCAATAAAATACTGGCAAACCTATTGCAGCAGCACATTAAATAACTTATCCATCATGATCAGGCAGGATTCATGCCGGGGATGTAAGGCTGGTTCAACATATGCAAGTCTATAAATGTAATTCACCACATAAACAGAAGTAAAAACAAAAACCACATGATTATCTCAATTGATGCAGAGAAGGCATTTGACAAAATTCAACAGCACTTTATGCTAAAAACCCTCAAAAAACTTGGTATTGATGGAACGTATCTCAAAGTAATAAAAGCTATTTATGACAAACCAACAGCCAATATCATTCTTAACGGGCAAAATCTGGAAGCATTCCCTTTGAAATCTGGCACTAGACAAGGATGCCCTCTCTCACCATTCCTATTCAACATAGTACTGGAAGTTCTAGCCAGAACAATCAGGCAAGAAAAACAAATAAATTGTATTGAAATAGGAAAGGTGGAAGCCAAATTATCTCTATTTGCAGACGGCATGATAGTATACTTAGAAGACCCCATCACCTCAGCCCAAAAGCTCCTGAAACTGATAAGCAACTTCAGCAAAGTCTCAGGATATAAAATCAGTGTGAAAAAATCACAAGCATTCCTATACACCAATAACAGACTTAAAGAGAACCAAATCAAGAACGAACTGCTATTCACAATTGCTACAAAGAAAATAAAATACCTAGGAATACAACTCACAAGGAAGGTAAGGGACCTCTTTAAGAAAAACCACAAACCACTGCTCAACGAAATAAGAGAGGACACAAACAGATGGAGAAACATTCCATGTTCCTGGTTGGAAAGAATGAATATCGTGAAAATGGATATACTGCCCAAAGTAATTTACACAATCAATGCTATCGCCATCAAACTACCATTGAATTTCTTCACAGAACTGGAAAAAAATACCATGAACTTCATATGAAACCAAAAGAGAGCCAGCATAGCCAAGTCAATTCCAAGCAAAAAGAACACAGCGGGAGGCATCACACTACCAGACTTCAAACTATACTACAAGGCTACAGTGATCAAAACAGCATGGTACTGGTACGAAAACAGAGATATAGACCAATGGAACAGAACAGAGGCATCGGAGGCAACACAACATATCTACAACCATATAATATTTGATAAACCTGAGAATAACAAGCAATGGGAAAAGGATTCCCTGTTTAATAAATGGTGTTGGGAAAACTGGCTAGCCATGTGCAGAAAGCAGAAACTGGACCCCTTCCTGACACCTTACACTAAAATTAACTCCAGATGGATTAAAGACTTAAACATAAGACCTGACACCATAAAAACCCTAGAAGAAAATCTAGGCAAAGCCATTCAGGACATAGGAGTAGGAAAGGACTTCATGACCAAAACACCAAAAGCATTGGCAACAAAAGCCAAAATAAACAAATGGGACCTAATCACACTCCACTGCTTCTGCACAGCAAAGAAAGCAGTCACTAGAGTGAATAGGCAACCATCAGAATGGGAAAAAATCTTTGCAGTTTACCCATCTGACAAAGGGCTGATATCTAGAATTTACAAAGAACTCAAACAGATTTACAGAAAAAAAAAAACAAGCCCATTCAAAAATGGGCAAAGGATATGAACAGACACTTTACAAAAGAAGACATACATGAGGCCAACAAACACATGAAAAAATGCTCATCATCACTGGTCATTAGAGAGATGCAAATCAAAACCACATTGAGATACCATTTCACGCCAGTTAAAATGGCGATCATTAAAAATCTGGAGACAGCAGATGCTGGAGAGGATGTGGAGAAATAGGAACACTCTTACACTATTGGTGGGAGTGTAAATTAGTTCAACCATTGTGGAAGACTGTGTGGCGATTTCTCAAGGACCTAGAAAGAGAAATTCCATTTGACCCAGCAATCCTATTACTGGGTATTTATCCAAAGGACTATAAATCATTCTACTATAAGGACACATGCACATGAATGTGCATTGCATCACTGTTTACAATAGCAAAGACCTGGAACCAACCCAAATTCCCATCGATGATAGACTGGACTGGGAATATGTGGCACATATACACCATGGAATATTATGCAGCAATCAAAAATGATGAGTTTGTGTCCTTTGTAAGGACATGGATGAATCTGGAGAACATCATTCTCCGCAAACTGACACAAGAACAGAAAAGGAAATACCGCATATTCTCACTCATAGGCGGGTGAGAAAAATGAGAACACATGGACACAGGGAGGGTGTCTACTACACACTGGCGTCTATTGGGGGGAATGGGGGAGGGACAGCGGGGGGGAACTGGGGAGGGATGGCCTGGGGAGAAATTCAAAATGTGGGTGAAGGGGAGGAAGGCAGCAAAACACACTGCCATGTGTGTACCTATGCAACTATCTTGCACTTTCTGCACATGTACCCCAAAACCTATAATGCAATAAAAATTTAAAAAAATTAAAAATAAAATAAAATAGCTATTATAAATGTGCAGTGGCATAAAAAAAACTGTGCACATAGAATTAGTAAAAAGACCAAAATCCCAAGAGTAAAACAAAAATTATAAAAATTAAGATAAAAGCAGAAAGCATGGCTGGGCACATTGGTTCATGCCTGTAATCTCAGAACTTTGGGAGGCTGTTGTGGGTGGATCACCTGAGGTCAGGAGTTTGAGACAAGCCTGAGCAACATAGTGAAATCCTCTCTCTACTGAATATACAAAAATTAGCTAGGCATGCTGGTGGGCACCTATAATTAAAGCTACTTGGGGGACTGAGCAAGAAGAATTCCTTGAACTATGGAGGCAGAGGTTGCAGTGAGCCAAAATCATCCCACTGCAATCCAGCCTGGGTGACAGAGTGAGACTCCAATCCCCCCCCAAAAAATAAACGCAGAAAACAAAGAAACAGGAAAATGGACAGCTCTTAGAGAAAATAAAATTAGCAAAAGTTTGCTGCTTTGAAAAGGCTGATAAGATTGATAAACACCTAGCTGGATTAATAAAAATATCCAAAACACAAATTACTTATAGCAGAAATAAGAAAATATTATTATGGAAAACACAGATATCAAATTTATAATAGAATACTATAAACAGATTTTGCCAATTAATTTGAAATTTCTCTTTTGACAAAAACTCGAAAATAAATAAATTTCATTGGAAAAAAGCAAATTATATAAATGACAAAACGGGAAATACAAAAACTAGTCGTATATCTACTGAAGAATTTGTAGTAAAAAACCTTTCCACAAAGAAATCTTCAGGCTTTGCGGGTTTCACTACTGAAGTATATCAACATGCAGTTAAAAAAAATTCACACAAACTCTCTACACAACAGAAGAGGAGGGAATTTTTTCCAGTGTATTTTATGAAGCCAGATATAATGTCAATATAAACATCTGATAGTCCAGATGTGGTGGCTCACACCTGTAAACCCAGCACTTTGTGAGGTCATGGCGGGTGGATCACCTGAAGTCAGGAGTTTGAGACAAGCTTGACCAACATGGTGAAACCCTTCCTCTACTAATTACAGAAGAATTAGCTGGCACAATGGCATATGCCTGTAATCCCAGCTACTTGGGAGGCAATCCTAGTCTCTGATAGAATTGACTTTAAACCAACAAATATCAAAAAAGACCAAGAAGGGCATTAAATAATAGTAAAAGGATCAATGCATCAAGAAGAGTTAATGATCCTAAATACATACACACGCAATACAGGAGCACCCAGGTACATAAAGCAAGTTCTTAGTCAAAGACACTTAGACTTCCACACAATAATCGTGAAAAATTTAACATTCCACTGTCAATATTAGATAGCTCAACGACAGAAAATTAACAAGGACATTCAGGATGTGAACTCAGAACTAGACCAACCAAACCTAACAGAAATCTACAGAACTCTCCACCCCAAATCCACAGAATATACATTCTCAGCACCACATTTCACTTACTCTAAAATTGACCACATAATTGGAAGTCAATTCTCAGCAGCACAAAAAAAAAAAAAACGGAAATCAACAACTACCAGTCTCTCAGCCCAAAGTGCAATCAAATTAGAACTCAGAAATCAGAAACTAATTCAGAACCAAACAACTTCATGGAAATTGAACAACCTTTTACTGAATGTCAACTGGATAAACAATGAAATGAAGGCAAAAAATAGAGATGTTCTTTGAAACCAACAAGAATGAAGACGCAATGTACAAGAATCTCTGGAACACATTGAAAGCAGTGTCCAGAGTAAAACTTACAGCAATAAATGCCCACCAGAGAAGTAAGGAAAGATATAAAATCAACACCCTATCATCAAAATTGAAAGAGCTAGAGGAGCAAGATAAAAAAAACTAAACAACTAGCAGAAGACAATAAATAACTAAGATCAGAGCAGAACTGAAGGAGATAGAGACAAAATATTATTCAAAAAATTAATAAATCTAAGAGTTGGTTTTTTGAAAAGATCAACAAAATAGATCACTAGTCAGATTAATAAAAAAGAAACAAGAAGAATCAAATAGATGCAATAAAGAATGATAATGGGCATATCATCATCCATGCCACAAAAATACAAACTACCGTCAGAGATTACTATGAAAAACTCTATGCACATAAACCAGTGAACCTGGACGAAATGGATAAATTCCTGGACACTTGGAACCTACAAAGCCTAAACCAGGAAGAAGTTGAAACCTTGAATAGACGAATAACAAGGGCTGAAGTTGAGGCAGCAATTAATAGCTTACCACCCCAAAAAAGTCCATGTCCAGATGGGTTCACAACAAAATTCTACCAGACATATAAAGAGGAGCTGGTACCATTCCTTCTGAAACTATTCCAAACAATAAAAATAGAGGGAATCCTTCCCAAAACATTTTGAAACCAACGTCATCCTAATACAAAAACCCAGCAGACTCAACAAAAAAGAAAACCTCAGGCCAATATCCATGATGAACATCAATGCAAAAATCTTCAATAAAATACTGGCAAACCGATTGCAACAGCACATCAAAAAGCTCATCCATCACAATCAAATAGGCTTTATCCCAGGGATGCAAGACTGATTCAACATATGCAAGTCTAGAAACGTAATCCACAACATAAACAGAACCAGAGAGAGAGTCCACCAACACAGAGGTGGGCCACTATCGCCAAGGCAGTTCTAACTACCCCCACATAAACAGGACAGCAGGGAAGTTCACACAGCAGCTGGGCAGAGCCCACAACACTTCAGCAAAGTCTCTGCAGGCAGGCAGTGACTAGGCTGCTTCCTTGATGGGCAGGGCAGCCCTGAAAAAAAAAAGGGCAGAAGCACAACGGAATCTCATAAATAAAGCCCTAACTTCCTGGGACAGAGCACCTGGGAACAAAAAGTGGTTTATGAGTTCTGCTGCAGCGGACCCAAACATACCTGCCCAGCAGCTCTGAATGAACAAGGAAGCTCACAGATCAGTACTTGAGCTCCTATAAAGAGCAGACTGTCTCCTCAAGCAGCTCCCTGACACCATATATCCAAAGAGTCACCTCATAAAGGAGAGATCAGACTGACATTTGGTGGGTATCCTTCTGGGACAAAGATAGCAGCAAAAGAAACTGGTAGCAACACACTGTTCTGCAGCTGCTGCAGGTGATCCCCAGGCAAGAGGGCCTGGAGTGGACCTCAGCAGTTTTACAGCAGAGGGGCCAGACTATTAGAAGAAAAAATAAGAAAAAGAAATAACTTCATCATCAACTGGACGTCCACTCAGAGACTCAATCTGAAAATCAGCAACTACAAAGACGACAGGTAAATAAATCCACAAAGATGGGAAGAAACCAGCACAAAAACGAGGAAAACACCCAAAATTAAAACACTTCTCCTCCTAAAAGAAATCACAACTCCTTACCAGCAAGGGAACAAGGGTGGATGGAGAATGAGTGTGATGAAATGAAGAATCAGACTTCAGAAGGTGGGTAATGAGAAACTTCTGTGAGTTAAAAGAACATGTTCTAAGCCAATGCAAATAAACTGATAATCTTGAAAAAAAAATTTGACGAAATGCTAGTAAGAATGGACAACTCAGAAATATAAATGAATTGATGGAGCTGAAAAACACAACATGAGAACTTCACGAAGCATGCACACGTTTCAACAGCCGAATTGACCAAGCAGAAGAAAGAATATCAGAGGTCTAAAATCAACTCCATGAAATAAAAAGAGAAGGCAAGATTAGAGAAAAAAAGCGTAAAATGTTCCAAGAAATATAGGGCTATGTGAAAAGACCTAATCTACGTTTAATAGGTGTACCTGAATATGATGAAGAGAATGAATCTAAGCTGGAAAATAGTCTTCAGGATATTATCCAGGAAAACTTCCCCAACCTAGCAAGGCAGGCCAATATTCAAGTCCAGGAAATACAGAGAACACCACAAAGATATTTCTCAAGAAGAGCAACCCCAAGGCACATAATTGTCAGATTCACCAAGGTGAAAATGAAAGAGAAAATACTAAGGGCAGTCAGAGAGAAAGGTCACGTTACCCACAAAGAGAAGCCCATCAGACTCACAGCAGATCTCTCAGCAGAAACCCTGCAAGCCAGAAGAAAGTGGGGGCCAATATTCAATATCCTTAAAGAAAATAACTTTAAACCCAGAATTTCATATCCAGTCAAATTAAGTTTCAAAAGTGAAGGAAAAATAAAATCCTTTGCAAACAAGCAATTACTCAGAGATTTTATCACTACCATGCCTGCTTCACAAAAGCTCCTGAAAGAGGCACTACACATAGAAAGGAACAACCAGTACCAGCCACTTAAAAAACCTACCAAACAGCAAATAGCATAAACAAAATGAAGAATCTGCATCAACAAATGGGTAAAACAGCCAGCTAGCATCAAAATGGCAGTATCAAATTCACACATAACAATATTAACTGTAAATGTAAATGGGCTAAATACTCCAATCAAAAGACACAGATTGGAAAATTGGATAAAAAGCCAAAATTCATCGGTGTGATGTATCCAGAAAACCCATCTCACATGCAAGGATACAAAAAGGCTCAAAATAAAGTGATGGAGGAAGATTTACCAACAAATGGAGAGCAAAAAAAAAAAAAAAGCAGGAGTTGCAATGCTCTTTTCTGATAAAATGGACTTTAAAGCAACAAAGATCAAAAGAGACAAAGAAGGACATTACATAATGGTAAAAGGATTAATGCAACAACAAGAGCTAACAATTTTAAACATATACGTACCCAATATAGGAGCACCCAGATACATAAGGCAAGTTCTTAATGACTTACAAAGAGACTTAGACTGCCACACAATAATAGTGGGAGACTTTAACACTCCACTGTCAATAGCAGACAGATCAACCAGACAGAAAATTAGCAAGGATATCCAGGACTTGAACTTAGACCTGGAACAAGCAAACCTGATAGACATTTACAGAACTCTCCACCCCAAATCCACACAATATACATTCTTCTCAGCACCACATCACACCTACTCCAAAATTGACCACATAATTGGAAGTAAAGCACTCCCTAGAAAATGCAAAAAAACCTGAAATCATAACAAACAGTCTCTCAGACCATAGTGCAATCAAGTTAGAACTCAGAATTCAAAAACTAACTCAGATCCGGACCGCTGAATGGAAACTGAACAACTTGCTCTTGAATGTTTACTAGATACACAATAAAATGAAGGCAGAAATAAAAATGTTCTTTGAAACCAACGAGAATGAAGACACAACACACCAGAATCTCTGGGACACATTTAAAGCAGTCCCTAGAGGAAAATATATAGCAGTAAGTGTCCACATGAGAAGCTAGTAGAAATCCAAAATTGACACCCTATCGTCAAAATTGAAAGAGCTAGAGGAGCAAGATCAAAAAAACTGAAAACCTAGCTGAAGACAAGAAATAACTAAGACAAGAGCAGAACTGAAGGAGATAGAGACACACCAAAAAAAAAAAAAAAAAACCCTTCAAAAAATCAATAAATTCAGGAGCTGGTTTTTCAAAAAGATCAACAAAATAGACAGACCACTAGCCAGATTAATGAAAAAGAAAAGAGAGAATAAACAAATTGAAGCAATAAAAAACAATAAAGGAAATATCACCACAGATTCCACAGAAATTCAAACCATCATCAGAGATTATTACAAACAACTCTGAACATAAACTAGTAAACCTGGAAGAAATGAATAAATTCCTGGACACTTGCCTCCTCCCAAGCCTAAACCAGGAAGAAGACAAAACCCTGAATAGACCGATTACAAGGTCTGAAATTGAGGCAGAAATTAAGAGCTTACCACCCCAAAAAAAAGCCCAGATCCAGACGGGTTCACAGCTGAATTCTATCAGACATAAAAATAGGAATTTGATACCATTTCTTTTGAAACTATTCCAAATACTCCAAAAAGAGGGAATACTTCTGAAATCATTTTATGAGACAAACATCATTCTGATACCAAAACCCGGCAGAGACTCAACAAGAAAAGAAAACTTCAGGCCAATACCCATGATGAACATAGATGCAAAAGTCTTCAATAAAATACTGTCAAGCCAACTACAAGAGCACGTCAAAGAGCTTATCCACCATGATCAAGTAGGATTCATCCTGGGGATGCAAGGCTGGTTCAACATATTCAAGTCTATAAACGTAATTCATCACATAAACAGAACCAAAGACAAAAACCACATGATTATCTCAATTCATGCAGAGAAGGCCTTTGACAAAATTCAACAGCCCTTTATGCTAAAAACCCTCAATAAACTACTTATTGACAGAACATATCTCAAAACAATAAAAGCTATTTACGACAAACCAACAGCCAATATCATACTGAATGGGCAAAATCTGGACACATTCCCTTTGAAATCTGGCACTAAACAAGGATGCCCGCTCTCACCACTCCCATTCAATCTAGTACTGAAAGTTGTAGCCAGTGCATTCAGGCAAGAAAAAGAGATAAAAAGTATTCAAATAGAAAAGGAGAAAGTAAAATTGTCTCTATTTGCAGACGACATAATTGTATATCTAGAAAACTCCATCGTCTCAACCCAAAATCTCCTGATAAGCAACTTCAGCAAAGTCTCAGGATATATAATCAATATGCAAAAATCACAAGCATTCCTGTACACCAATAACAGACTTAAAGAGAGCCAAATCAAGAACGAACTGCCATTCACAATTGCTACAAGGAGAATAAAATACCTAGAAATACATCTTACAAGGAACGTAAGGGACCTCTTCAAGAAAAACTACAAACCACTGCTCAACGAAAATAAGAGAGGACACAAACAGATGGAGAAACATTCCATGTTCATGGTTAGGAAGAATCAATATCGTGAAAATGGCCATACTGCCCAAAGTAATTTACAGATTCAACACTATTTTCATCAAGCTACCAATGACCTTCTTCACAGAACTGGAAACAAACACCTTAAACTTTATCTGGAATCAAAAGAGAGCCCACATAGCCAAGTCAATTCTAAGCAAAAAGTACAAAGCGGGAGGCATCACACTATCGGACTTCAAACTATACTACAAGGCTACAGTAATCAAAACATGGTATTGGTACCAAACAGAGATGTAGACCAATGGAAGAGAATAGAGGCCTGGAAGGCAACACAACATATTTACAACCATCCAATCTTTGACAAACCTGATAAAAACAAGCAATGGGGAAAGGATTCCCTATTTAATAAATTGTGTTGGGAAAACTGGCTAGCCATGTGCAGAAAGCAGAAACTGAACCCTTTCCTTATGCCTTACACTAAAATTAACTCCAGATGGATTAAAGTATTAAACATAAGACCTAACACCATAAAAACCCTAGAAGAAAGTCTAGGCAAAACCATTCAGGACATAGGTGTAGGCAAAGACTTCATGACCAAAACGCCAAAAGCATTGGCAACAAAAGCCAAAATAGACAAATGGGACCTAATCAAACTCCACAGCTTCTGTATGGCAAAAGAAACAGTCATTAGAATGAATCGGCAATCAACAGAATGGGAAAAAATTGTTGCAGTTTACCCATCTGACAAAGGGCTGGTATCCAGAATTTACAAAGAGCTAAAACAGATTTACAAGGAAAAAACAAACAAGCCCATTCAAAAGTGGAAAAGGATATGAACAGACACTTTACAACAGAAGACATGTGTGAGGTCAACAAACATGAATAAATGCTCATCACCACTGGTCATTAGAGAAATGCAAATCAAAACTACATTAAGATACCATTTCATGCCAGTTAGAATGGCGATCATTACAAAATCTGGAGACAACAGATGCTCCAGAGGATGTGGAGAAATTGGAACACGTTCACACTGTTGATGGGAGTATAAATTAGTTCAACCATTGTGGAAGACAGTGTGGCAATTCCTCAAGAACCTAGAAAGAGAAATTCTATTTGTCCCAGCAATCCCATTACTGGGTATATATCCAAATGATTATAAATAATTCTACTATAAGGACACATGCACACGAATGTTCATTGCAGCACAGTTTACAATAGCAAAGATCTGGAACCAACCCAAACACCCATTGATTTTAGACTGGACAGGGAAAATGTGGCACATATACAACATGGAATATTATGCAGTCATCAAAAACGATGAGTTTGCGTCCTTTGTAGGGACATGGATGAGCCTGCAAACCATCATTTTCAGGAAACACACAGAAGCAAAAAATCAAACACCACATGTTCTCACTCATAGGTGGGTGCTGAAAAATGAGAACACATAGACACAAGGAGGGGAGCACTACACACTGGGGTCGGTTGGAGGAAATAGGGGAGGGACAGTGTGGGGTGGGAAGTTGGGGAGAGATAGCATGGGGAGAAATGTCAGATATAGGTGATGGGGAGGAAGGCAGCAAATCACACTGCCACGTGTGTACATATACAACAATCTTGCATGCTCTTCACATGTACCTCAAAACCTAAAATGCAATAAAATAAATAAATAAATATAATACATGCAAAAATAAAAAAAACAGAAAACAGAACCAAAGACAAAAACCACATGATTATCTCAATTGATGCAGAGAAGGCCTTTGACAAAATTCAGGAGCTCTTTATGATAATAACTCTTAATAAACTAGTTATTGAAATAATATATCTCAAAATAACAAAAGCTATTTATGACAAACCTACTGCCAATATCATACTGAGTTGGCAAAAACAAAGCATTTTCTCTGAAATCCAGCACTAGACAAGGATGCCCTCTCTCATCCCTCCTACTAGATATAATATTGGAAGTTCTAGCCATAGCAATCAGGTAAGAGAATAAAAAGAGTATTCAATTAGGAAAGGAGGAAGTCAAGTTGTCTCTATTTGCAGACAACATAATTGTATATTTAGAAGACCCTGTCATCTCAGCCCAAAATCTTCTTAAACTGATAAGGAACTTTAGCAAATTCTCAAGATACAAAATCAAAGTGCAGAAATTACAACCATTTCTATACACCAATAACAGACTAACAGGAATTTGAATCATGAGCAAACTCTCATTCAAAATTGCTACAAATAGAATAAAATACCTAGAAAAACAAATTCAAAGGAGCTCTTCAAAGAGAACTACAAATCACTGCTTAAGGAAATAAGAGAGGACAAAAACAGATGAAGAAACATTCCATGTTCATGGTTTGGAAGAACCAATATCGTGAAAATGACCATACTGCCCAAGTAATTTACAGATTCAATTCTATTTCCATCAAGCTACCAATGACCTTCTTCACAGAACTGGAAAAAAACACCTTAAACTTCATATGGAAACAAAAGGAAGCCCACATAGCCAAGACAGTCCTAAACAAAAAGAAGAAAGCTGGAGGCATCACGCTACCTGATTTCAAACTATACTACAATGCAACAGTAATCAAAATAGCATGGAACTGGTAACAAAACGAAGATATAGATGAATGGAACAGAACAGAGTCCTTGGAGAAAACGCCACACATCTACAACCATCTGATATTTGACAAACCTGACAAAGACAAGCAATAGGGAAAGAATTCCCTGTTTAATAAATGGTGTTGGGAAAACTGTCTAGCATTGTGCAGAAAGCAGAAACTGGACCCCTTCCTAACACCTTACACTAAAATTAGCTCTCAATTGATTGAAGACTTAAACATAAGACCTAACACCATGAAAAAAACCTAGAAGAAAACCTAGGCAAAACCATTCAGGACCTAGGCATAGGCAATTACTTCATGACTAAAACACCAAAAGCATTGGCAACAAAACCCAGAATAGACAAATGGGACCTAATTAAACTCCAGAGCTTCTGTACAGCAAAAGAAACAATCATTAGACTGAACTGAGAACCAACAGAATGGGAAAAAAATTTTGCAATCTACCAATCTGACAAAAGGCTAATATCTAGAATCTACAAAGAACTTAAACAGATTTGCAAGAACAAAGCAAACAAACCCATTCAAAAGTGGGCAAAAGATATGAACAGACACTTTTCAAAAGAAGACATATATGAGGCCAACAAACATGATAAAATGCTCATTATTACTGATTATTAGAGAAATGCAAATCAAAATCACATTGAGATACCACCTGATGCCAGTTAGAATGGGAATCATTAAAAAATCTGGAGACAAAAGATGCTGGAGAGGATGTGGAGAAATAGGAACACTTTTACACTGTTGGTGAGAGTGTAAACTAGTTCAACCATTGTGGAAGACAGTGTGACTCTTTCTCAATGACCGAAAAATAAAAATTCAATTTGACCCAGCAATCCCATTACCGGATATATACCCAAAAGATTATAAATCATTCTATTGTAAAGACACATGTACAGGTATGTTCACAGAGGCACTGTTTACAATATCAAAGACCTGGAACCAACACAAAAGCCCATCAATGATAGACTGGACAAGGAAAATGTAGCACATATACACCATGGAATACTATGAAGCCATAAAAAATGAGGAGTTTTTGTCTTTTGAAGGGACATGAATGAATCTGGAAACCATCATTCTCAGCAAACTGACACAAGAACAGAAAATCAAACATCACATGTTCTCACTTACAGGAGGTTGTTGAACAATGAGAACATAGGGACACAGGGAGGGGAGAAACACACACTGGGGTCTGTTGGGGAGGTAAAGGTAGGGACAGCAGGGAGTGTGGAGGTGGGAGAAAAATAACATGGGGAGAAATGCCAGATGTACGTGACAGGGGAATGGAGGCAGCAAACCACATTGCCATGTGTGTACCTATGCAACATTCCTGCATAATCTGCACATGTACCCCAGCACCTAAAGTACAATTTTTTTAAAAAAAGAAAGAAACCAGGGGGCAGAGGTTTCAGTGAGCTGAAATCACAACATGTCTTTCAGCCTGGGTGACTGACTGAGAGTCTGTCTCAAAAAAAAACAAAAAAATTAAACAAACAACAACAAAACCTGATAATAACATCACAAAAAATGAAAATTATATATTACTTAATGTGCATAGCTTCAAAAAATTCTTTTATACAACCATAATTATTTAACTTTATTTGTACAACTAGCGAGTGTGCAAATAAATTATTCTTAACAACAGAATTATTGAAATGAAAGATAATATTCCATTAGACTATACTACACCTCCCATACCCTTTCTCTTTTTTCTGTTTTTTTTTTAATGAGTATAGACATTAAAAAAATACTTTTATGTACACAAATATAGAGGTATTATATTTAAAAAACACATACACAGCTGTTAGCTGTGGCTAACAGCTGCAATCCCAGCACTTTGGGTGTTCAAGATTAGGTATTTAAGACTAGCCTGGTTAACGTGGTGAAACCCCATCTCTACTAAAAATACAAAAAATTTAGCCAGGCATGGTGGCATGCACCTGTAACCCAGCTACTCAGTAAGTTGAGTCAGGAGAATTGTTTGAATCTGGGAGGCAGAGGTTGCAGTGAGCTGAGATCGTGCCAATGCACTCTAGCCCGAGTGACAAGAGTGAAATTTCATCTCAAACAAAGAAAAAGAAGTGCATTCTGTAACTTGCTTTTATCTACTAAAAATGCATATATAGTAATTAGCTAGCTTTTTTGAGGAATAATTTTATACAGTAAAACTCACCAACTTTATGTTCACAATTTGATGAAATTTAACAAATGTGTATTGCAATTCAATCACCATCATGATCACCATATAGAAGATTTCTCATATTTCTGAAGGTTTCCTTCTTAACTCTATTAAATCAATTCATAACCCTCACCCCTCAGCCTTAGCAATCTCTCATTTGTTTTCAGTTGCTATCATTTTAATTTTTTTTAGAATTTCATATAGAAGAAATCATGCTGCATGGAATTTTTAAAATCTTAACAAAACTTTATCAAATACAATTCACTTGTATATAAAGAAGATAATAGAGTAAAGCAATTGGCATTTATTCTAGAAATGTAAGGTTAGTTCAGCACTCAAAAATCAATACATGATAAACTATAAAATACTCATGCAAGAAATTGAAGAGGACACAAAATAATGAAAAGATATTCCATGTTCATGGATTAAAAAATCAATATCATTAAAATGGTCTTACTACCAAAAGCAATCTACATATTCAACTCAATTCCTATGAAAATACCAATGACATTCTCCACAAAAATAGAAAAAAATTCTAAAATTTACGTGTACCTACAAAAAAAATCATTTTTTAAGCATTTTAGAAAGAGTATTCTGGGAACACTGAAAAAAATCACATTACTTGACTTCAATTTATATACAAGTTACAATACAGAACTACAGTAACCAAAACAGCATTGTACTGGCATGAAAACAGACACATAGACCAATGGAACAGAATACAGAACCCAGAAATAAATTTATATATGTACAATAAAATCATTTTTAACAAAGGTCTAGAGAACATACTGTGGAGAAAGAAGAGTCTTTAATAAATAGTTCTGGGAAAATTGAATATCCATATATAGAAGAATGAAAATAGACTCCCATCTCTTACCATATATAAAAATCAAATAAAATGGATTAAATACATTAATCTAAGTCATGAGACTATGAAGCTTCAATAAAAAAACCCATACAGGGAACCCTTCAGGACATTTACCTGAGCAAATATTTCTTGGGTAATGCCCCACAAACACAGGAAACCAAAGCAAAAATGGACAAATGGGATCATATCAATAAAAAACTTCTGCACAGCAAAGAAAGCAATCAACAGAGTGAGGAGATGAACATTTGCAAACTATCCATTTGATAGGGCATCAATGGAAGACTGAATGGGAGAAAACATTTGCAAACCGTTCATTTGACAGGGCTTTAATAACTAGAAAATATAAGAATCTCAAATTGCTCAATAGAAAAAAAATCCAATAATCCAATTTAAAAGATGGTAAGTGATTGAAATAGACATTTTTCAAAAGACAACATACAAAGAGCAAACAGGTACATAAAAGGTGCTCAATATAATTGACTATCAGAGAAATTCCAGTAAAACCTAAAGTGATATATCATCTCACCTTAGTTAAAGTGGTTTTTACACACACAAAAAAAACAGAAAATAACAAATGCCAGTGATAATCTAGAAAAAAAGAGAACCTTCTTACACGCAATAGGAATGTGAATTACTATGAAGAACAGTATGAAGGTACCTCAGAAAGTAAAAATAGAACTGTTGTATGATCTGGAAACACCACTGCTAAGTATATACCCCCCCAAAAAAAGAAATTAGTGCATTGAAGAGAACTACACTCCCATGCCTATTGCAGCACTATTCACAATAGCCAAGATTTGGAAGTAACCTAAGTGCTCATTAATAAACAAATGGACCAAAAAAAACGTGGTAGATATACACACTGGAGTACTATTCAACTATCAAAAAGAAGAAGATCCTGTCTTGTCCAACAACATGGATGAAACCTAACATCATGTTAAGTGAAACTAGCAAGGCATGGAAAGACAAACGTCACTTGTGAGAGCTAAAAAATGGATACTGAAAGATAAGAAGGGTAGTGGGGGTGGTGAGGGGCTGGTTAATGTATACAAGGATATAGGTTGATAGAATGAATAAGACTCAGCATTTGATAGCACAACAGGGTGACAAAACTCAAAGATAAATTGTGCATTTTAGAAAAATGGAGAATACAATTGAAATGCTTCTATGAGCCTACCACTCAAAATCAGCCTAGGTCCAGATGGATTCACAGACGAATTTTACCAGACACACAAAGATGAGCCGGTGCCATTCCTTCTGAAACTATTCCAAATAATCTAAAAAGAGGGAATCCTTCCCACATCATTTTATGAGACCAGCATCATCCTGATACCAAAACCCGGCAGAGACTCAACAAGAAAAGAAAACTTCAGGCCATATCCATGATGAACATAGATGCAAAAATCTTCAATAAAATACTGACAAGCCGATTGCAACAGCACATCAAAAAACTTCTCCATCATGATCAAGTAGAATTCATCCTGGGATGCAAGGCTGGTTCAACATATGCAAGTCTATAAACGTAATTCACCACATAAACAGAACCAAAGACAAAAACCACATGATTATCTCAACTGATGCAGAGACGGAATTTGACAAAATTCAACAGCCCTTTATGCTAAAAACCTTCAATAAACTCGGTATTGACGGAATGTATCTCAAAGTAATAAAAGCTATTTATGACAAACCAACAGCCAATAACATACTGAATGGGCAAAAACTGAAAGCATTCCCTTTGAAATACGGCACTAGACAAGGATGCCCTCTCTCACCACTCCTATTCAACATAGTACTGGAAGTTCTAGCCAGAGCAATCAGGCAAGAAAAAGAAATAAAGGGTATTCAAATAGGAAACGTGGAAGCCAAATTGTCTCTATTTGCAGATGACATGATAGTATACCTAGAAGACCCCATCACCTTAGCCCAAAAACTCCTAAAACTGATAAGCAACTTCAGCAAAGTCTCAGGATATATAATCAATGTGCAAAAATTACAAGCATTTTTATACACCAAAAACAGACTTAAAGAGAGCCAAATCAAGGACAAACTGCCATTCACAATTGCTACCAAGAGAATAAAATACCTAGGAATACAACTCACAAGGAACGTAAGGGACCTCTTCAAGGAAAACTACAAACCACTGCTCAATGAAATAAGAGAGGACACAAACAGATGGAGAAACATTCCATGTTCATGGTTAGAAAGAATCAATATCGTGAAAATGGCCATACTGCCCAAAGTAATTTACAGAATCAATGCTATCCCCATCAAGCTATCATAGACTTACCTCACAGAACTGAAAAAAACAACCATGAACTTCATATAGAACCAAAAGAGAGCCCGCATAGCTAAGTCAATTCTAAGCAAAAAGAACACAGGAGGAGGCATCACATTACCGGACTTTAAACTATTCTTCAAGGCTACAATAATCAAAACAGCATGGTACTGGTACCAAACAGAGATATAGACCAATGGAACAGAACAGAGGCATCGCAGGCAACATCACACATCTACAACCATACAATCTTTGATAAACCTGACAAAAACAAGCAATGGGAAAAAAATTCCCTGTTTAATAAATGGTGTTGGGAAAACTGGCTAGCCATGTGCAGAAAGCAGAAACTGGATCCTTACCTGACGCCTTATACTAAAATTAACTCCAGATGGATTAAAGACTTAAACATAAGACCTGGCACCATAAATACCCTAGAAGAAAACTAGGCAAAACCATTCAGGACATAGGTGTAGGCAAGAACTTCATGACCAAAACACCAAAAGCATTGGCAACAAAAGCCAAATTAGACAAATGGGACCTAATCAAACTCCACAGCTTCTGCACGGCAAAAGAAACTGTCACTAGAGTGAATCGGCAACCAACAGAATGGGAAAAAATTGTTGCCTTTTACCCACCTGACAAAGGGCTGTTATCCAGAATTTACAAAGAACTCAAACAGATTTACAGGAAAAAAACAAACAAGCCCATTCAAAAATGGGCAAAAAATATGAACAGACAGTTTACAAAAGAAGACATACATGAGTCCAACAAACATGAAAAAATGCTCACGTTACTGGTCATTAGAGAGATGCAAATCAAAACCACATTGAGATACCATCTCACACCTGTTAGAATGGCGATCATTAAAAAATCTGGAGACAGCAGATGCTGGAGAGGATGTGGAGAAATAGGAACACTCTTACACTGTTGGTGGGAGTGTAAATTAGTTCAACCATTGTGAAAGACAGTTTGGCGATTCCTCAAGGCCTTAGAAATAGAATTTTCATTTGACCCAGCAATCCCGTTTCTGGGTATATATCCAAAGGAATATAAATTGTTCTATTATAAGAACACATGCACATGATTGTTGATTGCAGCACAGTTTACAATAGCAAAGACCTGGAACTAACCCAAATGCCCATTGATGATAGACTGGACTGGGAAAATGTGGCACATATACACCATGGAATATTATGCAGCAATCAAAAATGACGAGTTCGTGTCCTTTGTAAGGACATGGATGAATCTGGAGAACATCACTCTCAGCAAACTGACACAGGAACAGAAAATGAAATACCGCATATTCTCTCTCATAGGCGGGTGATGAAAAATGAGAACACATGGACACAGGGAAGGAACTACTACACACTGGGGTCTATTGGAGGGAATAGGGGAGGAACAGAGCGGGGTGGAGATGGGGAGGGATAGCCTGGGGAGAAATGCCAAATGTGGGTGAAGGGGAGGAAGGCAGCAAAACACACTGCCATGTGTGTACCTATGCAACTATCTTGCATGCTCTGCACATGTACCCCCAAACCTAAAATGCAATAAAAAAAGAAAAAATGTTAGATCATGTTAGAAAGTGAATCTCTGCTTTGTTTCATACCTTAGTTATTTCAGATTTAATTAAAATGATAGTAGACTTTCACTGTTTAATATGCTGTTTGTTTTGGTGAGTGTTCCTTATCAAGTTTGGGAAATTCAATTTCAATCCTGTTTTACTTACAAATATTATCAAATGTCATTTGTGCATCTATTGATACAAGAGTGTAGTTTCTCTCTTTTATTTAATTAATGTATTACATAATTAATTACATAATTCCCTACATTGCTTACATAATTGTTTACATCATTAACATGTTACATAATGAATACATAATAAAAATGTTGCATTTCTATTATATAAAAAATGCTTCTAACACAAAGAAGTGAAAAATACTTAAGATAGTGGATACCCCATTTATCCTTATATGATTATTACAGATCATATTTTTATAACAAAATATCTCATGTGCCCCATAAATATATAGACCAATTATGTACCCATAAAAATTAAACATTAAGGGCTGAGCATGGTGGCTCACACCTGTAATCTCAGAACTTTGGGAGGCTGAGGCTAGAAGATCACTTGAGCTCAGGAAATTGAGACCAGCCTTGGCAACACAGTAAAACCCTGTCTCTATTGAAAATAAAAATTAAAAAAAAATAGCTGGATGTGGTGGAGCACACTTGTAGTCCCAGATCCTTCAGAGGCTGAAGTGAGAGGATCACTTAAGCCCAGGCATTAGAGTTTGTGGTGAGCTATGATTGTGCCACTGCACTGCAGCCTGAGTAACAGAGTAAAACCCTCTCTCAAGAAAGTTAAAAATTTAAAAATCAATAAACATATTTCACCATAATAATAGTATAAACAAAAATTCCATATGACTGACTCAATAACTGAAAAATATTATATTTGACAAATTGAATCGAATATCTATTTGTGATTTTTAAAGTCTATTAGTAAAATAAGAATTCAAGAAAACTTCCTCAATCTGATAAAAACTATTACAAAAAAATTTAAATCTAACATTATACTTATTAGTAAACATCTGAGTTCTTTCCTCACAAGACTGAAAATAAAGCAGAGATGTCAGCTCTTGCCATTTATGTACATGTACTGGAGGTTCTTTTTTTTTGAGACAGAGTTTTGCTCTTGTTTCTTAGGCTGGAGTGCAATGGCATGATCTCAGCTCATGGCTACCTCCACATTCCATCTTCAAGCGACTCTCCTGCCTCAGCCTTCCATGTAACTGGGATTACAGGTGCTTGCCACTATAATCTGCTTGTTTGTACTTTAATAGAGATGGGATTTTTCCATATTGGTCAGGAAGGTATGAAACACCCAACATTAGGTTATCTGCCGACCACAGGCTCCCAAAGTGCTGGGATTACAGATGTGAGCCACTATGCCCAGCTGACAACTTTTAAAAAACATATCTTAGTACTGATGTTTCAGGTCAACCAATTGTTCCGAAATCAAAGAAGAGACTAGAACCCAGAGGAAAAAACAAGATGGGAGCATCAACTTTACTAGGCAAGAAAGATGAATACATCCTTGAGAAGAGTTCCAAATCAATGAGCAAATTGCTAGAACATGCCTTGGCAGAGGAGTGAAAACTTCCGAAATCATCTGGGGCTGCTTTTTACGTTACTTTGTTTTTTTTTTTTGTTTGTTTGTTTTTGTTTGTTTGTTTGGTTGGTTGGTTTTCTTTGTCCTTATTTGGAAATTTGTCATTCTAACTGATTCCATGTCTTAGCTATTGTGAACAGCACTGAGATAAAAACAAATGCAGGCCAGGCATGGTGGCTAAAGTCTGTAATCCAACACTTTGGGAGGCAGAGGTGGGCATATCACTAAAAGTTAGGTATTTGAGACCAGCCTGGCCAACATGATAAAACTCTGTCTCTACTGAAAATACAAACATTACCTGGTGTGGTGGTGCATGCCTGTAATCCCAACTACTCAGAAAGCTGAGGAACAAGAAGTGTTTAAACCTGGAAGTGGAGGTTGCACTAAGCTGAGATTGAACTGAACTCAAGACTGGGCAAAAGTATAAGATTCTGTCTCAAATTTAAAAATGAAAGAAAATAGATTGGGTGTGGTGGCTCAAATCTGTAATCCCATCACTTTGGGAGGTTGAGGCAGGCAGATCACCTGAAGTCAGTAGTTTGAGACCAGCCTGGCCAACATGGTGAAATCCCATCTCTATTGAAAACACAAAATTAGCCAGACACGGTGGTGCATGCCTATAATCCCAGCTACTTAAGAAGTTGGGACAAAAGAATAACTTGAATTTGGGAGGGGGAGGTTGCAGTGAGCTGACATCATGCCATTGCACTCCAACCATCTCAGAAAGATGAAAGAGAGAGAGAGAGAAAGGAAGAAAGAAAGAAGAAAGAGAGAGAGAAAAGGGAAGGAAGGAAGAAAGGAAGGAAGAAAAGAAGGAAAAAAGAGAGAGGGAGTGAGGAAGGGAGGGAGCGAGGGAGAAAGAAAAGAAGGAAGCATGTATTTTGTTTCGTAGAACAAAAAATAATCTGTAGCTCTTTGAAGATTTTTTTCCTCGAACCCAACCAGACATTCAGTGAGAGACTTACAGAAGTCTGAAAAAAAGAAAAAAATTCTCTCATGGTACAGAACTGGGCGATGCAACAGCAGAAATGCTAGCAAGAGGCTCCACTCAGACATTTCTCCTCTACAGAATAAAAAAGCCTTCATTTGTTGTTGAAGAACCAAGAATCACTCTCTTTGAGCTCTGGTGAAAGCACATTGCTGCCAGAAGTAGGAAATATATAGAAAAATCTGAAACACTAGAAGATGTGCAGAAATTCACAACGAATTCAGAACCATGTCAATAAGAGAATGAGAAGGTCATACCCCTGGGGCTCAGAGGCAGAGTGCTTGCCTGAGTGGAAATCAAATAAAAAATTTCTGACCTACCCTCATCACAAGACTAACTGCTGTCAAGATACATGTTATTTTCAAGAGACATACTGTTTCTTAGGGATAGAAAAGAAGGAAGACTTAAGGTTGAGGGCAAAATTATCACCAGAAAAACATCCGCTGGAAAACCAACACCTACCCTCTACATAAGGTATTACCAGAGGCATTTAAAGCCCATAAAGTAGACTGAGCATGGTGGCTCATGCCTGCAATCCCAGCACTTTGGGAGGCTGAGGTGGGTGGATCACCTGAGGTCAGGAGTTCAAGACCAACCTGACCAACATGGAGAAATGCCATTTTCACTAAAATACAAAATTAGCTGGGGGTGGTGGTACATGCCTGTAATCTCAGCTACTCAAAAAGCAGAGGCAGGAGAATTGCTTGGACCCAAAAGGGAGAGGTTGCAGTCAGTTGAGATCCCATCATTACACTCTAGCCTGGGTAACAAGAGCCAAACACCATCACAAAAAGAAAGAAAGAAGAAAGGAAGGAAGGAAGGAAGCAATGAAGAAAGAAAGGAAGGAATGAAGGAAGGAATGAAGGAAGGAAAGAGGAAGAAGAAGAAAAAAGAAAGAAAGAAAGAAAGAAAGAAAGAAAGAAAGAAAGAAAGAAAGAAAGAAAGAAAGATCTCATAGGGTAGTTCAAATCACAATCTAGCAACATCAAATATCAAGCGCAGCTTTACTCAGAGAAACATAAACATCTGTACTAAAGGCCCAGTGAAAGAAAAGGCATCTCAGTTTTAAGACATAAAATCTATTTACCTTCATTTCTATGGTTCTACATAAGATGTCCAGATTTCAGCCCCAAAATTGAAAAGCTTAAAAAGAGAGGAATAAAGATATCTTGGGAGGCAAAAGAAGATGAAGATGAAAGCAATAGTGAAATCAGCCTCACATGTGACACAGATGTTGCAATAATCTGATACAGAACTTAAAATACCCACGATATGTTAAAATCCTAATAGAAATATGTGCAAGATCAGATAACTAATTTCAACAGAGAGATGGAAACTCTAAGAAAATCATGTGAAAATGCTAGAAATGAAACACATTGATAGATATAAATAATACCTTTTTATGAGTTCATCAGCAGACTCAACTGTATTGGAAGTATCAGTGAACTTGAAGGTAAGTCTGTAGAAATCAGAAAAAGACACACACAAAATAGAAAGAGTGGAGACAAAGACAGAACTTTTTTTTCTATGTTGACAGATTGGAGGCAGTGTTAGTTTGCCTCTTCCACTTGGAAGAACAGAATAGTGTGTAGAGATTCACACTGAATTTTCTTTCCAAGAACCAATGCAGGAACGCAATAGAAAAACTGAAAGAATCCACAGAACGTTTAAAAGAAGCAGCAGGCTACAGCCTGCTTTCTGAGACAGGCAAAAATCTGTAAGTCCCCAGAATGTGAGAGGAAGAGGGTATGCCTCCAGAGTACACATCCCCACCAGGGAATCTAAAATTTCAGGCCATGGGAGAAGGCCTTTACCCTCCCCAGAGCTGGAAGGGCTTCAGTGAGTAGTGTGAAATATAAAAGTAGAAGCAGCAGTTCAGTCTGGGTAACGGGGTGAAAAAATGTCTACCAAAAATGCAAAAACAAGCCAGCTGTGGTGATGCATGCCTGTAGTCCCAGCTATTCATGAGGCTGAGGAAGGGGGATCACCAGAGTCCAGGAGGCAAAAGTTTTAGTAAGCTGAGATATCACCACTGCACTTCAGCCTGGGTGACAAAGCAAGACCCTGTCTCAAAAAAGAGAAAACAGTAAAAGTAGCCATGGGAAGTGCCCTGCAGGTATTCCCAGTCTCCAACATTAACTAAGGGAAGCCATTCATGACTCTATATAACAGAGGCCCTCAGGGAAATCAGCCAAGAAGCCCAGGGAGGGGTGACAGGGTAAAAGAAGCTCCTAACTAAATTTTGTATTATAATCTCTAATAGAGATAAACTTCTGTGATTAGAAAGCAGCAAAAGGAGATTAGGGGTGGGTAGTCAGCTCCAGATACTAGTGCGGGAGCTAGGCACCTGGTTCTGTTGGCAGATGGAGAGGGGCATGGCTTAAAACTTGTGCTTGCTATCCCTGTAGAAAACCTTATGGCCTGGGGCAGGTCTGAGCTCTGTGCACAGACTACCTGAATCCAAATCCTGCATTATTAGCAGAGCACTGAGAGTGAGATCAGTCTCACCAACTGCATGGAAGCTGGGTGAGGCTTACTGCCACCCACTACTCCCCACACACTTTGCTAACTCTTCAGTGCAGCAGAGACAGTATTACTACCCTCTGGAACACTGCCAAAGTGGCCTGAGGACAACACCTCAACCACCACAGGGGTGATGTCATTTCCTGCCCAAGGAGAGTCAGAGCATACACCCACCTAATCCTTTTCCCACTTGATGGTACACCTGTACCTACCCTAGTAGCTTAACAAAAAGGACACAAACTTTTGAGAGCTTAATAGCCCCCTGCTCACTCAAGGAATCAGAACACCAGCCCTGAGAAGCTTAGGGCAAGCTCAAGTCCCACTGCTAGTACCACAGCTGGTGCTCTTTTGCAAGTACCACCTCCTGGTTGGAGGCCAATCAACACAATTAATTACAGTCCCTCTAAGTAGAATAACACTGCATCAAGGAAGGAGAATATGGCTATGCAATCTCAGCTATTACCACGGGGTACAACACCCTGGTTAGCCAGAGGTCCTGAGTCTATCCAAATGACAAGTTTATTACAACTATAACCAGAATTTATGAAAGCTGGCACATTAAGTCTATCTACAATCAAGGAATCTCAGAGTCTTCATCACTCCTATGCCACCTCCATAAGAAATGGTGCTAGTATCCCAGCTGGGAGACCTGAAGACCGGTCACATCACTGGATTTCTTGCAGATGTTATCCAACACAAGCCCAAAGTCTGGTAGGTTGCTAGCAACATCACTAGATTGCAAGACCCAGAGGAGCAGTAACAATCACTGTTGTCTGGCTTGCAGGAAGTCTCATTCCTAGGAGAAGGGAGAGAGTGCCATAGTAAGGGGCCACCCCATGGGACAAATGAATCTGAATGGCAGGCCTTGAGTGTCAGGTATTTTTACTTGCAGGAAGGTTCTTACAGCAGAGACAAAATTGCAGTGTTGGAAGAAGTAGGAAAAGTCTGCATCTCCACTCCAACAGGTAGAGAGCCTCCATGATCATAAAGGATCTGGGAGAAAGGGTTCTTGTTTACCCCTGGTACAACACTGCAAACATATCGGGCTGCTCCCATGGCAATACACTGCAAATGTAGCTATAGACACCCTTCCTGGAAAAATTTGGGGTAATTGTAATTCCACAGGAGAACTCCCTAGATTCAGTCTATCAAAAGAGGCAGAGTCACAATCCCTCCCTACTTGAACATCAACAGTTCTAGAGATGAAACGTGGTGCCTGTCTGATCTGAATAGCTTGAACACTGGGATGGGAGTGAGGCTGGGAGCAGATAGCTTTCTTGCTGGCCTGGCAGAGAAGCTGATGTAGCTCCCACCCTTTACCTTAATAAAACCTCACTACATATAATTTAAAGCTCCCATAGCCACTTTTATCAAGGCTAGGACCTCTGCCCTATATTGGGTATTACACCTACCAATCTACTTTAGCTACAACTGGTGTGTACCAAGGGATACTTCCCCTATTCGCCTGAAGCCTGAATTGACAAGTCAGCAAATAAAATACTGGGGAAAATTAAATAAATTCAAAAAGTGTACACCATGTAGGAATGAGAGAAGCTTCAAGAGATTCTTGACATTTCAACCCCATAGGAGGTAGTAAAGTAAACTTGCCCACACACCAAGTACATAACCAGCATCTAGAAAATCTAGTGCACAAAGACTCTCTATAACAAAGAAACTCACAGAGAGCCTTAACCCCTAAAAGCACCAAGAATCAAGTTAGACTGTAATAAACTACAAACAGTAAAGTCAGATCCTTAAGAAAAAAAACAATTTAAAAATATTACCATCAAATAAAAAATAAATTCAAAAACTGTTTGAAGAAATAGTCTACCAAAATGAGAAAGAGCCAGAAAATTCTGTCTAGTAATATGACAAAATGTGGTTCTATAACACCCCTAAAAGAACACATGAGCTCCCCAACAATGGATCCAAACCAAGATGAAATCTTTAAACTACCAGATAAAGAATTCATAAGGTTATTAAGTTACTGAAGAAAATACCAGAGAAAGGTGAAAAAAAAAATAAAGAAATTTTAAAAATCCAAAATATAAATAAAAACTTTATAGAGCGATAGACATTGTAAAGAAAACCCAGGCAGAACCTATGAAAATAAACGTCACATTCAGAGAAATACAAAATGCTGTGGAAAGTTTCAACAATAGACTAGAACAAGTAGGAAAAATAATTTTAGAGCTCAAAAACAAGTCTTTCAAATTAGCCTGATTAGAAAAGATAAACAAAAAGAATCTAAATAAAACAGTCTGAAAGAATATAGGATTATGTAAAAATGGCCAAACTTGAAGTTCACCATTTTAATTGGCATAATATGAAATAAAACTGAAAATCAACTCCAAAAGAAACCCTCAAAACTGTATAAATACATGAAAATTGAATAACGACTCTAGAATGAGTTTTATTTTTTGATACAGAGTTTTGCTGTTGCAGATTACAGGTGCCCATCACCACACCCAGCTATTTTTTTGTACTTTTAGTAGAGACATGATTTTGCCATATTGGCCAGGCTAGTCTTGAACTCCTGACCTCAGGTGATCCACCCAAGATGGGGCTCAGGCATGAGAGGAAAGTCACATCATGTAGGTACTGGGCAAATTAATAGGTCACAGTCTTTACTGTGAGCAGTCCATAGGAAGAAGTAGAGAGTCACACAGTCTAGGTGATGGGCCCAAAGGTATTTGACAGTGACCCCTGTAGGTAAGGGCCAGGAAGAAGAATCACATCACCTGTGTACTGTGCCCAGTTATAAGTCACACTTTTTTCAGTGGGCATGACTCAGGCAGGAGAGAAGAGTCACATTATCCCAGTTCTAGACCCAGAAATATGTCACCATCTCTCTTATGGGCAATATTCAGGTAAGAGAGAAGAGTCACATTATCTAGGTGATGAACCCAGAGATATATCACAATGCTTTCTGTTAACTTGATCCAGGCAGAAGATTCACAACAACTTGGTGCTAAGACCGGTAACATGTCAAAATCTTTTCTGTGCAAAGGAACTACACAGAAGAGAATCACATTGCTTGGAGATGAGCACAGAGATATGTCATAATGCCCTTGTAGGCAGGGCCCAGGGAGTAGAGTTACATCGCCTGGGTGTTGGATATACCAAAGTTTCCCTTATGGGCAGTGCACAAGCAGGTGAGTCACATAACCTGGGTGAGGCAAAGCTATATACAACAATGCTTTCTGAGGGCAGAGACAAGGAAGGAAAGGAGACTCACATCACCTGGTTGCAACGTCTAGCCATATGTAAAAATGCTCACTGTGGGCAGTGCCAAGGAAGGAGAAAAGAGTTACATCTTCAAGATGCTGGATCCAGAAATATGTTAATATTTCATCTGTTGGCTAGGTCTATGCAAGAGCATCAAGTCACTCAGGTGCTAAGCACTGGCAGATTTCACAGTCAAACCTGAAAAATGGCCCAGAAATGAGATGAACAATCCCACAACTGAGTTGTAGGTATGGCATTCAATAACTCCTGTATGTTGGATGTAATCCAGCTGACTGGATTTGTGCATGACAGCATCAATTTCGGTGCACACTGTGCCTTTTTAGGAAAGTCACAACCTCACAGGTGTGCTGAATCTTGGTCTGAGAGTCACCAACCTACATGTATCTATGTATGAGTCAATTTTTCCATCTTTGACTGACTATAGGTGTGAGATTCAGAACCTCAACAGTAACGTGTTTATGTCAGAGGATGACAATATTTACTGTTGGCTGGGTGTACAAATGAGTGTCACAATCTCACCTGCGGTGCTTGGCCTGGTTAGCACACTCTGTATACTATCCAATGCCTTATACAGTATGAATGAGAGTTGCAATCAATTTTGAGACTTTCCTGCTGGTACGGACCCTTTATTGCACCTGTGGCATTAAGTTTGGGTATGAGAGTCAACATCACTACAATTAACTAGGTCAAGATAGGAGAGTTCTCTCTTGCCTGTGAGCTGGGTTTAGAAATGAGTCACCCTGGCTGGGAGTGGTGGTTCACGCCTGTAATCCCAGCACTTTGGGAGGTCAAGGCAGGCAGATCATGAAGTCAAGAAATTGAGACGATTCTGGCCGACACGGTGAAACACCATCTCTACTAAAAAAATACAAAAATTAGCTGGGCATGGTGGCACGTTCCTGTAGTCCCAGCTAATCAGGAGGCGGACGCAGGAGAATTGCTTTAACCCAGAAGGCAGAGATTGTAGTAAACCGAGATTGTGCCACTGCACTCTAGCCTGGTGCCTGGCGACGAAGTGAGACTCTGTCTCAAAAAAAAAGAAAAAAAAATGAGTCACCCTTTCTTTTTTAAAAAAATTTTTAAAATTTTTATTGCATTATAGGTTTTGGTGTACATGTGCAGAACGTGCAAGATAGTTGCATAGGTACACACATGGCAGTGTGTTTGGTTGTCTTCCTCCCCTTCACCCACACTTGGCATTTATCCCCAGGCTATCCCTCCCCAGGACCCCTCACTGTCCTTCCTCCATTTTCCCTAATAGACCCCAGTGTGTAGTAGACCCCCTCCCTGTGTCCATGTGTTCTCATTTTTCTCACCCACCTATGAGTGAGAATATGCGGTATTTCCTTTTCAGTTCTTGTGTCAGTTTGCTGAGAATGATGTTCTCCAGATTCATCCATGTCCTTACAAAAAACACAAACTCGAGACTCGCAAGATGGCGTCATTGAAGCAACTCAGGATTGCAGCTCTCAGTGAAGGCGCAGAGGGTGAGTCCTAGCCGCATTCTCGGATGGACCTTTTATGCCCACAGAGTGCTGAAAGTCCCAGGTGTGGGAGAGACACGAGACACTAGTACACCCGGCTCACGGAGCCGGCTCCTGCGGCCGCTTTGGCCGGCGCCGCAGCGGGACCCGGCACCGAACTCACTGGTCTGGGTGCCCTGTTAAACCAACAATCCGAGATTTGGAAGGGCAGATTGGCATGTCCATCTGATTGAACAGGACTTGGACAATGAGCCAGACCAGGAGTTTCCTGGGAAGCGTGATCTGAGCCAGGGTAGTGGGCAGTGGCACAAGAGATCGCACGGATCCCAGTGCCCTATCGGCAGGCTACTGGGGCGCCAATGAGAGAGTTGACCTTTCAGCATGCTGAGAGGAAGAGAGAGAGAGAGAGGACGGACTCTGAGGCAGGGAGCTGGGTGATCGGGCTCAGCGGGTCCCACGCTCATGGGGACAAGCAGGGCGGCGACTGGAGGTGCTTGGGGTTGAGAGTTTTGCTGCTGGCATCAAGGATGGTGCAGCCCGGTGAGGGAGGGGCGTCCACCATTGCTGACGCAATCCGCCCCCACTGAAGTTCTGCCCAGGACTGATGCAGCCTGCTGTTCCCGAGGCAACCTGCCATAACAGAGAGACTCCGACAGGAGCGGGTAGCGCTCCACAGAAGAAGGGAGCCCAGCAGCAATAGGCGGACCCGCGCTACCAGGTCAGAGACCCGGCAGGAAAATAGTGAATAGACTGCCTCCTAGTGGGGCAGGACAGTGCAACAGATACTCATAAAGAACTCCCTGAGACAGAGCATCTAAGGGGGAAAAAAAAGGGGTGGTGTTTTATGAGTTTTATTGCAGCACACATAAACAACCTCCCAACAACCCTGAATGAACAACGGAGGTCACAGCTCAGCACTGGAGCTCCTGTAAAGCACAGACTGTCTCCTCAAGCAGCTCCCTGACCCCTGTATATCCAAAGAGTCACCCCCAAAAAAAGGACTAATCAGACTGACATTTGGTGGGCATGATTCTAGAACAAAGACTGTAGAAGAAGAAACTGGTATCATCCCTCACTGTTCCGAAGCTGCTGCAGGTATACCCCAGACAAGCAGGGCCTGGAGTGGACCTCAGCACTCATACAGCAGAGGGGATAGACGATTAGAGGGAAAACTAAGTAACAGAAATACTTCATCATCAACAATCTCAGCGTCCACACAGAGACCCAATTGAAAAATCAGCAACTACTAAGACAACAGGCGGATAAATCCATAAAGATGGAAAGAAACCAGCGCAAAAAAAAGAAAAACACCCGAAACCAAAACACCTCACCCCCCAAAAAGGACCAAAACTCCTCACCAGCAAGGGAACAAAGCTGAACGGAGAATGAGTGTGATGAAATGAGGGAATCAGACTTCAGAAAGTGGATAATGAGAAACTTCAGTGAGCTAAAGGAACATGTTCTAAATCAGTGCAAAGAAACTAAGAAACTTGAAAAAAGATTTGAAAAAAGATTCGAGGAATTGATAACAAGAATGGACAACTTAGAAAGGAATATGAATGAATTGAAGGAGCTGAAAAACACAACACGAGAACTTCGTGAAGCATGCACAAGTTTCAACAGCCGAATTGACCAAGCAGAAGAAAGAATATCAGAAATGGAAGATCAACTCAATGAAATAAAACGAGAAACCAAGATTAAAGAAAAAAGCACAAAAAGGAATGAACAAAATCTCCAAGAAATGTGGGACTATGTGAAGAGACCCAACCTACGTTTGATAGGTGTAACAGAATGTGACGAAGAGAATGAATCCAAGCTGGAAAACACACTTCAGGATATTATCCAGGAAAATTTCCCCAACCTAGCAAGTCAGGTCAATACTCAACTTCACGAAATACAGAAAACACCAGAAAGATACTCCGCAAGAAGAGCAACCCCAAGGCACATAATCGTCAGATTCACCAGGTTTGAAATGAAGGAGAAAATACTAAGGGCAGCCAGAGAGAAAGGTCGGGTCACCCACAAAGGGAAGCCCATCAGACTCACAGCAGATCTCTCGGCAGAGACTCTACAAGCCAGAAGAGAGTGGGGGCCAATATTCAACATCCTTAAAGAAAAGAACTTTCAAACCAGAATTTCATATCCAGCAAAACTGAGCTTCATAAGTGAAGAAAAAATAAAATCCTTCATGAACAAACAAGTACTCAGAGATTTTGTCACCACTAGGCCTGCTTTACAAGAGCTCCTGAAAGAGGCACTACATATAGAAAGAAACAACCAGTACCAGCTATCCTAAAAGCATACCAAATGCTAAAAACCATCAACAAAATGAAGACTCTACATGAACCAATGGGCAAAACAGCCAGCTAGCATCAAAATGGCAGTATCAAATTCACATATAACAATATTAACCCTGAATGTAAATGGGCTAAATGCACCAATCAAAAGACACAGACTGACAAATTGGATAAAAACCAAAACCCATCCGTGTGCTGTATCCAGGAAACCCACCTCACATGCAAAGATACAAAAAGGCTCAAAATAAAAGAATGGAGGAAGATTTACCAAGAAAATGCAGAGCAAAAAAAAGCAGGAGTTGCAATTCTCATCTCAGATAAAATAGACTTTAAACAACAAAGATCAAAAGGGACAAAGAAGGTCATTACATAATGGTAAAAGGGTTGATACAACAAGAAGAGCTAACGATTCTAAATATATATGGACCCAATGTAGGAGCACCCAGATATATAAGGCAAGTTCTTAATGACTTACAAAAAGACTTAGACTTCCACACAATAATAGTGGGAGACTTTAGCAATCCACTGGCAATAGCAGACAGGTAAACCAGACAGAAAATTAACAAGGATATCCAGGACTTGAACTCAGACCTGGAACAAGCAAACCTGATAGACATTTACAGAACTCTCCACCCCAAATCCACAGAATATACATTCTTCTCAGCACCACATCACACCTACTCCAAAATTGACCACATAATTGGAAGTAAAGCACTCCTCAGCAAATGCAAAACAACGGAAATCATAACAAACAGTCTCTCAGACCATAGTGCAATCAAGTTGGAACTCAGAATTCAGAAAATAACTCAGAACCGCACAGCTTCATGGAAAGTGAACAACTGGTTCTTGAATGTCGATTGGATAAACAATGAAATGAAGGCAGAAATAAAGAAGTTCTTTGAAACCAACGAGAACGAAGACACAACGTACCAGAATCTCTGGGACACATTTAAGCAGTCAGTAGAGGAAAACATATAGCAATAAGTGCCCACACGAGAAGAGTGCAGAGATCCAAAATTGACACCCTATCGTCAGAATTGAAAGAGCTAGAGGAGCAAGATCAAAAAACCTCAAAACCTAGCCGAAGACAAGAAATAACTAAGATCAGAGCAGAACTGAAGGAGATAGAGACAAGAAAAACCCTTCAAAAAATCAATAAATCTAAGAGCTGGTTTTTCGAAAAGATCAACAAAATAGACAGACCGCTAGCCAGACTGATAAAAAAGACAAGAGTGAACAACCAAATAGATGCAATAAAAAACGATAATGGGGAAATCACCACAGATTCCACAGAAATTCAAACCATCATCAGAGAATACTAAAAACAACTCTATGCACATAAACTAGTAAATCAGGAAGAAATGGATAAATTCCTGGACGTCTGTGTCCTCCCAAGCCTAAACCAGGAGGAAGCCGAAACTACAAATAGACCAATAACAAGGTCTGAAGTTGAGGCAGCAATTAAGAGCCAACCACACAAAAAAAGCCCAGGTCCAGATGGGTTCACAGGTGAATTATACCAGACACACAAAGAGGATCTGGGACCATTCTTCCTTAAACCATTCCAAATAATCCAAAAAGAGGGAACCCTTCCCAAATCATTTTATGAGACCAACATCATCCTGATACCAAAACCTGACAGAGACTCAACAAGAAAGAAAACTTCAGGCCAATATCCATGATGAACATAGATGCAAAAATCTTCAATAAAATACTGGCAAACCGATTGCAACAGCACATTAAAAAACTTATCCATCATGATCAAGTAGGACTCATCCTGAGGATGCAAGGCTGGTTCAACATACGCAAGTTTATAAATGTAATTCACCACATAAACAGAAGCAAAAACAAAAACCATATGATTATCTCAAATGACACAGAGAAGGCATTTGACAAAATTCAACAGCCCTTTATGCTAAAAACCCTCAATAAACTTGGTATTGATGGAACGTTTCTCAAAGTAATAAAAGCTATTGACGACAAACCAAAAGCCAATATCATACTGAATGGGCAAAAACTGGAAGCATTCCCTTTGAAATCCGGCACTAGACAAGGATGCCCTCTCTCACCACTCCTATTCAACATAGTACTGGAAGTTCTAGCCAGAGCAATCAGGCAAGAAAAAGAAATAAAGGGTATTCAAATAGGAAAGGTGGAAGCCAAATTGTCTCTATTTGCAGATGACATGATAGTATACCTAGAAGACCCCATCACCTCAGCCTAAAAGCTCCTGCAACTGATAAGCAACTTCAGCAAAGTCTCAGGATATTAAATCAATGTGCAAAAATCACAAGCATTTCTATACACCAATAATAGACTAAAAGAGAACCAAATCAAGAACGAACTGCCATTCACAATTGCTACAAAGAAAATAAAATACCTAGGAATACAACTCACAAGAAATATAAGGGACCTCTTTAAGGAAAACTACAAACCACTGCTCGACGAAATAAGAGAGGACACAAACAGATGGAGAAACATTCCATGTTCGTGGTTAGGAAGAATCAATATTGTGAAAATGGCTATACTGCCCAAAGTAATTTATACAATCAATGCTATCCCCATGAAAGTACCATTGAATTTTTTCACAGAACTGGAAAAAACCACAATGAATTTCATATGGAACCAAAAAAGAGCCCGCATAGCCAAGTCAATTCTAAGCAAAAAGAACACAGCGGGAGGCATCACACTACCACACCTCAAACAATAATACAAGGCTACAGTAATCAAAACAGAATGGTACTGGTACCAAAACAGAGATATAGACCAATGGAACAGAACAGAAGCATCAGAGGAAACACAACATATCTACAACCATATTATCTTTGATAAACCAGACAAAAACAGGCAATGGGGAAAGGATTCCCTATTTAATAAATGGTGTTGGGAAAACTGGCTAGCCATGTGCAGAAAGCAGAAACTGGACCCCTTCCTGACACCTTACACTAAAATTAACTCCAGATGGATTAAAGACTTAAACGTAAGACCTGACACCATAAAAACCCTAGAAGAAAGTCTAGGCAAAACCATTCAGGACATAGGAGTAAGCAAGGACTTCATGAACAAAACACCAAAAGCATTGGCAACAAAAACCAAAATAGACAAATGGGACCTAATCAAACTCCACAGCTTCTGCACGGCAAAAGAAATAGTCACTAGAGTGAATCGGCAACCATCAGAATGGGAAAAAATCTTTGCAGTTTACACATCTGACAAAGGGCTGATATCCAGAATTTACAAAGAACTCAAACAGATTTACAGGAAAAAAACAAACAAGCCCATTCAAAAATGGGCAAAGGATATGAACAGACACTTTACAAAAGAAGACATACATGAGGCCAGCAAACATATGAAAAAGTGCTCATCATCACTGGTCATTAGAGAGATGCAAATCAAAACCACATTGAGATACCATCTCACACCAGTTAGAATGGCGATCATTAAAATATCTGGAGACAGCAGATGTTGGATAGGATGTGGAGAAATAGGAACACTCTTACGCTGTTGGTGGAAATGTAAATTAGTTCAACCATTGTGGAAGACACTGTGGCGATTCCTCAGAAACCTAGAAATAGAAATTCCATTTGACCCAGCAATCCCATTACTGGGTATATATCCAAAGGACTATAAATCGTTCTACTGTAAGGACACATGCATACGAATGTTCATTGTAGCACTGTTTACAATAGCAAAGAACTGGAACCAACTCAAATGCCCAACGATGATGGACTGGACTGGGAAAATGTGGCACATATACACCATGGAATATTATGCAGCAATCAAAAATGATGAGTTTGTGTCCTTTATAAGGACATGGAGGAATCTGGAGAACATCATTCTCAGCAAACTGACACAAGAACAGAAAAAGAAATACCGCATATACTCACTCATAGGTGGGTGAGAAAAATGAGAACACATGGACACAGAGAGGCGGTCTACTATACACTGGGGACTGTTGGGGGGAATGGGGCAGGGACAGCGGGGGGGGCTGGGGCGGGATAGCCTGGGGATGAATGCCAAGTGTGGGTGAAGGGGAGGAAGGCAGCAAAACACACTGCCATGTGTGTACCTATGCAACTATCTTGCACGTTCTGCACATGTACCCCCAAACCTATAATGCAATAAAAAAAAAAAAAAAAAAAAAAAAACCCACAAACTCATCATTTTTGATTGCTGCATAATATTCCATGGTGTATATGTGCCACATATTCCCAGTCCAGTCTATCATTGATGGGCATTTGGGTTGTTTCCAGGACTTCGCTATTGTAAACAGTGCTGCAATGAACATACGTGTGCATGTGTCCTTATAGTAGAACGATTTATAGTCCTCTGGATATATACCCAGTAATGGTATTGCTGGGTCAAATGAAATTTCTATTTCTAGGTATTTGAGGAATCGCCACACTGTCTTCCACAGTGGTTGAACTTATTTACACTCCCACCAACAGTGTAAGAGTGTTCCTATTTCTCCAAATCCTCTCCAGCATCTGCTGTCTCCAGATATTTTAATGATCGCTATTCTGACTGGCCTGAGATGGTATCTCAATGTGGTTTTGATTTGCATCTCTCTAATGACCAGTGATGATGAGCATTTTTTCATGTGTTTGTTAACCTCATGTATATCTTCTTTGTAAAGTGTCTGTTCATATCCTTTGCCCATTTTTGAATGGGCTTGTTTGTTTTTTCCCTGTAAATCTGTTTTAGTTCTTTGTACATTCTGGGTATCAGCACTTTGTCAGATGCATAAACTGCAAAGATTTTTTTTTAACCTTCTTTTTTTAATTTAATTTTTATTGCATTATAGGTTTTGGGTTACATGTGCAGAACGTGCAAGATAGTTGCATAGGTACACACATGGCAGTGTGTTTTTATGCCTTCCTCCCCCTCACCCACACTTGGCATTTATCCCCAGGTTACCCTCCCCAGCCGCCCCCACTCTCCCTCCCCCATTTTTACCAATAGACCCCAATGTGCAGTAGACCCCCTCCCTGTGTCCATGTGTTCTCATTTTTCTCATCCACCTATGAGTGAGAATATGGGTATTTCCTTTTCTGTTCTTCTGTCATTTTGCTGAGAATGATGTTCTCCAGATTCATCCATGTTCTTACAAAGGACAGAAGCTCATCAGTTTTGATTCCTGCATAATATTCCATGGTGTATATGTGCCACATTTTCTTAATCCAGTCTATCATCGATGGGCATTTGGGTTTGTTCCAGGACTTTGCTATTGTAAACAGTGCTGCAATGAACATATGTGTGCATGTTTCCTTATAGTAGAACGATTTATAGTCCTTTGCATGCATACCCAGTAAAGGGATTGCTGGGTCAAATGGAATTTCTATTTCTAGGTCCTTGAGGAATCACCACACTGTCTTCCACAATGGTTGAGCTAATTTACACTCCCACCAACAGTGTAAGAGTGTTCCTTTTTCTCTGCATCCTCTCCAGCATCTGCTGTCTCCAGATTTTTTAATGATCGCTATTCTAACTGGCCTGAGATGGTATCTCAATGTGGTTTTGATTTGCATCTCTCTAATGCCCAGTGATGATGAGCATTTTTTCATGAGTTTGTTGGCCTCATGTATGTCTTCTTTTGTAAAGTGTCTGTTCATATCCTTTGCCCATTTTTGAATGGGCTTTTTTTTTTCTGTAAATCTGTTTGAGTTCTTTGTAAATTATGGATATCAACCCTTTGTCAGATGCGTAAACTGCAAAGATTTTTTCCCATTCTGATGTTGCCGATTCACTAGTGACAGTTTCTTTTGCCGTGCAGAAGCTGTGGAGTTTGATTAGGTCCCATTTGTCTATTTTGGCCTTTGTTGCCAATGCTTTTGGTGTTTTGTTCATGAAGTCCTTGCCTGATGCTATGTCCTAAATGGTTTTGCCTAGATTTTCTTCTAGGGTTTTTATGGAGCCAGGTCTTATGTTTAAGTCTTTTATGTTTAAGTCTTTAATCCATCTGGAGTTAATTTTAGTGTAAGGTGTCAGGAAGGGGTCCAGTTTCTGCTTTCTGCACATGGCTAGCCAGTTTTCCCAACACCATTTATTAAATCGGGAATCCTTTCCCCATTGCTTGTTTTTGTCTGGTTTATCAAAGATAATATGGTTGTAGATATGTTGTGTTGCCTCCAATGCCTGTCTTCTGTTCCATTGGTCTATATCTCTGTTTTGGTACCAGTACCATTCTGTTTTGATTACTGTAGACTTGTAGTAGAGTTTGAAGTCTGGTAGTATGATGCCTCCAGCTGTGATCTTTTTCTTAGAATTGACTTGGCTATGCGGACTCTCTTTTGGTTCCATATGAAGTTCATGGTGGATTTTTCCAGTTCTGTGAAGAAATTCAATGGTAGTTTGATGGGGATAGCATTGATTGTGTAAATTACTTTGGACAGTATAGCCATTTTCACGATATTTATTCTTCCCAACCACGAACATGGAATGTTTCTCCATCTGTTTGTGTCCTCTCTTATTTCACTGAGCAGTGGTTTGTAGTTTTCCTTAAAGAGGTCCCTTCCGTTCCTTGTGAGTTGTATTCCTAGGTATTTTATTTTTTTTGTAGCAATTGTGAATGGCAGTTTGTTCTTGATTTGGTTCTCTTTAAGTCTGTTATTGGTGTATAGGAATGCTTGTGATTTATGCACATTGATTTTATATCCTGAGACTTTGCTGAAGTTGCTTATCAGTTGCAGGAGCTTTTGCGCTGAGGTGATGGGGTCTTCTAAGTATACTATCATGTCGTCTGCAAATAGAGACAGTTTGGCTTCCACCTTTCCTATTTGAATACCCTTTATTTCTTTTTCTTGCCTGATTGCTCTGGCTAGAACATCCAGTACTATGTTAAATAGGAGTGGTGAGAGAGGCCATCATTGTCTTGTGCCAGATTTCTAAGGGAATGCTTCCAGTTTTTGCCCATTAAGTATGATATTGGCTGTTGGTTTGTCGTAAATAGCTTTTATTACTTTGAGATATGTTCCATCAATACCAAGTTTATTGAGGGTTTTTAGCCTAAAAGGCTGTTGAATTTTGTCAAATGCTTTCTCTGCGTCAATTGAGATAATCATGTGGTTTTTGTTTTTGCTTCTGTCTATGTGTTAAATTACATTTATAGACTTGTGTATATTAAACCAGCCTTGCATCCCCTGAAAGAATCCTACTTGATCATGATGGATAAGTTTTTTGATATGCTGTTGCAATCGGTTTGCCAGTATTTTATTGAAGATTTTTGCATCTATGTTCATCATGGATATTGGCCTGAAATTTTCTTTCCTTGTTGAGTCTCTGCCGGGTTTTGGTATCAGGATGATGTTGGTCTCATAAAATGATTTGGGAAGGTTTCCCTCTTTTTGAATTATTTGGAATAGTTTCAGAAGGAATGGTACCAGATCCTCTTTTTGTTTCTGGTAGTATTACGCTGTGAACCCATCTGGACCTGGGCTTTTATTGTGTGGTAGGCTCTTAATTGCTGCCTCAACTTCAGACCTTGTTATTGGTCTATTCATAATTTCGGCTTCCTCCTGGTTTAGGCTTGGGAGGACACAGGCGTCCAGGAATTTATCCATTTCTTCCTGGTTTACTAGTTTATGTGCATAGAGTTGTTTTTAGTATTCTCTGATGATGATTTGAATTTCTGTGGAATCCGTGGTGATTTCCCCATTATCGTTTTTTATTGCATCTATTTGGTTGTTTTCTCTTTTCTTTTTTATGAGTCTTGCTAGTGGTCTGTCTATTTTGTTTATCTTTTTGAAAAACCAGCTCTTGGATTTATTGAGTTTTTGAAGGGTTTTTTGTGTCTCCATCTCCTTCAGTTCTGCTCTTATCTTAGTTATTTCTTGTCTTCCGCTAGGTTTTGAGGTTTTTTGATCTTGCTCCTCTCGCTCTTTCCATTTTGACGATAGGGTGTCAATTTTGGATCTCTCCACTCTTCTCATGTGGGCACTTCTTGCTATATATTTTCCTCTACAGACTGCTTTAAATGTGTCCCAGAGATTCTGGTCCGTTGTGTCTTCGTTCTCGTTGGTTTCGAAGAACTTCTTTATTTCTGCCTTCATTTCATTGTTTATCCAATCAACATTTAAGAGCCGGTTGTTCACTTTCCATGAAGCTGTGCGGTTGTGAGTTCTTTTCTGAATTCTGAGTTCCAACTTGATTGCACTATGGTCTGAGAGATCGTTTGTTATGATTTCAGTTGTTTTGCATTTTCTGAGGAGTGCTTTACTTCCAATTATATGGTCAATTTTGGAGTAGGTGTGATGTGGTGCTGAGAAGAACGTATATTGTATATATTTGGTTTGGCGAGTTCTGTAAATGTCTATCAGGTTTGCCTGTTCCAGGTCTGAATTCAAGTCCTGGATATCCTTGTTAATTTTCTCTCTGTTTGATGTGTCTGATATTGACAGTGGAGTGTTAAATTCTCCCACTATTATTTTGTGGGAGTCTAAGTCTCTTTGTAAGTCATTAAAAACTTGCCTTATATATCTGGGTGCTCCTGCATTGGGGCCATATATATTTAGATTCGTTAGCTCTTCTTGTTGTATCGATCCTTTTACCATTATTTAATGACCTCCTTTGTCCCTTTTGACCTTTGTTACTTTAAAGTCTATTTTATCAGAGATGAGAATTGCAACTCCTGCTTTTTTTTGCTCTCCATTTGCTTGGTAAATCTCCCTCCGTCCTTTTATTTTGAGCCTTTGTGTATCATTGCGTGTGAGGTGGGTTTCCTGGATACAACACACCGATGGGTTTTGGTTTTTTATCCAATTTGCCAGTCTGTGTCTTTTGATTGGTGCATTTAGCCCATTTACATTTAGGGTTAATATTGTTATGTGTGAATTTAGTACTGCCATTTTGATGCTAGCTGGCTGTTTTGCCCGTTGCTTCATGTAAATTCTTCATTTTGTTGATATTCTTTAGCATTTGGTATGCTTTTAGGATGGCTGGTACTGGTTGTTTTTTCCGTGTGTAGTGCCTCTTTCAGGAGCTCTTGTAAAGCAGGCCTAGTGGTGACAAAATCTCTGAGTACTTGCTTGTTCATGAAGGATTTTTTTTCCTTCACTTATGAAGCTCAGTTTGGCTTGATATGAAATTCTGGTTTGAAAGTTCTTTTCTTTAAGGATGTTGAATATTGGCCCCCACTCTCTTCTTGCTTGTATAGTCTCTGCCGAGAGATCTGCTGTGAGTCTGATGGGCTTCCCTTTGTGGGTGACCCGACCCTTCTCTCTGGCTGCCCTTAGTATTTTCTCCTTCATTTCAACCCTGGTGAATCTGACGATTATATGCGCTGGGGTTGCTCTTCTTGCGGAGTATCTTTGTGGTGTTCTCTGTATTTCCTGGAGTTGAGTATTGACCTGTCTTGCTAGGTTGGGGAAATTTTCCTGGATAATATCCTGAAGAGTGTTTTCCAGCTTGGATTCATTCTCTTCATCACAGTCTGGTACACCTATGAAACGTAGGTTGGGTCTCTTCACATAGTCCCACATTTCTTGGAGATTTTGTTCATTCCTTTTTGCGCTTTTTTCTTTAATCTTGGTTTCTCGGTTTATTTCATTGAGTTGATCTTCGACTTCTGATATTCTTTCTTCTGCTTGGTCAATTTGGCTGTTGAAACTTGTGCATGCTTCACGAAGTTCTCGTGTTGTGTTTTTCAGCTCCTTCAATTCATTCATATTCCTCTCTAATTTGTCCATTCTTGTCATCATTTCCTCGAATCTTTTTTCAAGTCTTTTTTCAAGGTTCTTAGTTTCTTTGCACTGATTGAGAACATGTTCTTTTAGCTCACTGAAGTTTCTCATTATCCACTTTCTGAAGTCTGATTTTGTCATTTTGTCACACTACTTCTCCGTCCAGCTTTGTTTCCTTGCTGGGGAGGAATTTCGTTCCTTTGTAGGAGGTGAGGTGTTTTGTTTCGGGTGTTTTTTTTTTTTTTTTGCGCTGATTTTTCCTCATCTTTATGGATTGATCTACCTGTGGTCTTAGTAGTTGCTGATTTTTCAATTGGGTCTCTGAGTGGATGCCCAGATTGTTGATGATGAAGTATTTCTGTTACTTAGTTTTCCTTCTAATGTTCTAGCCCCTCTGCTGTAGGAGTGCTGAGGTCCACTCCAGGCCATGCTTGTGTGGGGTACACCTGTAGCAGCTGCAGAACAGTGGGGGATGCTACCAGTTTCTTCTTCTGCTATCTTTGTTTCAGAATGATGCCCGCCAAATGTCAGTCTGATTAGTTTTTTTGGGGGGTGACTCTTTGGATATACAGGGGTCTGGGAGCTGCTTGACGAGACGGTCTGTGCTTTATAGGAGCTCCAGTTCTGAGCTGTGGGCTCCGTTGTTCATTCAGGGATGTTTGGAGGATGTGTCTATGTCTGCTGCAATGGAACTCATAACCCCCACTTTTTTCCCCCTTAGATGCTCTGTCTCAGGGAGTTGGGGCTTTCTTTATGAGTATCTGTTGCACCGTCCTGCCCAGCTAGGAGGCAGTCTATTCACTATTTGCCTCCCGGGGCTCCACCCTGCTAGTGCAGGTCCCCCCTGCTGCCACGGGATCCATTCTGTTGTTGTGCGCTCCGCCTTCTTGGTGGAGTCTCTCTGTTATGGCAGGTTGCCTCGGCAATGGCAGGCTGCATCAGCCCTGGGCAGTACTTCAGTAGGGGCGGATTGCATCCATAGTGGCAGATGCCCCTCCCCCACCAGGCTGCACCATCCTGGATGATGGCAGCAAATCTCTCCAACCCGAGCGCCTCCAATTGCTGCCCTGCTTGTCCCCGTGAGGGTGAGACCTGCCGAGCCCGATCACCCAGCTCCCTGCCTCAGAGTCCGTCCTCTCTCTCTCTATCTCTTCCTCTCCCCAAGCTGAATGGTCGACTCTCACTGGCGCCCCAGTAGCCTGCTGATAGGTCACTGGGATCCATGCAATCTCCCATGCCACTACCCAGTGCACCGGCTCAGATCACGTTTCCCAGGTATCTCCTGGTCTGGCTCATTGTCCAAGTCCCGTTCAATCAAATGGACATGCCAATCTGCCCTTCCAAATCTCAGATTTCCTGTTTAACATGGTACCCAGACCAGTGAGTTTTGTGCCGGGTGCCCCTGTGCTGTGGCGCCGGTCCGGCTGAACCAGGGCCGTGTTAGCCAGCTGTGCTAGCCTTCCGTGTCTCTCCCACACCTGGGACTTTCAAAGTTCTGTGGGCAAAAAAGGTCTGTTCCGAGAATGCGGCTAAAACTCACCCTCTGCGCCTTCACTGAGAGCTGCAATCCTGAGTCGCCTCTATGACGCCATCTTGCTGCTCCCCTCGGATCCCTCTGCTCTTTCTATGTTTCTCTTTCCTCTGTGTATCTTCCTGCCTCCTGCGTGTATCCTCCATTTTTTTGTGTATATGCCCCTCTCTCCTGTGTGTATCCTCCTCTCCTGTGTGTATCCGCGTCTCTCCTGTGTGTATCCCAATCTCTCCTGCGTGTATGCTTCTTTCCTGTGTGTATCTCACTCTCCTCTCTGTGTATCCCACTCTCCTGTGTGTATCCTCCTCTCTCCTGTGTGTATCCTCCTCTCTCCTGTGTGTATCCTCTTCTCTCCTTTGTGTATACCCCTGCTGCTGTGTTTATACCACTCTCTTCTGTGTGTATCTTTCTTCCTCCTTTGTTTATTTCCCTCCTTTATGTGTGTATGCCCTACTCTCTTGCGTGTATCCCCTCTCTTTTGTGTGTATCCCCCCTCTCCTGTGTGTATCTTCCTCTCTCCTGTGTGTATCCTCCTGTCTCCTGTGTGTATTCTTTTTTATCTGGGGGTATCCTCCTCTCTCCTGTGTGTATCCTCCTCTCTCCTGTGTGTATCCTCCTCTCCTGTGTGTAACCCCCTCCCTCCGGTGTGTATCCTCCTCTCTTCTGTGTGTATCCTTCTCTCTCCTGCCCGTTTCCTCCTCTCTCCTGTGTGTATGCCCCACTCTCTTGTGTGTATCCCGCTCTCTTCTGTGTATCCCCCTCTCCACTGCTGTATGCCTCTCTCTCCTCTGTGTATCCCCCTCTCCTGTGTGTATCCTCCTTTCTCCTGTGTGTATCACCCTCTCCTTTGTGTCCTCTTCTCTCCTGTGTGTAACCTCCTTTCTCCTTTGGGTATTCTCTTTTCTCCTGTGTGTATTCTCTCTTCTGCCTGTGTCCTCCTTTTTTCTTTGTGTATGCCCCACTCTCCTGTGTTTATGCCCCACTCTTCTGTGTGTATCCTTCTCTCCTCTCTGTATCCCCCTCTCTCCTGTGTGTATCCCCCCTCTCCTTTGTGTATCCCCCTCTCCTGTGTGTATCATTCTTTCTCCTGTGTGTAACCCCCTCTCCTGTGTGTATCCTCTTCTCACCTGTGTGTATCCTCTTTTCTCCTGTGTGTATCCACCTCTCTCCTGTGTTTAACCTTCCTCTCTTCAGTGTGTATCTCTCTGTGTTTTGTGAATTTTCCTCTCCTCTGTGTGTATCCCCCTCTCTTCTTTATGTATTTCCTTCTTTCCTGTTTTCATCCTTCTGTCTCCTGTGTGTATACTCCTTTTTTCTGTGTGTATTCTCTCTTCTCTGTGTATCCCCCCTCTCTCTTGTGTGTATCCCCTTCTCTCCTGTGTGTATCCCCTTCTCTCCTGTTTGTATCATCCTCTCTCCTGCGTGCAAACTCCTCTCTCCTGTGTGTATGCCCCTCTTTTCTGGGTGTATCCCCCTCTCTCCTGTGTGTTTCCCCCTCTCTCCTGTGTGTACCCCCTTCTCTCTTGTGTGTATCCTCCAATCACTTGTGTGTATTCTCCTCTTTCCTGTGTGTATCCTCCTCTCTCCTGTGTGTATCCTCCTCACTCCTGTGTTTATTCCTCTCTCTCCTGTGTGTATCTTTCTTTCTCCTGTGTGTATCCTCCTCTCTCCTGTATGTATTTTTCTCTCTCCTGTGTGTATCCTCCTCTCTACTTTGTGTATCATCCTCTCTATTGTGTATGCCCCTCTCTTCTGTGTGTATCCACCTCTCCTGTGTGGATCCCTTTTTCCAGTATGTCTCCCACTTTCTCCTGTGTGTATCACCCTCTCTCCTATGTGTATGCACCACTCTCTTGTGTGTATCCCCCCTCTCCTGTGTGTATCCCCCTCTCGCCTGTGTGTATCCTCCTTTCTTTTGTGTGTATCCTCCAATCTCCTGTGTGTATCTCCCTCTCTCCTGTCTGTATTGCCCTCTCTTCAGTATGTATCCCTCTCTCATTTGTAAATTCTTTTCTCTTCTCTGTGTATCCTCCTCTCTTCTCTACCCCTTTCTCCTGTGTGTATTTAATTTCACTTTTGTGTGTATCCTCCTCTGTCCTGTGTGTATCCCCCTCTCTCCTGTGTGTATCCTTCTCTTTTCTGTGTGTATCTTTCTCTTTCCTGTGTGTATCTTTCTCTTTCCTGTGTGTATCCTCTCCTCTCTTGTGTGTATCCCTTCTCTCTCCTATGTGTTTCTCCCACTCTTCTGTGTGTATCCCCATCTCTTCTCTGTTTAGCCTCCTCTCTCCTGTGATTTCCCGCCTTTCTCCTTTGTGTATTGTTTTCTCTCCTGTGTGTATCCTCCTCTCTTCTTTGTGTATCCTCCTCTTTCCTCTGTGTATCCTCCTCTCTCCTGTGTGGATCTTAGTTTTTCTTGTGTTTCCTTCTGTATCCTGCATGTATCCTCCTCTCCCCAGTGTGTGTCTCCCCTCTCTCCTGTGTGTATTCTTCTTTCTCCTGTGTGTATCCTTCTCTCTCCTATGTGGATCATTCTTTCTTTTGTGTGTATCCTCCTCTATCCTGCGTGTATCTTCCTCTCTCTAATGTGTATCTCCCCTCTCGCCTTCGTGTATCGTCCTCTCTCCTGCGTGTATCTTCATTTTTCCTGAGTGGATGCACCCCTCCTGTTTGTATCCCCAACTCTGCTATGTGTATTCCCATTTCTCCTGTGTGTATCCCCCTCTTCTGAGTGTATTTTTTCTCTCCTGTGTGTATGTCCCTCTCCTATGTTTATCCTTTCCTTTCCTGTGTGTATCCTCTCCTCTCCTGTGTGTATCCTCCTCTCTCCTATGTGTATGTTTCTCTCTCCTGTGGGTATCCCCCATTTGTCCTGTGTGTATCCCTCTCTCTCCTATGTGTATCCCACGCTCTCTTGTGTGTATCCTCCTCTCTCCTGTGTGCATCCTTCTCTCTCCTGTGTGTATCCTCCTCTCTCCATTCTGTATTTTCCTTTGTTTCTGTGTGTATCCTTCTCTAACCTGCGTGTATCCTCCTCTCTCCTCTGTGTATTCCCCATCTCTCCTGTGTGTATTCTCCTTTCTCCTGTGTGTATCCTCCTCTCTCCTGTGTGTATCCTCCTCTCTCCTGTGTGGATCTTCCTCTTTCTTTTGTGTTTCCTTCTCTATCCTGTGCATATCTCTCTCTCTCTTTCTGTGTATTCTCCTCTCTCCTGTGTGTATCCTCCTCTCTCCTGTGTGTATTCTTCTCTCTACTATGTGTATCCCCCTCTTTACTGTGTGTATACTCCTCTTTCCTGTGTATCCTCTCCTCTCCTGTGTGTATCCCCCTCTCTCCTTTGTGTTTCCCCCTCTCTCCTGTGTATATCTTAATCTCTTCTCTGTTTATCCTTTTCTCCCCTGTGAATTTCCTTATTTCTTTCTTGTGTATCGTTTCCTCTCCTGTGTGTACCTTCCTCTCCTGTGTGTATCTTCCTCTCCTGTGTGTATCCTCTTCTCTTCTGTGTTTATCTTCCTCTCTTCTGTGGGTATTCCCCATTTGTCCTGTGTGTTTTCCTCTCTCTTCTATGTGTATCCCACTCTCTCTTGTGTGTATCATCCTCTCTTTTGCGTGTATCCTCATCTTTTCTGTTTTTATGCCCCTCTTTTTTTTGTGTATCCCCCTCTATTGTGTGTATCCTTTTCTCTCCTGTGTGTATCCTGATCTCTCATGTGTGTATTTCTTTCTCCTGTGTGTATCTTTCTCTCACCTCTGTGTATCACTTTCTCCTGTGTGCACCCTCCTCTCTTCGGTGTGTATCCACCATTTCCTGTGTGAATCCCACACTCTCCTGTGTGTATCCCCTTTCTCCTGTATGTTTCCTTCTCTTTCCTGTTTGTATCCTCCTCTCTTTTGTGTGTATGGCCCCCTCTCCTGTGTGTATCTTCCTCTAAAGTGTGTATCCTCCTCTCTCCTGTGTGTATTACCCTCTCCTGTGTGTATTTCCCACTCTTCTGTGGGTATCCGTCTCTCTCCTGTGTATTTCATCCTCTTTCCTGTGTGTATCCTCCTCTGTCCTGTGTGTATCCCTCTCCCTCCTGTGTTTATTTCTTTTTCTACTGTGTGTATCCTCCTCTCTCCTGTGTGTATTACCCTCTCCTCTGTGTATGACCCTCTCCTCTCTGTGTATCCTACTCTCTCCTGTGTGTATCTCCCATCTCTTTAGCGTGTATCTCCCTCTATCTTGCGTGTATCCCTCTCTCTACTGCGTTTATCCTCCTCTCTCCTGCGTGGATCCTTCTCTCTCCTGTGTGTATGCCCCTCTTTCTTGTGTGTATCCCACTCTCCTCTGTGTATCCCCATCTCTTTTGTGTGTATCCTTTTATCCTGTGTGTATTCTCCTCTCATGTGTGTATCCTCCATTCTCCTTTTTGTATCCCCCTCCTGCTCTGTGTATTCCCCTCTCTCCTGTATATATTTTTCTCCCTCCTTTGTGGATCTTTCTCCCTCCTGTGTGTATGTCCCACTCTGCTGTCTGTATCTTTCTTTCTCCTGTGTGTATCCCTTTCTCTTATCTGTGTATTTTTCACTTTCCTGTGTGTATCCCCCTTTCTCCTGTGTGTATCTTACTCTCTCCTGTGTGTTTCCTCCTCTCTCCTGTTTGTGTCCTCCTCTCTCCTGTGTGGATCCTCCTCTCTTTTGTGTGTATATTCCTCTCTGTTATGTGTATCCCCCTTTTTAGTGTGTGCATCCTCCTCTCTCCTTTTTGTATCTACCTCTCTTCTGTGTGTATTTTCCTCTATCCTGTGTGTATCCTTCTCTCTTTTGCGTGTAACCTCCTCTCTCCTGTGTGTATTCCCCTCTCTCCTGTGTGTATCCTTCTCCCTCCTATGTGTATCCCCCTCCCTCTTGTGTGTATGCCCCATTTTGCTGCGTGTATCCCTCTCTCTAATGTGTTTATCCCCCTCTCTTCTGTGTGTATTTCCCTTTCTCCTGTGTGTACCTCCCTCTCTCCTTTGTGTATCTTCTTCTCTCCTGTGTGTTTCCTCTTTTTTCCTGTTTGTATCCTTTTCTCTCTTGTGTGTATCCTCCATTCTCCTGTGTGTATCCCTCTCTCTCCTGTGTATCCCACTTTTTCTGTTGTGTATCCTCCTCTCTCCTTTGTGTATCCTGCTCTCTCCTGTGTGTATCCTCCTCTCTTTTGCGTGTATCCTCCTCTCTCCTGTGTGTATTCCCCTCTCTCCTGTGTGTTTCCCCCTCTCCTGTGTGTATCGCCTTATCTCTTGTTTGTATCTTCCTCTTTCTTTGTGTATTCTTTTTTCTTCTGTGTGTATCCTCCTCTCTCCTGTGTGTATCCTTCTCTCTACTATGTGTATCCTTCTCTCTTCGGTGTATATACTTCTCTTTCCTTTGTGTATCCTCTCCTCTCCTGTGTGTATCCCCCCTTTCTTCTGTGTGTTTCCCTCTCTCTCCTGTGTGTATCGCCATCTCTTTCCTGTTTATCTTTTTCTCTCCGGTAAATTTTCTCCTTTCTCCTTTGCGTATCATTTTCTCTCCTGTGTGTATCCTCCTCTCTCCTGTGTGTATCTTCCTCTTTCCTGTGTATATACTCCTCTCTCCTGTGTAGATTTTCCTTTCTCCTGTGTGTATCCTCCTGTATCTTGAGTGTCTCCTCCTATCTCCTGTGTGTATTCCCCCTCTCCTGTGTGTATTTTTTTCTCCTGTGTGTATCCTCATCTCTCCTGTGTGGATTTTCTTCTCTCTTGTGTGTTTTCTTCTCTATCTTGTGTGTATCCTCCTCTCTTCAGTGTGTATCCCTTCACTCTCCTGTGTGTATCCTCCTTTCTTTTGTGTGTATCCTCCTCTCTCTTGTATGGGTCATCCTCGCTTTTGTGTGTATTTTTCTCTATCCTGCATGTATCCTCCTCTCTCCAGTGTGTATCCTTCTTCTCTGCTGCGTGTATTCTTTCTCCTGCGTGTATTCTCTTCTCCTGTGTGGATCTTCCTCTCCTGCGAGTATGCCCATCTCTCCTGTGTGTATTCTCATTTCTCCTGTATGTATCCCTCTCTTCTGTGTGTATTTTCCTCTCTCCTGTGTATATGCCCCGCTTCTCTGTGTATATTTTTCTCTCCTGTGTGTATCCTCCCCTCTCCTGTGTGTATCCTCCTCTCTCCTGTGTGTATCCTCTTCTCTCCTGTGTGTATCTTCCTCTTTCCTATGTGTATCCCCCCTTTGTCCTGTGTGTATCCTTCTGTCTTTTATGTGTATCCCAGTCTCTTTTGTGTGTATCCTCCTCTCTCCTGCGTGTATCCTCCTCTCTCCTCTTTTTATGCCCCACATTTTTGTGTGTATACCACTTTTTTCTGTGTATCCCTCTCTCTCCTGTGTGTGTCTCACTTCCTCCTCTGTGTATCCCCATCTCCTGTGTGTATCACACTCTCTCCTGTGTGTATCATTCTCTTCTATCTGTGTCCTTTTCTCTCCTGTGTGTATCCTACTTTCTTCTGTTTGTATACCCCTCCTGCTGTGTGTATCCCCCTCTCTCCTGTGTGTATCCTTCTCTCTTCTTTGTGGATCCTCCTGCCTTCTCTGTGTATGCCCCACTCTGCTGTGTGTATCCTTCTCTTTCCTGTGTGTATCCCTCTCTTCTGTGTGAATTTCCCTCTTTCCTGCGTGTATTTCCCTCTCTCCTGTGTGTATCTTTCTCTCTCTTGTGTGTTTCCTCCTCTCTCCTCTTTGTATCATCCCCTCTCCTGTGTGTATCCTCCTTGCTTTTGTGTGTATCCTTCTCTCTTTTGTGTGTACCCCCTCTTTTTTGTGTGTATTTTTCTCTCTCCTTTTTGTACCCCCCCTCTCCTGTTTGTATTCTCCTGTCTGTTGTGTGTATTTTCCTCTTTTCTGTGTGTATTTTTTTCTCTCCTGTGTGTATCCTCCTCTTTTCTGTGTGTATTTTGCTGTCTCCTGTTTTTATTCGCCCCTCCTGTGTGTATCCTCCCCTCTCCTGTGTGTATTTTCCTCTCTTCTGTGTGTATCCTTGCCTTTCCTGTGTGTATTCTCCACTCTCCTACGTGTATCATCCTCTCTCCTGTGTTTATGCCTCTGTCTCCTGTGTGTATTTTTCTCTCCTGTGTGTATTTCCCTCTCTCCTGTGTATATACCTTTCTTTCCTGTGTGTATGCTTCTCTCCTGTGTGTATCCCACTTTCTTCTGTTTGCATCCCACTATCCTGTGTGTATCCTCCTCTCTCCTGTGTGTATCCTCCTCTCTCCTTTGTGTATACCCCTCCCGGTGTGTGTATTCCCCTCTCTTTTTTGTGTATCCCACTTCTTCCTGTGTGTATGTCCCACTCTCTTTTGTGTATCTTCTTCTCTTTTGTGTGTATCCCCCCTCTCTTCTGTGTGTATCGTCTTCTCTCCTGTGTGTATCCTGCTCTCTCTGGGGGTATCCTTCTTTCTCCTGTGTGTATTTTCCTGTCTTTTGTGTGTATCTTCCACTCTTCTGTGTGTATCCTTTTCTCCTTTGTGTACCCACTTCTCTCCTGTGTGTATTCTCCTGTATTCTGTGTGTATCCTCCTCTCTCCTGTATCTATCCTACTCTTTTCTTTGTGTACTTTCCTCTCTGATGTGTGTATATTTCTCTCTCTTGTGTGTATTCCTCCCTCTTCTGCCTGTATCCTCTCTCCTGTGTGTATGCCCCACCCTCCTGTGTGTATATCCTGTCCTCTGTGTATCCCCCTCTCCTTTTTGTGTATTTCTCTCTCTCCTCTGTGTATCCTTTTTTCCTGTGTGTATCTCCTTTTCTCCTGTGTTTATCACCCTCTCCTTTGTGTATCCTCCTCTCTCCTGTGTGTATCTTCCTCTCTCCTGTGGGTTTCCTCTTTTCTCCTTTGTGTATTCTTCTCTCTCCTGCCTGTGTCCTTCTCTCTCTTTTGTGGATGCCCAACTCTTCTCTGTGTATGCCTCACTCTTCTGTGTGTATCCGCCTCTCTTCTGTGTATACCCCTCTCCCCTGTGAGTATCCCCCTTTCTCCTTTTTGTATACCCCTCTCCTGTGTGTATCTTTCTTTCTTCTGTGTTTAACCCCCTCTCCTGTGTGTATCCTTTTCTCACCTGTGTGTATTCTCTTTTCTCCTGTGTGTATACCCCTCTCTCCTATGTGAAACACCCCTCTATCCAGTGTGTATCTTTCTCACCTTTGTGAGTCCTCCTCTCTTCTGTGTGTATTCTCCTCTGTTTTGTATGTATCTCCTTCTCTTCTGTTTTTATTCTTCTGTCTCCTGTATGTATGCTCCTCTTTCCTCTGTGTATTCTCCTCTCCTTTCTGTGTATCCTCCCTCTCCCCTGTCTGTATACTTTTCTCTCCTGTGTGTATGCCCCTCTCTCCTGTTTGTATCCTCATCTCTCCTGCGTGGTAAACTCCTCTCTCCTGTTTGTATCCTCCTATCTAGTGTGTGTATCCCCCTCTCTTCTGTGTGTATCCCCCTTTCTCCTGTGTGTAAACCCCTCTCTCCTGTGTGTATTTTTTTCTATCCTGTTTGTATCCTCCTCTCTCCTGTGTGTATCCTCCTTTCTCCTGTGTGTATCCCCCTCTCTCCTGTGAGTATCCCACTTTTTCTGGTGTGTATCTTTTTCGCTCCTTTGTGTATCCTGCTCTCTCCTGTGTGTATCCTCCTCGCTCCTGCGTGTATCCTCCACTCTCCTGTGTATGCCCCTCTCTCCTGTGTGTATCCCCTTCTCTCCTGTGTGTATCTCCCTCTTTCTTTTTGTATTCTCGTCTGTCCTGTGTGCATCCTTCTCTCTCTTATGTGTATCCTCCACTTTTCTGTGTGTATCCTCCTCTTTCCTGTGTGTATCCTCCTCTTTCCTGTGTGTATCCTCTCCTCTCTTGTGTGTATTTCCCCTCTCTCCTGTGTTTATCCCCATCTCTTCTCTGTTTTTCCTCCTCTCTCCTGTGATTTTTCTCCTTTCTCCTTTGTGTATCGTTTTCTCTTCTGTGTGTATCCTCCTCTCTCCTGTGTGTATTCTCCTCTCTTTTCTGTGAATTTTCTTTTATTTTGTATGTATCCTCCTCTATCCTGCGTGTATCCTCTTCTCTCCTGTGTGTATCTTTCATCTCTATTGTGTGTATCCTTTTTTCTCCTGTGTGTATCCTCGTCTCTCCTGTGTGGAACTTCCTCTCTATTGTGTGTTTCCTTTTCTATCCTGCGTATGTCCTCCTCTCTCCAGTGTGTATCCTCCCTCTCTCCTGTGTGTATAATCTTCTCTCCTGTGTGGATAATCCTCTCTTTTGTGTGTATCATCCTCTATCCTGCGCGTATTCTTCTCTCTCCAGTGTGTTTCCCCCTTCTGTTCTGCGTGTATCCTCCTCTCTCCTGCGTGTATCCTTTGTTCTCCTGTGTGGATTCTTCTCTCCTGTGTGTATGCCCAACTCTCCTTTGTGTATTCCAATTTCTCCTGTGTGTATCCCCCTCTTCTGTGTGTATTTCCCTCTCTCCTGTCTGAATGCCCCTCTTCTGTGTATTCTTTTCTCTCCTGTGTGTATCCTCTTCTCTCCTGAGTGTATCATCCTCTCTCCTGTGTGTATCCTCCTCTCTCCTGTGTTTATCTTCCTCTCTTCTCTGGGTATCCCTCCTTTGTCCTGTGTGTATCCACTTCTCTCCTATGTTTATCCCACTCTCTCTTGTGTGTATCCTCTGCTCTCCTGCGTGTATCCTCCCTTTTCCTGTTTTTATGTCCTTCTCTCCTCTGTGTATACCCCTCTATTGTGTGTCTCCCTTTCTCTACTGTGTGTATCCCCGTTTCTCATGTGTGTATCCCTTTCTCCTGTGTGTATCCTTCTCTCTCCTGTGTTTATCACTCTCTCCTGTGTGTATCACTCTCTCCTGTGTGCATCCTCCTCTTTTCTGTGTGTATCCAACCTCTCCTATGTGTATCTTCCTCTAATGTGTGTATCCTCCTCGCTTCTGTGTGTATTAACCTCTCCTGTGTTTATTTCCCACTCTTCTATGGGTATCACTTTCTCTCCTGTGTGTTTCCTTCTCTTTCCTGTGTGTATCCTCCTCTGTCCTGTGTGTATCCCTCTCTCCTGTGTTTATCCCTCTCTCTACTGTGTGTATCCTCCTCTCTCTTGTGTGTATTACCTTCTCCTTTGTGTATGACCCTCTCTTCTGTGTTTATCCTTTTTTTGAGTACCCCCCTCTTTCCTGCGTGTATCTATCTCTATCCTGCGTGTATTTCTCTCTCTACTGCATTTATCCTCCTCTCTCCTGCGTGTATTTTTCTCTCTTCTGTGTGTATGCCCCTCTTTCTTGTGTGTATCCCACTCTCCTGTGTGTATCCTTCTCTCTCCTTTGTGTATCCCACTCTCTCCTGTGTGTATCTCTCTCTCCTGTGTGTATCCCCCTCTTTTGTGTGTATCCTCCTTTCATGTGTGCATCCTCTTCTCATGTGTGTATCCTACAATCTCCTGTGTGTATCCTCCTTTATCCTGTTTGAATTCCCCTCCCGCTGTGTGTATCCCCCTCTCTTTTGTGTGTATCCTTTTCCCTCCGTCTTGCATCTTCCTCCCTCCTGTGTGTATGCCCCACTCTGCTGTGTGTATCCCCTTTTTTCCTCTGTGTATCCCTTTCTCTTCTGTGTGTATTTTCCACTTTCCTGTGTGTATCCCCCACTTTCCTGTGTGTATCTTCCTCTCTCCTGTCTGTTTTCTTCTCTCTCCTGTTTGTATCCTCCTCTCTCATGTGTGTATCCTCCTCTCTTTTGTTTGTATCCTTCTCTCTGTTGTTTGTTTCCCCCTCTTTTCTGTGTGTATCCTCCAGTCTTTTTTTTGTATTCCTCTCTCTCCTGTGTGTATCCTTCTCTATCCTGTGTTTATCCTCTCTCCTGCGTGTAACCTCTCCCCTGTGTGTATTCCCCTCTCTCCTGTGTGGATCTTTCTTTCTTTTCTGTGGATCCCCCTTTCTCCTGTGTGTATGCCCCAATTTGCTGCGTGTATCCCTCTCTCTAATTTGTTTACCCCCTCTCTTCTGTGTGTATGCCCCTTTCTCCTGTGTGTATCCTCTGCTCTCCTGTGTGTATCCTCCTCTCTCCTGTGTGTATCCCACTTTGTCTGGTGTGTATCCTTCTCTTTCCTTTGTGTATCCTGCTCTCTCTTGTGTGTATTCTTCTCTTTTTTTTGCGTGTATCCTCCTCTCTCTTGTGTGTATGTCCCTCTCTCCTGTGTGTATCCCCCTCTCCTGTGTGTATCCCTTTTTCTCCTGTGTGTATCTCCCTCAATATTTGTGTATTCTTTTCTCTCCTGTGTGTATCCACCTCTCTCCTCTGTGTATCCTTTTCTCTCCTGTGTGTATTCTTCTCTCTACTATGTGTATCCTCCTTTCTTCTGTGTGTATACTGTTCTTTCCTGTGTGTTTTTCTCTCTCTCCTGTGTTTATCCCAATCTCTTCTGTTTTTCCTCCTCTCTCCTGTGACTTTTCTCCTTTCTCCTTTGTGTATCGTTTTTTCTTTTTTGTGTATTCTCCTCTCTCCTGTGTGTATCCTCCTCTTTCCTGTGTGTATATTCCTTTCTACTGTGTGGATTTTTCTTTCTCCAGTGTGTATCCTCCTCTATCCTTCGTGTATCTTCCTCCGTTTTGTGTGTATTCCTCATCTCTCCTGTGTGTATTCTCCTTTCTCCTGTGTGTATCCTCCTCTCTCCTGTGTGGATTTTTTCCTCTATTTTGTGTTTTCTCCTTTATCCTGTGTGTATCCTCCTCTCTCCAGTGTGTATCTCCCCTCTCTCCTGTGTGTATCCTCCTTTCTTCTGTGTGTATCCTCCTCTCTCCTGTGTAGAGCATCCTCTCTTTTTTGTGTATCTTTCTCTTTTTTGCGTGTATCCTCCTCTCTCCAGTGTTTATCTCCATCTCTCCTGCGTGTATCCTCCTCTCTCCTGCGTGTATCCTTTTTTTCTCCTGTGTGGATCTCACTCTCCTGTGTGTATGCCCATCTCTCCTGTGTGTATTACCATTTCTGTTGTGGGTATCCCCCTCTTCTGTGTGTATTTCCCTCTCTCCTGTGTGTATGTTCCTCTCCTGTGTGTATCCTTTCCTCTCCTGTGTGTATCTTCTTCTCTCCTGTGTGGATCCTCCTCTCTCCTGTGTGTATCCTTCTCTCTCCTGTGTGTATCTTTCCCTCTGCTGTGGGTATGTCTTCTTTGTCCTGTGTGTATCCTTCTCTCTTCTATGTGTATCCCACTCTATCTTGTGTGTATTCTCCTCTCTCCTTCGTGTATCCTCCTCTCTTCTCTTTTTATGCCTCTCTCTCTTCTGTGTATTTCCCTCTACTGTGTGTATCCCTCTATCTCCTGTGTGTATCCCCATCTCTCAGGTTTGTATTCCTTTCTCCTGTGTGTATCCTTCTCTCTTCTGTGTGTATCGCTCTCTCCTGTGTGCATCCTCCTGTTTTCTGTGTGTATCCACCATCTCCTATGTGTATCCCACACTCTCCTGTGTGTATCCCTCTCTCTTTTGTGTGTATTCTCCTCTCTCCTGTGTGTATCCTCTTCTCTTTTGTGTGTATGCCCCCCTCTCCTGTGTGTATTTTTCTCTAATTTGTGTATCTTTTTCTCTCCTGTGTGTATCACCCTCTCCTGTGTGTATTTCACAGTCTTCTGTGTGTATCCCTCTCTCTCCTGTGTATTTTATTTTATTTCCTGTGTTTATCCTCCTCTGTCCTGTGTGTATCTTTCTTTCTCCTGTGTTTATCCCTCTCTCTACTGTGTGTATCCTCCTCTCTCCTGTGTGTATTGCCCTCTCCTGTGTGTATGACCCTCTCTTCTGTGTGTATCCTCTTCTCTCCTGTGTATATCCCCCCTCTCTCCTGCGTGTATCTCCCTCTATCCTGCGTGTATTCCTCTCTCTAAAGCGTTTATTCTCCTTTCTCCTGCGTGTATTCTACTCTCTCCTGTGTGTATGCCCCTGTTTCTTGTGTGTATCCTTCTCTCTCCTGTGTGTACCCCACTCCCTCCTCTGTGTATCCCCCTCTCCTGTGTGTATCCTTCTTTCTTCTCTTTGTATCCCCCTCCCGCTGTGTGTATCCCCCTCTCTTCTGTGTGTATTCTTCTTCCTCCTTTGTGGATCCTCCTATCTCCTGTGTGTATCCTCCTCTCTCCTCCGTGTATACTCGCCTCTCATGGATGTATCCCCCCTCTCTCCTGTGTGTATCCCTCTCTATCCTGTGTGTATTACCGACTCCTTTTCGTGTATCCTTTCCTCTTTTGCGCGTATCCTCCTCTCTCCTCTTTGGATCCCCCTCTCCTGTGTGTATCTTTCTCTCTCCTGTGTGTATCCCCCTCTCTTCTATGTGTATCCTTCTATCCTTTGTGTATCCTTCACTCTCCTGTGTGTATTCCCCTCTGCTTTGTGTATACTTTTTTCTCCTGTGTGTATTCTCCTTCCCTTTGTTTGTATCCTCCTCTCACCTGTGTGTATTTTCCTCTGTATTGTGTGTTTCTCTTCACATTCCTGTGTGTATCCTCTATTCTTCTGTTTGTATCCCACTCTCTCCTGTGTGTAACCATCTGTCTTCTGCGTGGATCCTTCTCTCTTCTGAGTGTATGCCCCTCTCTCCTCTGTGTATTCCCCTCTCTTGTGTGTATCTTTCTCTCTCCTGTGTGTATCCCAATATCTCATCTGTGTATCTTTTTTTCTGTGTGTATTCCCCCTCTCCTGTGTGTATCCTACTCTGTCCTGTGTGAATCCTTCGTTCTCCTGTGTGTATCCTCCTCTCTCCTCTGTGTATCACCCTCCCCTTGTGTGTAACTCCTCTCTCCTGTTTGTATATTCCTCCCTCCTGTGTGTATGCCCTGTGTGTATACATGCTTCTGTGTGTATCCCCTCCTTTCTTTGTGTATCACCCCTCTATCCTGTGTGTATCCTCCTTTCTCCTGTGTGTATCACCCTTTCTCCTGTGTATATCTTTCTTTCTCCTGTGTATATCCCCCCTCCCTTGTTTGTATTTTCCTCTCTCTTGTGTGTATCCCCCACTCCTGTGTGTATCTTTCTCTCTCCTTGTGTGTATCCTCCTCTCATCTGTGTGTATGCCCCTCTATCCCTTGTGTATCTTCTTCTCCCCAGTGTGTATCCCCATCCTTAATGTGTGCATCCTGCCCTCTCCTGTGTGTATCCTCCCCTCTCGTGTGTGTATCCTCCTCTCTCCTATGTGTATCCTTCTCTCTCCTATGTGTATCCTCCTCTCTTCTTTGTGTATCCCACTCACACTGTGTGTATCCCTCTCTCTCCTGTGTGTATACTCCTCCCTCTTGTGTGTATGCCCCACTCTTCTGTGTGTATTCCCCTCTCCCCTCTGTGTATTCCTCCTCTCTCTTATGTGTATTCTCCTCTCTCCTGTGTGTATTTTTCTCTCTTCTGTGTGTATCCTCCTCTCTCCTGTGCATATTCTTCTTTTTCCTGTGTGTATCCTCCTTTCTCCTGTTTGTTTCTTTCTCCCTTTTGTGTGTATGCCCCCCTCTTGTGTGTATGCCCCCCTCTTGTGTGTATACTCTCCTCTCCTGTGTGTATCCCCTTCTCTCTTGTGTGTATCCCCCCTCTCATTTGTGTGTATTCTCCTCTCTATTGTATGTATCCTCCAATCTCCTGTGTGTATCCTCCTGTCTGCTGTGTGTATCCCCCTCTCTCCTGTGTGTATCCTTTTTCTGTCCTTTTTGTATTTTCCTCTTTCTCGTGTGTATCCTCCTTTCTCCTGTGTGTATCCTCCTCTCTCCTTTGTGTATTTGTCTCTCTCCTGTGTGTATGCTCCTCTCCTCTGTGTGTATCCTCCTCTCTTCTGTGTGTATCCTCCTCTCCCCTGTGTTTATGCCCCTCCTCCTGTGTGTATAGCCCTCTCTCCAGTGTGAATTCTTCTCTCTCTTGTGTGTATCTTTTTCTCTCCTGTGTGTATTTCCCACTTCTGTGTGCATGTCCCCCTATTCTGTGTGTATCCCTCTCTCCTGTGTGTATTCCTCTCTCTCCTGTGTATACCCCACTCTCTCCTGTGTGTATTCTCTTCTCTTCTGCATGTGTCCTCCTCTTTCCTGTCTTAATGCCCTTCTCATTTTTGTGTATCCCACTCTCTTGTGTTTCTCCTTCTCTCTCCTTTGTGAATCCCCAACTCTCATGTGTGTATTTCTTTCTTTTGTGTTTATCCCCCGTCTCCTGTGTGTATCACCCTCTCCTGTGTGTATCCTCCTATTTCTTGTGAGTATCCGTTGCTCTCCTGCGTGTATTCTTCTCTATCCTGTGTTTCTCCTTCACCCCTTCTGTGTATCCACCACTTTTCTGTGTGTACCCCCCTCTCTCTTGTGTGTATGCCCCTCTCCTGCGTGTATTTTTCTCTCTCCTGTGTGTATGCCCCTCTCTTCTCTGTGTATCTTCCTCTCCTGTGTTTACTCCTCTCTCTCCTGTGTGTATTCACATCTCTCATGAGTGTATCCCATTCCTCTGTTTGTATACCCTTCTCTCCTGTGTGTGTCGCCCTCTCCTGTGTGTCTCCTCCTCTCCCCTGTATGTATCCTCCTCTCTTTTGTGTTTATGCCCCTCTCTCTTGTGTATATCCTTCTCTCTCCTGTGTGTATCTTTCTCTCTCCTGTGTGTATGCCCCTCTCTCCTGTGTATATCCTCCTCTCTCCTGTGTGAATGCCCCTCTGTCCTGTGTGTATCCTCGTCTCTCCTGTGTGTATCCTTCTGTGTGTATCCTCCTCTCTCCTGTCTGTATGACCCTCCCACGGTTTGTATACCCTTCTCTCCTGTGTGAGTCCTCCTCTCTGCTGTGTGTATCTTTCTCTCTCCTGTGTGTATCCCCAGCTCCTGTGTGTATCCCCTTCTCTCCTCTGTGTATTTTCCTCTTCTGTGTGTATCTTTCTCTCTCCTGTGTGTGTCCCCATCTCTCCTGTGTGTATTTTCTTCTCTCCTGTGTGTATCCTCCTCTCTCCCGTGTGTATCCCCCACTCTCCTTTGTGTATTTTTTTCTGTGTGTTTTTACCTCTCCTCTGTGTGTATCCTTTTCTCTTCTGTGTGTATCCTCCACTCTCCTTTGTTTATTCTCCTCTCTTTAGTTTGCATCCATCTCCCCATGTGCGTATCAACCTTTCTCCTGTTTGTATCCCTCTCCCTCTGCTAAGTATGCTTCACTCTCGTGTGTGTATCCCACTCTCTCCGGTGTGTATCTTTACTCCCTTCTGTGTGCATTCTCCTTTCTTCTGTGTGTATTTTTACTCTCTCCTGTGTGTTTATCTCTCTCTCCTGTGTGCATCCCCCTTTCCTCTGTGTATCCTCCTTTTTTCTATGTATATCCACCTCTCTCTCCTGTTTGTATCTTCCTCTATTCTGTGTGTATCCGCCTCTCTTCTGTGTGTCTGCCTCTCTCTCTCGTGTGTATTCTCCTCTTCTTTGTGTATTCCCTTCTCTCCCGTGTGTATCCCCCTCTATCTAGTGTGTATTTGCCTCCCCTCTGTGTATGTCCCTCCCTCTTTTATGTATTCTTCTCTCTCCTATGTGTATCCTCCTCTGTCCTGTGTGTATCCTCCTCCCTCCAGTGTGTATGCCACTCTCTCCTGTGTTGATCCCCCTCTCCTGTGTGTATCCTCCTCTCTTTCGTGTGTATCCCCCCTCTCCTTTGTGTTTCCCCCATTCTCCTGTGTGAATTTTTCCCTCTTCAGTGTGTATGCCCCTCTCAGCTATGTGTATCCAACTCACCTGTGTTTATCCCCCTCTCTCCTGTATGTATCCTTTCTCCCTTCTCTGTGTATACTCCTTTTTTGTGTATATCTTCCTCTCTCCTGTGTGTATTCCCCTCCCTCCTGTGTGTATGCCCCACTCTCCTGTGTTTATCTCACTCTCTCCTGTATGTACCCTTTCTCCCTTCTCTGTGTATACTCCTTTTTTTTGTGTATATCCTCCTCTCTCCTGTGTGTATCTCCCTCTCTCCTGTGTGTATTTCCCTCTCTCTTGTGTGTATCCTACTCTCTCCTGTGTGTATTTTCCCCTCTCCTGTGTGTATCCTCCTCTCTCCTTCGTGTATCCTATTCTCTCCTCTGTGTATCTTTCTCTCTTCTGTGTGCATCCTTTTCTCTCCTGTGTATATCATTCTCTCTTTTTTTGTATCGCCCTCTCACCTGTGTGTATTTCCCCTCTCTTCTGTTTGTATCCTCCTCTCTTCTGTGTGTATCCTCCTCTCTTCTGTGTGTATCCTCCTCTCTTCTGTGTGTATCCTTGTCTATTTAGTGTGTATCTTCCTCTCTCCTGTGTGTATACCCCCACTCTTCTGTGTGTATCCCCCTCTCTCCTGTGTGCATTCCCCTCTCTCCTTTGTGTATATATCTCTCTCTCCTGTGTGTATCCTCTTCTCTCCTGTGTGTATCCCTCTATCCTGGGTGTATGTCCCTCAATCCTGTGATCTTTTTCTCCCCTGGGTGTATGCCCTTCACTCCTTTGTGTATTCCCCTTTCCTATGTGTATCATTCTCTTTCCTGTGAGCATCCCCATCTCTTCTGTGTATGTCCATCTCTCCTGTGCGTATCCTCCTATCTCCTTTGTGTACCCTTCTCTCTCCTTTGTGTATCCCCCTCTCTCCTCTGTGTATTCCTTTCTCTCCTGTGTGTATTTCTTTCTCTCCTGTGTGTATCCTTCTCTCTTCTGTGTGGATCCTCCTCTCTCTTGCGTGTATCTTCCTCTCTCCTGTGTGTATCGTCCACTCTCCTGCGTAAATCCTTCCTTCTCTGTGTATATGCCTCTCTCTCTTATGTTTATTCCTCTCTCCTGTGTTTATTTTTTACTCACCTCTGTGTATCCCCCTCTCTCCTGTGTGTATCCCACTCTCCCGTCTGTATCCTCCACTCTCTTGTGTGTATCCCCATTTCCTGTGTTTATCCATCTCTCTCCTGTGCGTACCTTTCCCTCTTCTGTGTGTATCCTCCACTCTCCTTTGTGTATCTTTCTGTCTCCTGTGTGCATCCCCCTGTCTTTCTGTGTATTCACCACTTTCCTGTTTGTATCTCCCTCCCGCTTGTGTGTATGCCCCACTCTTCTGTGTGTGTTCCACTCTCTCCTGTGTGTATCCTTTCTCCCTTCTTTGTGTATTCTCCTCTCTCCTCGGTGTATTTTTCTCTCTCCTGTGTGTATCCTCTTCTCTCCTGTGTGTATCCTCCACTCTCCTGTGTATATTCTGCTCTGTCAAGTGTGTATCCTCTCTCCTGTGTGTATCTTTCTCTCTCCTGTTTGTATCCCAGTCTCTCCTGTGTGTATTTTTCCTCTCTTCTGTGTGTATCCTTCTCTCTCTTGTGTGCATTCTCCTCTCTCATGTGTGTACTTTTTTTCTTCTGTGTGTATACTTCTCTCTCCTGTGTGTATCCTCCTCTCCCCTCTGTGTATCCCTTTTTCTCCTGTGTGTATCCTTTTCTCTCCTCTGTGTATCCCTCCACTCTCCTGTGTGAATCCCACTTTCTTTTCTGTGTATCTCCCTCTCTCCTGTGTGTATCCCCTTCTCCTGTGTGTATGTGCCACTCTACTGTTTGTATCCTTCTCTCTTTTTTGTGTATCCCACTCTCTCCTGTGTGTATCCCCCACTCTTTTGTGTGTATCTTCCTCCCCCTGTGTGTATCCCACTCTCTCCTGTGTGTATACCCCTCCCTCCTATGTGTATTCCCCACTCTCCAGTGTGTATTGCACACACTTCTGTGTGTATCCCCTCTCTCTTTTGTGTGTATTCTCCTATCTCCTGTGTGTATCCTCCTCACTTATGTGTGTATCCCCACCTCTACTATGTGTATCCTCCTCTCTCTGGTGTGTATTCCCCTCTCTACTGTGTGTATTCTCCTCAATTATGTGTGTATCCTCCTCTCTCCTATGTGTATCCTCCTTTCTGTTGTGTGTATCCTCCTCTCTCCTGTGTGCATCCTCCTGTCTTCTGTGTGTATGTTCCTCTATCCTGTGTTAATTCCCCTCTTTTATGTGCATCCTCCACTCTCCTCTGTGTCTTCTCCTTTCTCCTGTGTGAATGCACCTCTCTCGTATGTGTATCCAACTCTCCTGTGTCTATCCCTCTCTCTCCTTTGTGTATGTTTATCTGTCCTGTGTGTATCACTCTCCCCTGTGTGTATCCCCTTTTCACTGTGTTTATCCCCTCCTCCTGTGTGTATCCACTTCTCTTCTGTGTGTATGCTTCTCTTTTTTGTGTGTATCCTCCTCTCGCCTGTGTGCATCCTCATCTCTCCTGTGTGTATCTTCTGCCCACTGTGTGTATCGACCTCGTTCCTGTGTGTATCCCCCTTTCTCCTGTGTGTATGCCCCACTCTTCTGTGTGTACCCCACCTTCTCTGGTCTGTATTTTTCCTTCCTTCTCTGTGTATCCTACTCTCTCCTGTGTGTATCCTTCTCTCTCCTGTTTGTATCCTCCTCTAACCTGTGTGTATCCTCCACTCTCCTGTGTGTATCCTTCTCTCTCCTGTGTGTATCCTCCTCTATCTTGTGTGTATCCTCCTTTCTCCTGTGTGTATTATCTTCTCTACTGTGTGTATGCTTCTCTCTCTTGTGTTTATCTTTCTGTCCTGTGTGTATCCTTCTCTCTGCCATGTGTATTTTCCTTTCTCCTGTGTGTATTTTCCTCTCTCTTGTGTGTATCCTCCTCTCACCTGTGTGTATTCACCTCTCTCCTATGTGTATCCAACTCTCCTGTGAGTATTCTTTTCTCTTCTTTGTGTATCCTCCTCTTCCCTGTGTGTATTCACCTCTCTCCTATGTGTATCCAACTCTTCTGTGAGTATTCTTCTCTCTTCTTTGTGTATCCCCCTCTCTCCTCGGTGTATCCCCGTCTCCTGTGTGAATCCCCCTTTCTTCTGTGTGTATCCACCACTACTGTGTGTATCCACTACTCTACTGTGTGTATCTTCCTCTATTTTTTTGTGTTTCTTCCTCTCCTCTGTGTATCCCACTGTCTCGTGTGTGTTTCCTCCTTTCTCCTGTGTGTATCTCTTACCCTTTTGTGTGTATCCCCCTCTCTCCTCTGTGTATTCTCTTCTCTCCTGTGTGTATCCTCCTGTCTCCTGTGTGTATCCTCCTCTCTCCTGTGCATATTCTCTTCTCTCCTGTGTGTATCAACCTCTCTCCTGTGTGTATTTTTTGTCTCCTGTGTGTATGCCACCCTCTTTTATGTGTATCCAACTCTCCTGTATGTATCCCCCTCTCTCCTTGCGTATCCCCATTTCTCCTGTTTGTATCCTTTTCTCCTGTGTGTATCCCCCTCTCTCCTCTGTGTATCTTCCTCTTTTGTGTGTATCTTCTTCTTTCCTGTGTGTATCCTCCTCTCTTTTCTGTGTATCCCCCTCTCTCCTGTGTGTATCCACCTCTCTCCTGTGTTTATGCCCCACTCTTCTGTGTGTATCCCACTCTATCCTGTGTGTATCCTTTCTCTTTTCTGTGTGTATCCTCCTCTTTCCTGTATGCATCCTCCTTTCTATTGTGCATATACCCCTCTCTCTTGTGTGTACTTCCCTCTCTTTTGTGTGTATCCCCCTCTCTCCTGTGTGTAGGCTTTTCTTTCCTGTGTGTACCCTCCTCTTTTCTGTGTGGATCCTCCTCTCTCTTTTATGTAACCCCCCTCTCTTCTATGTGTATATCACTCTCTCCTGTGTGTATCTTCCTCTTTCCTGTGTGTGTTGTCCTCTCTCCTTTGTGAATTCTTTTCTCTCCTGTGTCTTTGCCCCTCTCTCTTATTTGTATTTCTTTCTGCTGTGTGTATCCCCCTCTCTTGTGTGTATTTCCCACTCTCCTGTGTGTATCCCCCTCTCCTGTGTGTATCATTCTCTCTCCTGTTTGTATCCTTCTTTCTTCTGTGTGTATCCTCCTTTCTCCTGTGTGCATTTCACTTTTTCTGTGTATCCACCTCACTTTTGTGTGTATCCGTCTTCCTCCTGTTTGTATGCACCACACTCCTGTGTGTATCCCACTCTCTTTTGTGTTTATTTTTCCTTCTGTGTGTATCCTCCTCTCTCCTGTGTGTATTCTTCAGTCTCCTGTGTGTATCCTCCTTATTCCTGTGTCTATCCTTTACTCTGCTGTGTGTATCACCCTCTCTCATTAGTGTATCACCCTCTCCTGTGTGTGTCCTCCTTTCTGCTGTGTGTATCTCCCTCTCTCCTGTGTGTATCTTCCACTCTCCTGTGTGTATCTTCCCCCCTTTGTGTGTATTCTCCTCTCTCCTGTGTGTATTCTCCTCCATTTTGTATATGAGCCATTCTCCTGTGTGTATCCCCCACTCTCCTGTGTGTATCCCTTCTCTGTATTTTGTGTATTCTCCTCTCTTTTGTGTGTATCTTCCTCTCTCCTCTGTGTATCCCCTTCTTTTCTGTGTGTATGCTCCTTTCTCCTGTATGTATCATCCACTCTTCTGTGTGTATTTCTCAATTCTGTGTGTATGCCACTCTCCCCTGTGTGTATTTTTCTTTCTCCTGTGTATATCCTCCTATTCCCTGTGTGTATTCTCCTCTCTCCTGTGTGTATGCCCCTCTCTCCTGGGTGTTTCTTCCTCTCTTGTGTGTATCCTATTCTCTCCTGTGTGCATCCCCATCTCCTGTGTGTATGACTCACTCTCCTGTGTGTATTGTCCTCTCTCCTTTCTGTATCGTCTTCTCTCCTGTGTGTATTCTTCTCTCCCCTGTGTGTATCCCGCTCTCTCCTGTGTGTATCCTCCTCTCTTCTGTGTGTATCCTTTTCTCTCCTGTGTGTTTCCTCTTGGATCCTGTGTGTATTTTCCTCTCTCCTGTGTGTATCTCACTCTCCTGTGTGTATTCACCTCTCTTGTGTGTATTCTTCTCTCTCCTGTGTGTATGCCTCTCTCCTATTTGTATTCTCTCTCCTGTGTGTATCCTCCTCACTCTTGTGTGTATCATTTTCTCTTTTTTGTGTATTCTCCTCTCTCCTGTCTGTATACTCTTCTCTCTTGTGTGTATCGTCCTCTCAACTGTGTGTATTCTCCTCTCTCTTGTGTGTATCCCTCCCCTCTCGTGTGTTTCCCCCTCTCTCTTTTGTGTTACCCCCTCTGTCCCTTGTGCAACCCCCCTTTCTCCTTTGTGTACCACCCTCTCTCCTGTGTGTATCCCCTCTGTCCTGTTTATATCCTCCTCTCTCCTTTGTGTACCCTCTTCTCTCCTGTGTGTATCCTCCTCTTTTTTGTGTGTATCTCCCTCTTTCCTGTTTGTGTTCCCTTTTCTTCTGTGTGTATCCTCCTCTCTTTTGTGTGTATTTCTCTCTCTCTCTCATTTGTGTATCCCCTTTTCTTCTGTTTGCATCCTCCTCTTTCCTGTGTGTATCACCCTCTCCTGTGTCTATCCCCCTCTCTCCAGTGTGTATCACCATCTCCTCTGTGTATTCCCCCTCTCTACTTTGTGTGTCCCCCTCTCTCCTGTGTGTATCCACCTCTCTTCTGTGTGTATCCTTCTCTCTTCTGTGCTTACCCCCTCCCCCTGTGTGTATCCCCCTCCCTCCTGTGTGTATCCCTACTCTCCTGTGTGTATCCTCTTTTCACCTGTGTATATCCTTCTCTCTTTTGTGTGTATCCTCCTGTCTCTTGTGTGTATCCTCCTCTCTCCAGTGTGTATTTTTCTTTCTCCTGTGTGTATCCTCCCCTCTCCTGTGTGTATGCCCCTCTCTTTTGTGTGTATCTTCCTCACCTGTGTGTATCTAACTCTCTCCTGTGTTTTCCACTTTCTCCTGTGTGTATCACCCTCTCTACTGTGTGTATCCTCGTCTCTTCTATGTATCCTTTCCTCTCCTATGTGTATCCATTTCTTTCATGTGTGTATCCCCCTCTCTCCTGTGTGTATCTTACTCTTCTGTGTGTATTCCCCTCTCTCCTGTGTGTATCCCAATGTCTCCTGTGTGTATCCACCTCTCTCGTGTGTATTCTTCTCTTTCCTGTGTGTATGCCTCTCTCCTATTTGTATCCTCCTCTCTCCTGTGTGTATTCTCCTCACTTTTGTATCATTTCTCTCCTTTGTGTATCCTCCTCTCTCCTGTCTGTATACTCCTCTCTCTTGTGTGTATCTTTCTCTCAACTGTGTGTATCTTTCTCTCTCCTGTGTGTATCCTCTCTTTTGTGTGTATTTCTTTCTCTTATTTGTGTATCCTCTTTTCTCCTGTGTGTATCCTCCTCTTTCCTGTGTTTATCACCCTCTCCTGTGTGTATCCCCCACTCTCCAGTGTGTATCACCCTCTCCTCTGTGTATTCCCTTCTCTACTTTCTGTGTCCCCCTTTCTCCTGTGTGTATCCACCTCTCTTCTGTGTGTATTCTCCTCTCTTTTGTGTGTATCCTCCTCTCTTCTGTGTTTACCACCTCCCACTTTGTGGATTTCCCTTCCTCCTGTGTGTATCCCTACTCTTCTGTGTGTATTCTCTTTTCACCTGTGTGTATCCTCCTCTCTATTGTGTGTATACTCCTCTCTCCTGTGTGTACCATCCTCTCTTTTGTGTGTATTCTCCTCTCTCCAGTGTGCACTTTTTTCTCCTGTGTGTACCTCCTCTCTCCTGTGTGTATGCCCCTCTTTTTTGTGTGTATCTTTCTCACTTGTGTGTATCCACCTCTCTCCTGTGTGTTTCCCACTTTCTCCTGTGTGTATCCCTCTCTCCACTGTGTGTATCCTCATCTCTTCTATGTATCCTCCTCTCTCCTGTGTGTTTCCATTTTTCTCATGTCTGTATCCACTCTCTCCTGTGTGTATCCCCCTCTCTCCTGTGTGTATCCCCCGTCTCCTGTGTGTATCCCACTCTCTCGTGTGTATTCTTTTCTTTCCTGTGGGTATGCCTCTTTCTTATTTGTATCCTCCTCTCTTTTGTGTGTATACTCCTCTCTCCTGTGTGTATCATCCTCTCTTTTGTGTGTATTCTCCTCTCTCCAGTGTGCATTTTTCTTTCTCCTGTGTGTATCTCCTCTCTCCTGTGTGTATGCCCCTCTCTTTTGTGTGTATCTTCCTCACTTGTGTGTATCCACCACTCTCCTGTGTGTTTCCCACTTTCTCCTGTGTGTATCCCTCTCTCTACTGTGTGTATCCTCGTCTCTTCTATGTATCCTCCTCTCTCCTGTGTGTATCCATTTCTCTCATGTCTGTATCCACTCTCTCCTGTGTGTATCCCCCTCTCTCCTGTGTGTATCCCCCTGTCTCCTGTGTGTATCCACCTCTCTCATGTGTATTCTTCTCTTTCCTGTGGGTATGCCTCTTTCCTATTTGTATCCTCCTCTCTTTTTTGTGTATCCTCCTCACTCTTGTGTGTATCATTTTCTCTCCTTTGTGTATCCTCCTCTCTCCTGTCTGTATACTCTCTATTGTGTGTATAGTCCTCTCAACTGTGTGTATCCTCCTCTCTCCTGTGTATATCGTCCTCTCTCCTGTGTGTATCCCTCCTTTCTCCTGTGTGTTTCCCCCTCTCTTTTTTGTGTTACTCCCTCTGTCTTTGTGCAACCCCCCTTTCCCTGTGTGTATCACCTTCTCTCCTGAGTGTATTCCCTCTGTCCTATTTGTATCCTCCTCTCTCCTTTGTGTACCCTCTTCTCTCCTGTGTGTATCCTCCTCCCTTTTGTGTGTATCCCCTCTTTCCTGTTTGTATCCCCTTTTTTTCTGTGTGTATCCTCCTCTCTCCTGTGTGTATCATCCTCTCCTGGGTGTATCCCCCGTCTCCTGTGTGTATCACCCTCTACTGTGTGTATCCCTCTCTCTCCTGTGTGTTTCTTCCTCTCTCCTGTGTGTATCCTCTCTCCTGTGTGTATTTTCCTCACTCCTGTGTGTATTTTCGTCTCTTCTGTGTTTACCCCCTCCCCCTGTGTGTATCCCCCTTCCCTTCTGTGTGTATCCTTTCTCTTCTGTGTGTATTCTTCTTTCACCTGTGTGTATCCTCCTCTCTCTTGTGTGTATCCTCCTCTCTCCTGTTTGTATCCTTCTCTCTCCTGTGTGTATTCTCCTCTCTCCTTTGTGTATCCTCCTCTGGCCTGTGTGTATCCTCCCCTCTCCTTTGTGTATTTTTCTCTCTCTTGTGTTTCCTTTTCTATTTTGTGTGTTTCCCCTCTCTGTCCTGTGTATATCACCACTTCTCTTGTGTGTATTCCCCCTCTCTTGTGTGTATCCTTCTTTCTTCTGCGTGTGTCCCCCTTTCTCCTGCGTGTATCTTTTTCTCTCCTGTGTGTATGCCACTCTCTCCTGTGTGTATCTTCTCTCCTGTGTGTATCCTTCTTTCTCTTGTGTGTATCCCCCTCTCTTTTCTGTGTATCTTTCTCTCCTGTGTGTACCTTTTTCTCTCCTGTGTGTATACCCCTCTCCTGTATATATCCTTCTCTATCCTGTGTGTATCCTTCACTTTTTTGTGTGTATCCTCCTCTCTCTTGTGTGTATTCCCCTATTCCTGTGTGTATTTCTCTCTCTCCTGTGTGTATCCCCCTTCTCCTGTGTGTATTTTCCACTCTCCTTTGTGTATCTTTCTATCTTCTGTGTGTTTCTTTCCTCTACTGTGTGTATCCTCCTTTCTCCTTTTTGTATCCTCCTCTCTTTATGTGTATTCCCCTCTCTTTTTTGTGTATTCCCTTTTCTCCTGTGTGTATCCTCCTCTTTCCTGTGTGTATCACCCTCTCAAGTGTGTATCCTCCTCTCTCCAGTGTGTATCACCCTCTCCTCTGTGTATCCCCCTCTTCTTTTTGTGTCCCCCTCTCTCCTGTGTGTATCCACCTCTCTCCTTTGTCCGTTGTCCTCTCTCCTTTGTGTATCTTCCTCTATTCTGTGTTTACCCTTTCCCCCGTGTGTATCCCCCTTTCTCCTGTGTGTATCCCCACTCTCCTGTGTGTATTCTTTTTTCACCTATGTGTATCCTTCTCTCTTTTGTGTTTATCCTCCTCTCTCTTGAGTGTATCATCCTCTCTCTTGTGTGTATTCTCCTTTCTCCAGTCTGTATTTTCTTTTCTCCTGTGTGTATCTTCCTCTCTCCTGTGTGTATGCCCCTCTGTTTTGTGTGTATCTTTCTCACCTGTGTTTATCCACCTCTGTCCTGTGTGTTTCCCACTTTCTCTTGTGTGTATTTCCCTCTCTCCTGTGTGTATCCCACTCTCCTGTGTGTATTCCCCTCTCCTGTGTGTGTCCACCTCTCTTGTGTGTTTTCTTTTCTCTCCTGTGTGTATGCCTCTCTCCTATTTGTATCCTCCTCTCTCCTGTGTGTATCCTCCTCTCTTGTGTGTATCATTTTCTCTTCTTTGTGTATCCTTCTCTCTCTTGTCTGTCTACTCCTCTTTCTTGTATGTTTCGTCCTCTCTCCTGTGTGTATTCTTCTCTCTCCTGTGTGTATCCTACTCTTTCCTGTGTATGTCCCTCCTCTCTCCTGTGTGTTTTCCCCCTCTCTTTAGTGTGTTACCCCTCTGTTTTTTTGTGCAACCCTTGTTTCTCCTTTGGGTATCACCCTCTCTCCTGTGTGTATCCCCTCTGTCCTGTTTGTATCCTTCTTTCTCCATTGTGTACACTCTTCTCTCCTGTGTTTATCCTCCTTTCCTTTGTGTGTATCCTCCTCTTTTCTGTGTGTATCCCCTTTTCTCCTGTGCGTATCCTCCTCTCTCCTGTGTGTATCAAAGTCTCCTGTGTGTATCCCCCACTCTTCTTTATCACCCTCTCTTGTGTGTATGTCCCTCTCTTTTGTGTTTTTTTGTCTTTTGTGTGTATCCTCCTCTCATTTGTGTGTATTCTCCTCACTCCTGTGTGTATTTTCCTCTCTTCTGTGTTTTTCCCTTTTCCCTGTGTGTATCCCAATCTCTCCTGTGTTTATCTCTCTCCCCCTGTGTGTATATCCCTCTCTCTTGTGTGTATCCTTCTCCCTGCTGTGTGTATGCCACACTCTCCTGTTAGTATCTTCCTCTCTCCTGTGTGTATCCCCTTCTCGCCTGTGTGTATTTTTCTCTCTCGTGTGTGTATTCTTCTCTATTTTGTGTGCATTCTTCTCTCTCTTGTGTGTATCCTCCTCCACCTGTGTGTATCCCCATTCCTCCTGTGTGTATCACCCTCTCTTCTGTGTGTATTTTCTTCTCTCCTGTGTGTATTTTCCTTTCACCTGTGTGTATCTTTCTCTCTCCTGTGTGTATCGTTTTTTCTCCTGTGTGTTCTTCCTCTCCCCTGTGTGTTTTCTTCTTTCTTTTTATGTGTATCCTCCTCTCTCTTGTGTGTATCCTTCTGTTTCTTGTGTGTATCTTCTTCTTTCCTGTGTGTATCCTTCTTCTCTCCTGTGTGTATCCCCCTCTGTCCTGTGTGTATCTTCCTATATCCTATGTGTATCCTCCTTTCTCCTGTGTGTATGTCCCTCTGTCCTGTGTGTATTCTTCTCTCCTGTATGTACCCTCCTCTCTTCTGTGTGTATTAGCTTCCTGTGTGTATTCCCCTCTCTCATGTGTGTATCTCCATCTCTTTTGTTTGTATTCTCCTCTCTCCTGCGTGTATCCTCCATTCACCTGTGTGTATTCTCCTTTTTCCCGTGGGTATCATCCTCTCTTCTGTGTGTATCCTCCTCTTTTCTTTGTTTATCCTCCTATTTACTGTGTGTTTCCTCCTCTCTCCTGTGTGTATGTTCCTCTATCTTGTGTGTATCCTCCACTCTCCTGTGTAAATATTCTTCTCTCTTTTGTGTATTTCCCCTCTCCTTTGTTTATTTTCATCTCTATTGTGTGTATCCTTCTCTATTCTGTGTGTATCCTCCTCTCTCCTGTGTGTATGCTACTCTCTCCTGTGTGTATCTTCCTCTCCTGTGTGTATCTTCCTCTCCTGTGTGTATCCTCCTCTTTCCTGTGTGTATTCTTCTCTGTCCTGTGTGTATCCTCTTCTTCTGTGTGTATCTTCCTCTCTGTTCTGTGTATCCTTCTTTCTCCTGTGTGTATCCTTTTCTCTTCTGTGTGTATCCTCCTCTATATTGTGTGTATTTCCCTCTCCTGTGTGTATCCCCCTCTCTTTTGTGTGTATCCACCTCTCTGCTATTGGTATCCTTCTTTCTCCTGTGTGTATCCTCCTCTCTTCTGTATGTATCCTCTTCTCTTTTTTGTTTATCCCCCTACAATTTTGTGTATCAAACTCCCTTCTGTGTGTATCCCCCACACTCCTTTGTGTATCTTCCTCTCTCTTGTGTGTATCCTCTTTTCACCTGTGTGTATACTCCTCTCTCCTGTGTGTATTCTTCTCTCTCCTGTGTGTATCCTCCTCTCTCCTGTGTGTATCCTCCCTCTCTTGTTTGTATCCTCCTCTCTCCTGTGTGTATTCTTCTCTCTACTCTGTGTATCCTCTTTTCTCCTGTGTTTATCCCTTCTCTCTCCTGTATGTATCGCCCTCTCTCCTGTGTGTATCATTTTCTATTTTGTGTGTATCCTCCTCTCTTTTGTGTGTATCTTCCTCTTTCCTGGGTGTATCTTCCCCTCTCCTGTGTGTATGCCCCTCCCTCCTATATGTATTTTACTCTCCTGTGTTTTTTTCCCCCTCTGTCCCTTGTGTTTCTCCCTCTCTCCTCTGTGTATTTTTCACTCTTGTGCGTATTTCCCTCTATTTTTTGTGTATCCCCCTCTCCTGTGTTTATCCTCTTCTCTCCTATGTGTATTTTTCTCTGTCCTGTGTGTACCGTTCTCCCCTATGTGTATACCCTTGTCTTCTCTGTGTATCTCCCTTTCTCCTGTGTGTATTCCTCACTCTGCTGTGTGTATCTTCCTCTATTTTGTTTTTACCCCCCGTCTTTTGTGTGTATCCTCCTCTCTCTCGGGTGTATCTTCCTCTTTTCTCTGTGTATCTCCCTCTCTCCTGTTTGCATCTTTCTCTCTTCTGTGTGTATCCCCTTCTCCTTGGTGTATCCCTTTCCCCTGTGTGTATCCCCCTTTTTCTTCAGTGTATCCCCACTCTCCTGTGTGTATGCCCCTCTCTCCTGTGTGTATCCTCCTCTCTCCTGTGTGTATCCTCCTCTCTCCTGTGTGTATCCTCCTCTCTCCTGTGTGTATCTTCCTCTCTCCTGTGTCAACGCTCCTCTCACCTTTGTATATTTCACTCTCCTGTGTGTATCCTCCTCTCTCCTGTGTTTATCCTTTTTTCCCTGTGTGTATCCTACTTTCCTGCGTGTATGCCCCCCTCTCTTTTGTGTATCTCCCTCTCCTTTGTGTATCATACTCTCTCCTGTGTGTATCTTTTTCTCTCTTGTGTGTATTTCCCTCTCTCCTGTCTGTATCACACCTCTTCTTTGTGTATCTTTCTCTCTTCTGTGTGTATCCTTCTGTCTCCTGTGTGTATATTGCTCTTTTTTGTTTGTATCCTCCTGTCTTTTGTGTGTACCCTCCTCTCTTTTTTGTGTATCACCCCTCTCCTGTGTTTATTCCCCTCTCTCCTTGTGTATTTTTCTGTCTCCTGTTTTTATTCTTCTTTCTTCTGTGTGTATCCTCCTCTCTCCTTTGTGTATCCTCCACTCTCCTGTGATTATCCACATCTTTTCTGTGTGTATCCTACTCTCTCCTCTGTGTATCTTCCTCTCCTTGTGTATCTTCCTCTCTCCTGTGTGTATCCTCCTCTCTTCTGTGTGTATCCCCATCATTCTTGTGTGTATCCCCCTCTCTCCTGTGTGTATCTTCCTCTCTCCTGTGTGTATCCTCCTCTCTCCTGCGTGTATCCTGTTCTTTCCTCTTTTTATGCCCCTCTTTCCTGTATGTATACCCCTCTGCTGTGTTTATTCCCCTCTCTTCTGTGTGTATCCCCCTCTCTCCTCTCTGTATCCCCCTCTTTGTGCATATACCCCTCTCTTCTGTTTTTATCCCCCACTCCTGTGTGTATCCTTTTCTCTTCTGTGTGTATCTTTTTCTCTCCTCTGTGTATCCTCCTCTCTCCTCTGTGTATCCCCATCTTTCCTGTGTGTATTCTCCTCTATCTTGTGTGTACCTTTCCTCTCTCCTGTGTGTATCCCCCTCTCTCTTCTGTGTATCCCCCTCTCTCTGTGTGTATCCTCTTCTCTCCTGTGTGTATCCTCTTGTCTCCTGTGTGTATGCCCCTCTCTCCTCTGTGTATTCCCCTCACCTGTGTGTATACCCCTCTCTCCTGTGTGTATCCCTCTCTCTATTTTCTGAATTCCCATCTCATTTGTGCATAACATTCTCTCTTTTGTGTGTATGCTCCTCTCTTTTGTGTATATCCTCCACTCTCTTGTGTGTATTTTTTTCTCTTCTGTGTATCCGCCCTCTCTCCTTTGTATAATGCCCAGCGTCCTCTGTGTATTTCCCTCTTTTTTGTGTATACTCCTCTCTCCTGCGTGTATCCTCCTCTCTCCTTTGTTTGTCTTTTTCTCTCCTATGCGTATCTCCCTCTCTCCTTTGTTTATGCCTCTCTCTCTTGTCTGTATTCCCCTCTGTTTTGTGTCGATCCCTTTCTATCCTGTGTGTATCCCCCTCTCCTGTTCGTATCACCCTCTCCTGTGTGTATCCCCCTCTCTTCTGTGAGTATTTTCCTGTCTCCTGTATGTATTCAACTCTCCTGTGTCCATCTTCCTCTCTCCTGTGTGTATGGCTATCTCCTGTGTGTATACTCCTTTCTCCTGTGTGTATCCTCCTTTCTTTTGTGTGTATTCTCCTCTCATTTTTGTATTTTTTTCTCTCCTGTGTGTATTCCTCTTTTTTGTGTGTATCTCCATCTCCTATGTGTATCCATTTCTCTCCTGTGTGTATCCGTCTCTCTCCTGTGTGTGTCCTCTTTCTCCTGTGTGTATCCTCCTATCTACTGTGCGTATCTTCCTCCTTCTGTGTGTATCCCACTCTCTCCAGTGTGTATCCTCTCCCTTTTGTGTGTATGCCTTACTCTCCTTTGTGTATCCCCCTCTCTCCTGTTTGTATCCCCCCTCTTTCTTGTGTGTACCCTTCTCTCTCCTTTATGTACCCTACGCTCTTCTGTGTGTATCCCCCTCTTTTTTTGTGTGTATCTACCCTCTCCTGTGTGTATTCTCATCTCTCCTGTGTGTATCCTCCTTTTTTGTGTGTGTATCCTCCTTTCTCCTGTGTGTATCCTCCTCTATTTTTTGTGTATCTTCCTCTCTCCTGTGTGTATCCCCATCTTTCCTGTTTGTATCCTACTCTCTTCTGTGTGTATCTTCCTCTCTTCTGTGTGTATCTTCCTCTCTACTGTGTGTATCCTTATTTTTCCTGTGTGTATCCTTTTTCATTCTGTGTGTATCCTCCTCTCTTCTGAGTGTATCCTTCTTCCCCTGTGTGTATTCCCCTCTCTTCTGTGTGTATCTCTCTTCCTGGGGTTTGTGTGCCCCACTCTCCTGTTTGTATCTTCTTCTCTCCTGTGTGTATCCGCCCTCTCCTGTGTGTATTCTCTTCTCTCCTTTGTGTATCCTCTACTTTCCTGTGTGTATCCCCCTCTCTCCTGTGTGCATCCCCCTCTCTCTTGTGTGTATCCTTCTCTTCTTTGTCTATTTCTTTCTCCTGTGTGTTTCCTCCTCTCTTCTCTGTGTATGCCTCTTTCTCCTGTGTGTATCCCCATCCCCTGTATGTATCCTCCTCTTTCCTCTGTGTATCTTCCTCTTTTTTGTGTGTATCCCCCTCTTCTGGGTGTATGTACCTGTCTCCTTTGTGTATCCTCCACTCTCCTGTGTGTATCCTTTTCTCCCCTGTGTGTATCCTCCTCTCTCCTGTATGTATTCTCGTCCCCTTGTGTGTATCCCTCTTTCTCCTGTGTGTATTTCCCTCTCTCCTGTGTGTATCTTTCCCTCTACTGTGTGTATCCTTTTTCCCCTGTGTGTATCCTCCTTTCCTCTGTGTGTATCCTCCTCTCTCTTGTGTGTATTTTCCTCTTTTCTGTGTGTATCCTTCTCTCTCCAGCGTGTTTTCTCCTCTCTCCTGTGTGTATCCTCCCTTCACCTGTGTGTATCCTCCTCTCTCTTGTGTGTATTCTCCTCTCTCCTGTGTGTATCCCCATCCCTGTTTGTATCTTCCTCTATACCGTCTGTATCTTCCTCTCTTCTGTGTGTAACCTCCTCTCTCCTGTGTGTAACTTCCTTTCACCTGTTTGTATCCTCCTCTCTTTTTATGTATTCTTTTCTCTCCTTTTTGTATACTCTTCTCTCCTGTGTGTATCCTCCTCTCTCGTGTGTATTCTTTGCTCTCCTGTGTCTATCCTCCTCTCTCCTGTGTTTATCCCCCCTCTCTCCTGTGTGTATTCCGCTCTCTCCTGTGTGTATTTTCCTCTCTTCTGTGTGTATCCTCCACTCTCCTTTGTCTATGCCCCTCTCTTTTTTATGTATCTTCCTCTCCTGTGTTTTTCCCAGTCTCTTTTGTGTATTCCTCTCTCTCCTCTGTGTATCCCCCTCTCCTGTGGGTATTCCCCTCTCTTCTGTGTGTATTTCCCTCTCCTGTGTGTATCCTCTCCTTTTCTGTGTGTATCTTGCTCTCTTCTATGTGTATCCTCCTCTATTTTTTGTCTATACCCCTCTCTCTTTTGTGTATCCCCCTCTAATTTGTGTATGCCCCTCTCTCCTGTGTGTATCCTCCTCGCCTGTGTGTATCCCCCTCTCTCTTGTGTGTTTTCCCTATTCTTTGTGTATCCTCCTCTCTCCACTGTGTAGCTTTCTCTCTTCTGTGTGTATCTTCCTCTCTCCTGTGTGTATCCCCCTCTTTTCTGTGTGTATTCTGCGCTCTCCTGTTTGTATCCCTCTTTCTCCTGTCTGCTTCCCCCTCTCTCTTTTGTGTATTCTCCTCTATCCTGTGTTTATGCCCTCTCTCGTATGTATTCCGTTTTTTCCTGTGTGTATTCTTCTCTCTCCTGTGTGTATCCATCTCCCTTCTTTGTGTATTCCTGTCTCCTGTGTGTATCTTTTCCTCTCATGTGTGTATCCTCTTCTCTACTTTGTGTATGCCTCTCTCTCCTTTGTTTATTCCCCTCACCTCTGTGTATCCCCCTCCCTCCTGTGTGTATCTCCCTCTCTCCTGTGTGTATCCCCTTCTCTATTCTGTGAATATTCTTCTCTTCTGTTCGAATCATTCTCTTTTTTGTGTGTATGCTCTTCTCTTTTGTGTGTATCCTTCTCTCTCCTGTGTGTATTCTCCTTTATCCTGTGTGTCCGCCCTCTCTCTTGTGTGTAACGCCCTCTCTCCTCTGTGTATTTTTCTGTCTTTTGTGTATACTCCTCTCTCCTGCGTGTATCCTCCTCTCTTCTTTGTGTGTCTGTCTTTTTCCTATGTGTATCGTCCTCTCTCCTGTGTGTATCCTTTATTCTCCTGTGTGTATCCTCCTCTCTCCTGTGTGTATCCCCCTCTCTTCTGTGTGTATCCTCCTTTCTTCTGCGTGTATTTTACCCTCTTTTTTGTCTGTGCCTCTCTCTCCTGTATATATCACTTTCTCCTGTGTTTATCCCCCTCTCTCCTGTGTGCATCCCACTCTCTTCTTTGTGTATCTTCCTCTCCTGTGCGTATCTTCCTCTCTTCTGTGTGTATCCTTTACTACTGTGTATCCTCTTTGCTTCTGTGTGTATCTTCCTCCCTTCTCTGTGTATCCTCCTCTCTACTGTGTGTATCTTTCTTTCTCCTGTGTGTTTCCCACCGTCTCCTGTGTGTATCCTTCTCTCTCCTGTGTGTATCCCCCTCTTTCCTGTGTGTATTGCCCTTTCTCCTGTGTGCATCCCTCACGCTCCTCTATTTCCCTCTTTTGTGTGTAACCCTTTCTTCTTTGTTTATTTCCCTCTAGTTTTTGTGTATCCCTCACGCCTGTGTGTATTCTTTTCTCTTTTGTTTGTATCCTTTTCTCTGCTGTTTGTATCACTCTTTCTCTTCTGTGTATCTTTTTTCTATGATGTGTGGATTTTTCTCTTTTCTGTTTGTATCCCTCTCTCTCCTTCGGGTATCCTTCTCTGTGCTGCGTGTATCTTCCTCTCTCCTGCGTGTATCTTCCTCTCTTCTGTGTGTATACCCCTCTCCTGTGTGTACACTTCTCTCTTCTATTTGTATTTTTTTCTCTCCCATGTGGATCCCTCTCTCTCTTGTGTGTATCGCCCTGTCCTGTGTGTATCCTCCTCTCTCCTGTGTGTACCGTCTCTCTCCATTGTGTATTTTCCTTTCTCTTGTATGTATCCTCCTCTCTCCTGTGTGTATCTTTTTTCTTTCCTGTGTGTATGCCCCTGTCTTCTTTGTGTATTCACCTCACTTGTGTGTATATCCCTCTCTCCAGTGTGTATCACCCTCTGTCCTGTGTGTATCTTCCTCTCTATTTTGTAAATTCCCGTCTCTCCTGTGCGGATCATTCTTTTTCTTGTGTGTATGCTCCTCTCTTTTGTGTGTATCCTCCTCTCTCCTGTGTGTATCCGCCCTCTCTTCTGTGTGTAACACCCTCTCTCTTCTGCGTATACTCCTCTCTCCTGCATGTATTCTCCATTCTTTTTTGTGTATCTTCCTCTCTCCTATGTGTATTTCAGTCTCTCCTGTCTCTATGCCCATCTCTCTTGTGTGTATTTTTTTCTCTCCTGTGTTGATCCTTCTCTCTCCTGTGTGTATCCCCATCTCCTGTGTGGATACCCTCTCTCCTGTGTGTATCCCCCTCTTTTATGTGTATCCCCCTCTCTCTTGTGTGTATTTCTCTGTCTCCTGTATGTATCCAACTTTTTTTGTGTTTATTTCCCTCTTTTTTGTGTGTATGCCCCTCTTCTGTGTGTATACTCCTCTCTCCTGTGTGTATCCTCCTCTCTCCTGTGTGTATCCCTTCGCTTTCCTGTGTCTTTCCCCCCTTTCTCCTGTGTGTAACACCTTTCTTTCCTGTGTGTATTACCCCTTTCTCCTGTGTGCATCCCCCTCTCTCTTGTGTGTATCCCCTCTCTCCTGTTTGTTTCCTCCTCTCTCCTGTGTGTATTCTCCTCTTTTCTGTGTTTACGCCCCTCTCTCCTGTGTGTATCACCCTTTTCTGTGTGTATTTTCCTCTCTACTCTGTGTATCCCCATTTCTCCTGTGTGTATCTCTTTTTTTGTGTGTGTATGCCCCTCTCTCTTGTGTGTATTTTCCTCTCCTATGTGTATCCTTTTTTCTCCTGTTTGTATTCTTTTCTCTCCTGCGTGTATCCTCATCACTTTTGTGTATATACCCCTCTCCTGTGTGTATTCCCCGCTCTCCTATGTGTATTCCCCTCTCTCCTCTGTGGATCCCCCTCTCTCTTGTGTGTATCACCCTCTCCTGTGTGTATCTTCCTCTCTTCTGTGTGTATCCGTCTCTGTTTTGTGTGTATCCTTTTTACTCCTGTGTGTATCCTCCTCTTTCCTGTGTGTATCTTTTCTCTCACCTGTGTGTATACCCCTCTCTTCTGTGTGTATCTCCCTCTCTCTTGTGTGTATCTCCCTCTTTATTTTGTGAATTCCCGTCTCTCCTGTGCGTATCATTCTTTCTCCTGTGTGTATGCTCCTCTCTTTTGTGTGTATCCTTCTTTCTCCTATGTGTAACGCCCTCTCTCCTCTGTGTATTAACCTCTCTCTTGTGTATACTTTTCTCTCCTGCGTGTATCCTCCTCTCTCCTTTGTGTATATTCCTCTCTCCTATGTGTATTTCCCTCTCTCCTGTCTGTATGTTCTTCTCTCCTGTGTATTCCTCTCTCTCGTGTGGATCTCTCTCTCTCCTGTGTGTATCCTCCTTTTTTGTGTATCCCCCTTTCTCCTGTGTGTATTTCCCTGTCTCTTGTGTGTATGCAACTCTTTTGTTTTTATCCCCCTATTTCCTGTGTGTATTACCCTTTTCTCCTGTGTGTATCCTTCTCTCTCTTGTGTGTATGCCCTCTCTCCTGTTTGTTTTCTCCTCTCTCCTGTGTGTATCCTTTTCTCTTCTGTGTTTACGCCACTCTCTCCTGTGTGTATCACACTTTCCTGTGTTTATCCTCCCTGCTACTGTGTGTATCCCTTTTTTGTGTGTGTATGCCCCTCTCTCCTGTGTGTATTTCCCTCTCCTATGTGCATCCTTTTCTCTTTTGTTTGTATCCTTTTCTCTCCTGTGTGTATCCCCCTCTCTCCTGTGTATCTTCCTCTCTCCTTCGGGTATCCTCTCCTCTTTTCTGTCTATGCCCCTATCTTTTGTATGTATCCCCCTCTTATGTGTTCAACCCCCCTCTCCTGTTTGTATCCCACTCTCTCCTCTGTGTATCCCCCTCTCCTGTGCGTATCCCCCTCTCTTCTGCGTGTATCTCCCACTCCTGTGTGAATCCTCTTCTCTTATGTGTGTATCTTCCTCTCCCGTCTGTGTATCCTTCTCTCTCCTGTGTGTATCTTCCTCTCTCCTGTGTTTATTCCCTCTTCTTCTGTGTGTATCCTTCTGTCTCCTGTGTGTATCCTCCTCTTTCCTGTGTGTATTTCCCTTTCTTCTGTGTGCATCATTCTCGCTCCTGTGTGTATTTCTCTCTTTTTTGTGTATCCTTTCTCCTTTGTGTATTTCCTTCTCTCCTCTGTGTATCTCCTCTTTTCTGTGTGTACGTTCTTCTCTCCTGTGTATAATTTCCTCTCACCTGTTTGTATCCCTCGCTCCTTTGTTTATCCTCCTCTTTTTTGTGTGTATCCTTTTCTCTCCTGTGTGTATCATTCTTTCTCTTGTGTGTATTTTCCTTCTGTCCTGTGTGTATTTTTCTCTCTTCTGTGTGTATCCCCTTCTCTCCTGCGGGTATTTTTTCTGTGCTGCGTGTATTCTCCTCTCTCCTGCATGTATCCACCTCTGTCCTGTGTGTATACTTCTCTCCTCTGTGTATTCCCCACTCTCTTATGTGTATTCCCATCTCTTCTGTTTGGTTGCCCCTCTCTGTTTTGTGTATCACCTTCTCCTGTGTGTATCCTCCTCTCTCCTGTGTGTATCTTTTCTCTCTCCTTTGTGTATGCCCCTCATCTTTGTGTATCCCCCTTTCTCCTGTGTGTATCCCCCTCTCTCGTGTGTGTATCCCCATTTCTATTTTGTGAATTCCCGTCTCTCCTGTGCCTATAATTGTTTCTCCTGTGTGTATTCTCCTCTCTTTTGTGTGTTTCCTCCTCTCTCCTGTGTGTCTCCGCCCTCTCTCCTCTGTGTATTTTCCACTCTCCTGTGTATACTTCTCTCTCCTGCGTGTATCATTTTCTCTTTTTTGTGTATCTTCCTCTCTTCTATGTGTATCTTCCTCTCTCCTGTGTGTTTGCTTCTCAGTTGTTTTGCATTTTTTTGGAGTGCTTTACTTCCAGTTATGTGGTCAATTTAGGAGTAGGTGTGATGTGGTGCTGAAAAGAATGTATATTGTGTGGATTTGGGGTGGAGAGTTCTGTAAATGTCTATCAGGTTTGCTTGTTCCAGGTCTGAATTCAAGTCCTGGATATCCTTGTTAATTTTCTGTCTGGTTGATCTGTCTGCTATTGACAGTGGAGTGTTAAAGTCTCTCACTATTATTGTGTGGGTGTCTAAGTCTCTTTGTAAGTCATTAAGAACTTGCCTTAAATATCTTTGTGCTCCTTCGTTGGGTCTATATATATTTAGAATCCTTAGCTTTTTTTGTTGTATCGATTCTTTTACCATTATGTCATGACCTTCTTTGTCTCTTTTGACCTTTGTTGCTTAAAAGTCTATTTTATCAGAGACGAGAATTGCAACTCCTGGTTTTTTTTTGCTCTCCATTTGCTTGGTAAATGTTCCTCAATCCCGTTATTTTTACCCTTTTTGTATCCTTCCACGTGAGGTGGGTTTCCTGGATACAGCACACCGATGGGTTTAAGTTTTTTATTCAATTTTCCAGTCTGTGTCTTTTGATTGGTGCATTTAGCCCATTTACATTTAGGGATAATATTGTTATGTGTGAATTTGATACTGCCATTTTGATGCTAGCCGGCTGTTTTGCCCATTGGTTCATGTAGATTCTTCATTTTGCTGATGCCCTTTGGCATTTGGTATGCTTTTAGGATGGCTGGTACTGGTTGTTTCTTTCTATGTGTAGTGCTTCTTTCAGGAGCTCTTGTAAAGCAGGCCTTGTGGTGACAAAATCTCTGAGTACGTTCATGTTCATATAGAATTTTATTTTTCATTCACTTATGAAGCTCAGTTTGGATGGATATGAAATTCTGGGTTGAAAGTTCTTTACTTTTATTTATTTTTAATTTTTATTGCATTATAGGTTTTGGTGTACATGTGCAGAACGTGCAAGATAGTTGCATAGGTACACACATGGCAGTGTGTTTTGTTGCCTTCCTTCCCTTCACCCACAATTGGAATTTACTTACAGGCTATCCCTTTCCAGCCCCCCACTCTGTCCCAACCCCATTCCCCCCGATAGATTCCAGTGTGTAGTAGATCCCCTCCATGTGTCCATGTGTTCTCATTTTTCTCACCCGCATGTGAGTGAGAATATGCGGTATTTCCTTCATTTCTTGTGTCAGTTTGCAGAGAATGATGTTCTCCAGATTCATCCATATCCTTAAATAGGACACAAACTCATCATTTTTGATTGCTGCATAATATTTCATGGTGTATATGTGCCACATTTTCCCAGTCCAGTCTATCATCGATGGGCATTTGGGTTGGTTCCAGTTCTTTGCTATTGTAAACAGTGCTGCAATGAACATTCGTGTGCATGTGTCCTTATAGTAGAACGATTTATAGTCTGGGGATATATACCCAGTAATGGGATTGCTGGGTCAAATGGAATTTCTATTTCTAGGTCCCTGAGGAATCGCCACACTGTCTTCCACAATGGTTGAACTAATTTACACTCCCACCAACAGTGTAAGAGTGTTCCTATTTCTCCACATCCTCTCCAGCATCTGCTGTCTCCGGATTTTTTAATGATCGCCATTCTAACTGGCGTGAGATGGTATCACAAAGTGGTTTTGATTTGCATCTCTTTAATGACCAGTGATGATGAGCATTTTTTCATATGTTTGTTGGCCTCATGTATATCTTCTTTTTTAAAGTATCTGTTCATATCCTTTGCCCATTTTTGAATGGGCTTGTTTGTTTTTTTCCTGTAAATCTGTTTGAGTTCTTTGTAAATTCTGGATATCAGCCCTTTGTCAGATGTGTAAACTGCAAAGATTTTTTTCCATTCTGATGGTTCCTGATTCACTCTAGTGACTGCTTCTTTTGCCGTGCAGAAGCTGTGGAGTTTGATTAGGTCCCATTTGTCTATTTTGGCTTTTGTTGCCAATGCTTTTGGTGTTTTGTTCATGAAGTCCTTGCCTACTCCTATGTCCTGAATGGTTTTGCCTAGATTTTCTTCTAGGGTTTATATGGTGTCAGGTCTTACGTTTAAGTCTTTAATCCATCTGGAGTTAATTTTAGTGTAAGGTGTCAGAAAGGGGTCCAGTTTCTGCTTTCTGCACATGGCTAGCCAGTTTGCACAACACCATTTATTAAATAGGGAATCCTTTCCCCATTACTGGTTTTTGTCTGGTTTATCAAAGATAATATGGTTGTAGACATGTTGTGTTGCCTCCGATGCTTCTGTTCTGTTCCGTTGGTCTATATCTCTGTTTTGATAGCAGTACCATGCTGTTTTGATTACTGTAGCCTTGTAGTATAGTTTGAAGTCTGGTAGTGTGATGCCTCCTGCTGTGTTCTTTTTGCTTAGAATTGACTTGGCTATGCGGCCTCTTTTTTGGTTCCATATGAAATTCATGGTGGCTTTTTTCAGTTCTGTGAAGAAATTCAATGGTAGTTTGATGGGGATAGCATTGATTGTGTAAATTACTTTGGGCAGTAGAGCCACTTTCACGATATTGATTCTTCCTAACCACGAACATGGAATGTTTCTCCATCTGTTTGTGTCCTCTCTTATTTCGTTGAGCAGTGGTTTGTAGTTTTCCTTAAAGAGGTCCCTTACATTCCTTGTGAGTTGTATTCCTAGGTATTTTATTTTCTTTCTAGCAATTGTGAATGGCAGTTCGTTTTTGATTTGGTTCTCTTTAAGTCTGTTATTGGTGTATAGGAATGCTTGTGATTTTTGAACATTGATTTTATATCCTGAGACTTTGCTGAAGTTGCTTATCGGTTTCAGAAGTTTTTGGGCTGAGGTGATGGGGTCTTCTAGGTATACTATCACGTCGTCTGCAAATAGAGACAATTTGGCTTTCACCTTTCCTATTTGAATACATTTTATTTCTTTTTCTTGCCTGATTGCTCTGGCTATAACTTCCAGTACTATGTTGAATAGGAGTGGTGAGAGAGGGCATCCTTGTCTAGTGCCGGATTTCAAAGGGAATGTTTCTAGTTTTTGCCCATTCAGTATGATATTGGCTCTTGGTTTGTCGTAAACAGCTTTTATTACTTTGAGATATGTTCCATCAATATCAAGTTTATTGAGGGTTTTTAGAATAAAGGGCTGTTGAATTTTGTCAAATGCCTTCTCTGCGTCAATTGAGATAATCATGTGGTTTTTGTTTTTCCGTCTGTTTTTGTGGTTAATTACATTTATAGACTTGCCTATGTTGAACCAGCCTTGCATCCCCGGGATGAATCCTACTTGATCATGATGGTTAAGTTTTTAATGTGCTGTTGCAATCGATTTGCCAGTATTTTATTGAAGATTTTTGCATCTATGTTCATCATGGATATTGGCCTGAAGTTTTCTTTTCTTGTTGAGTCTCTGCTAGGTTTTGGTATCAGGATTATGTTGGTATCATAAAATGATTTGGGAAGGGGTCCATCTTTTTGCATTATTTGGGATAGTTTTAGAAGGAATCGTACCAGATCCTCTTTGTGTGTCTGATAGAATTCAGCTGCAAACCCATCTGGACCTGGGCGTTTTTTGTGTGGTAATCTCTTAATTGCTGCCTCAACTTCAGACCTTGTTATTGTTCTATTCATAGTTTCGACTTCCTCCTGGTTTAGGCTTGGGAGGACACAGGCGTCCAGGAATTTATCCATTTCTTCCTGGTTTACTAGTTTATGTGCATAGAGTTGTTTGTAGTATTCTCTGATGATGGTTTGAATTTCTGTGGAATCTGTGGTAATTTAACCATTATCGTTTTTTATTGCATCTATTTGGTTGTTCTCTCTTGTCTTTTTTATCAGTCTGGCTAGTGGTCTGTCTATTTTGTTGATCTTTTCGAAAAACCAGCTCTTAGATTTATTGATTTTTTGGAGGGTTTTTCTTGTGACTGTCTTCTTCAGTTCTGATGTGATCTTAGTTATTTCTTGTCTTTGGCTAGGTTTTGAGCTTTTTTGATCTTGCTCCTCCAGCTCTTTCAATTTTGACGATAGGGTGTCAATTTTGGATCTCTCCACTCTTCTCATGTGTGCACTTATTCCTATATATTTTCCTCTACAGACTGCTTTAAATGTGTCCCAGAGATTCTGGTACATTGTGTCTTCATTCTCGTTGGTTTCAAAGAACTTCTTTATTTCTGCCTTCATTTCATTGTTTATCCAATCAACATTCAAGAGCCAGTTGTTCAGTTTCCATGAAGCTGTGTGGATCTGAGTTATTTTCTGAATTCTGAGTTCTAACTTGATTGCACTATGGTCTGAGAGACTGTTATGATTTCAGTTGTTTTGCATTTGCTGAGGAGTGCTTTACTTGCAATTACGTGGTCAATTTTGGAGTAGGTGTGATGTGGTGCTGAGAAGAATGTATGTTCTGTGGATTTGGGGTGGAGAGTTCTTTAAATGTCTATCATGTTTTCTTGTTCCAGGTCTGAGTTCAAGTCCTGGATATCCTTGTTAATTTTCTGTCTGGTTGATGTGTCTGGTATTGACAGTGGAGTGATAAATTCTCACACTATTATTATGTGGGAGTCTATATCTCTTTGTAAGTCATTAAGAACTTGCCTTATATATCTGGGTGCTCCTGCATTGGGTCCATATATATTTAGAATCGTTAGCTCTTCTTGTTGTACCGATCCTTTTACCATTTTGTAATTACCTTCTTTGTTTCTTTTGATCTTTATTGCTTTAAAGTATATTTTATCTGAGATGAGAATTGCAACTCCTGCTTTTTTTTGTTCTCCATTTGCTTGGTAAATCTTTCTCCATCCTTTTATATTGTGCCTTTGTGTATCCTTGCGTGTGAGGTGGGTTTTCTGGATACAGCACACCGACGAGTTTTGGCTTTTTATCCAATTTTCCAGTCTGTGTCTTTTGATTGGTGCATTTAGCCCATTTACATTTAGGGTTAATACTGTTATGTGTAAATTTGATACTGCCATTTTGATGCTAGCCGGCTGTTTTGCCCATTGGTTCATGTAGATTCTTCATTTTGTTGATGCTCTTTAGCATTTGGTATGCTTTTAGGATGGCTGGTACTGGTTGTTTCTTTCTATGTGTAGTGCCTCTTTCAGGAGCTCTTGTAAAGCAGGCCTAGTGGTGACAAAATCTCTGATTACTTGCTTGTTCATGAAGGATTTTATTTTTCCTTCACTTATGAAGCTCAATTTGACTGGATATGAAATTCTGGGTTGAAGGTTCTTTTCTTTAAGGATGTTGAATATTGGTCCCCACTCTCTTCTGGCTTGTAGAGTCTCTGCCAAGAGATCTGCTGTGAGTCTCATGGGCTTTTCTTTGTGGGTGACCCGACCTTTCTCTCCGGCTGCCCTTAGTATTTTCTCCTTCATTTCAACGCTGGTGAATCTGACGATTATGTGCCTTGGGGTTGCTCTTATTGCGGAGTATCTTTCTGGCGTTCTGTGTATTTCCTGGCGTTGAGTATTGACCTGTGTTGCTAGGTTGGGGAAATTTTCCTGGATAATATCCTGAAGAGTGTTTTCCAGCTTGGATTCATTCTCTTCATCACATTCTGGTACACCTATCAAACGTAGGTTGGGTCTCTTCACATAGTTCCACATTTTTTGGAGATTTTGTTCATTTCTTTTTGTGCTTTTTTCTTTAATCTTGGTTTCTCGTTTTATTTCATTGAGTTGATCTTCGAGTTCTGATATTCTTTCTTCTTCTTGGTCAATTCGGCTGTTGAAACTTGTGCATGCTTTGCGAAGTTCTAGTGTTGTGTTTTTCAGCTCCTTTAATTCATTCATATTCCTCTCTAAGTTGTCCATTCTTGTTATCAATTCCTCGAATTTTTTTTCAAATCTATTTTCAAGGTTCTTCGTTTCTTTGCACTGATTGAGAACATGTTCTTTTAGCTCACTTAAATTTCTCATTATCCACTTTCTGAAGTCTCATTCCGTCATTTCATCACACTCATTCTCCGTCCTGCTTTGTTCCCTTGCTGGTGAGGAGTTTTGGTCCTTTGTAGGAGGTGAGTTGTTTTGATTTCGGGTGTTTTTCTCCTTTTTTCGCTGGTTTCTTCCCATCTTTATGGATTTATTTGCCTGCCGTCTTAGTAGTTGCTGATTTTTTAATTTGGTCTCTGTGTGGACGCTGAGATTTTTGGTGATGAATATTTCTGTTACTTAGTTTTCCTTCTAATGGTCTAGCCCCTCTGCTGTATGAGTGCTGAGGTCCACTCCAGGCCCTGCTTGTCTGGGGTACACCTGTAGCAGCTGTGGAACAGTGAGGGATTATACCTGTTTCTTCTTCTGCTGTCTTTGTTCCAGAGTGATTTCCTCTGCAGCTTCACTGAGAGCTGCAATTCTGAGTCGATTCTACGATGCCATCTTGTGAGTCCCCTAAAAGTGGAAGGAAAAGTATTTGTGCAACTCGATTTCCTTTTGGGAGTACGATATTGGAATCACTAATATTATAACACAAGACTTTTATCTCTTCATAATAATTATAATCAATATTTTTTCCAAGAATTACCATTCCCTTCAGAGGTAAACTGGACCTAGCCGCTATTTGACCATAATATCCATGAGGCATTTTCATGCCTATCCCTGTGGTAATCCCTTGCTGTTCAGAACTAGGTAATTTAGTATCTAAATTAGTAAATAAATCATATTTTTCAGCTGAATTAGTGGCATTCCACGGTCCAATTGCAGCAGGATGGAATTTCCACCAAGATATAATTAATTCATTGGAAGTGGTTGCTTGTTGTCGTACTTCCATAGTGGGAGTCATCATCCGCTGTTAGGGCGTTTGATGATTAGATAATACTGTTATTTAATTGCCACAAGGCAGTAAGCAAATGATCTTTCCATCTATGATAGAAATTATTCCCTACTTTCCTTAATTTCTCTTTAAGCAGCCCATTCATTCGTTCTATTAATCCTGCAGCCTGGGGGTAATAGGGTATATGATATATCCATTCAATATTATTAGTTGTGCAATAATCAATTATTAACTTACCTTTAAAATGTGATCCATTATCACTTTGTATTTGCAAAGGGGTTCCATAGTATAAAATAATAAAATCTAATGTTTTAATGGTATTAATCTGAGTAGCACGTTTGAATGGGCAGCCAATTAACACTCCTGATCAAGTATCTACTATGGTACAAATATATGCACAACCTTTAGACATAGGTAAAGGCCCTATATAATAGATTTTCCAAATTTGAGCTGGTTGTTTTCCTCGTGATAATTCCCCTGTCACTATTTGGGGAACGAATTGCAATCTATCTTGATTACAAATAGGGCATTGGTGAACCACAGTTTTACAAGCATCTAAAGGCACATAGATACCTCTCTTTTGTGCCCACCTGTACATAGACTGAGCTCCCGTATAACCTGTTTGTTCGTGTATCCATTGTGCACACTTTAAATCTTCTGAACTGGTTGCTATAACATTAATTCATGTCAACTCATCATCCTTTTCATTATATAATTTTTCAGCTGAATCTACTGCAGTATGGGCATCTACATGGAAAATAGAAACATTAGTGCATTGCAAGAATACCCAAATGTCTTGCCATAAAGTAGCTCCCCACAAAGTTTTATCCCATATTTTCCAATCATTGGCATGTCATTGTTCAATCCAAGTTACCAAGCCCATATATACTGACTAAGAGTCAGTAAAAATATGGCATTCTTGTTCCTGTTCCCTTTTTAAACACAACCAAACGGCATATAATTCAGCGTATTGGCTACTCCCTTCTTCTCCATGATGCTCCAAAACAATGTCAGTTGAAGAATTATATGCAATTGCTTTCCAGTATCTTTTAGCTCCTAAATATTTAGCAGAGCCATCAGTAAACCAGGCATGTGTCTCCTGAGATGGTGTAAGAGAGTCATATCCATTATTAACAATAATTTACTTGCAATGTGCTTAATGGTCAAAGGTGTAGAATCATCAGTATTAATTGGACAAGAAAATACCTCTTCATGTAATCGCAATGTACCCTGTGGGCCTGCTTTGACTCTATTCTTAAGATACCATTTTCATTTAATAATATTTGCTTCCTGGGCATGACCTATTTTATGTGACATGGGGTCAGAAAGCACCCATTGCATAATTGGCATTTGAGGTCGAATGATAACCTCATGCCCTAAGGTCAGAAATTCAGTTTCACTTAAAGCCCAATGAGCAGCTAACAATTCTTGTTCGAATTGAGTATATGGTTGTTTAGTACTAGGCAATTTATGAGACCAAAATCCTAAGGGCACTCGTTTTCCTTCCTGTTTTTGCCAGTTAGCATATTGGTTTTCTGTACTAACCATCAATTCTATTGGCCCCTCCTTCACAGGCCACAGATCCAAGGCCTGTTGTACAGCTTCTTTTGCTTTGTCAAATGCCTGCTGTTGATCCAGTCCCCACTCGAAGGTGTATTTCTTCCTAGTGACTTTATATAACAGTTGTAGCAACAGACTTAAATGAGAAATGTGGTTTCTCCAATATCCAAATAGGCCAATATATTTTTGGAATTCCTTTTTTGTAGTTGGTGTTGGAAATTCCAAAATTCGTTGCTTTGCTTTAGGAGTGATGCTACGATTACCACAATCCCACATTGTATCTAAAAATTTTACATGCTGGGCTGGCCCCTGTACGTTTGCAGGGTTTATTTTCCATCCTTTACCTTGTAGATGAGTAATTAAAGTTTCCACAGCTTGTTGCATGCTGTGGGAATAATGTCCCTGTAGCATGATGTCATCAATATAATGGTATATTTATATATTGGGAAAGTGCCATTCATCTAGATGTTTAGCCACTATTTTATGGCACAAAGTTGGGCTATGCTTATAGCCTTGTGGCAATCTTGTAAAAGTATATTGCCTCCCCTGACAAGTGAAGGCAAAATATTTCCATTGATCTGAGTTATTTGGAATTGTAAAGTAGGCATTAGCTAGATCCAACACCACATACCATTGACCAAGATGTTTTTGAATATTCTCTATTATCAAAATAGTATCCGGAACAGCAGCATGTAATGGAGGAGTTACTGCATTTAATGCTCGATAATCTACTGTCATTTGCCAAGTTCCATCTGATTTTTTAACTGGCCATATAGGATTATTCTATTTAGAAATGGTGGGGACAGTAACCTCTGCTGCTACATAGCTTTTCCTTTGCTTTCACTTTCCCCTTCCTCTTTCTGTACTTGTATTGAGCACAATGGACTGAGGCTTTTTCAGCCACTCCCTGATAAGTCCTAGCTTGAGCTCCAAGGATAAAATTTTGGAACTGGAACATTGCTAATTTCGCCTGCAGATCTGCCAATTCTTTTTCCAGCTGCAATTTCTCTTGAATTAAGGCTTGGCGTGGCTGGTATTGCTTTCTAGAAGCTGATAACAAAATCCAGCCACGCCTACTGATAGCAACCAATTCCTTCCCTTTATCTAAAGGGACTGTTTCCAAGACTTCTAGGAGCCGCATAGGGTCAGCAGATCGCAATTTAGCATCCCAATTTTTACTCAATCCTCTTTCAGTAGCCCATACCATAGCCAAAGGTGCAAACACCAGATCTTCCCAACCCAGCACATCACAAACCACATATGTAGCATCCACAGATTTCTTAAACAAAGGCATGATGCCTCCTTCTCCTCAAATCCTGCCAACTATGCCAATTTGTTGTGCTAACTGCGCGTACCAAGCTTGGGTTTTTTTTTTTCTTTTAACAGGCAGGTTCGTGGAAAGAAAACACTAGACCAAGAACAATAATAAAGTGATAGAAAATTTTAATGAGAGAAGTAAGAGGATGGAAAGACTCAGAAGAGAGGAGGATACACACAAAAAAGAGTGGGATACACACAGGAGAGAGGGGGATACACACAGGAGAGAAAAGAATACACACTGGAGAGAGGAGGATACACATAGGAGATGGAGATACAAACACAAGAGAGGGGCATACACACAAAAAAGGGGGATACACACAGAAGACAAAAGGATACACACAGGAGAGTGTGATACACACATAAGAGAGGGGCATAAACACAGGAGAGAAGAGGATACACACAGGAGAGAGGAGGAAACAAACAGGAGAGAGGGGATACACACGAGAGAAAAGAATACACACAAGAGAAAGGGGTGATACACACAGAAAAGAAAGGTGTTACCCACAGGAGAGATGGGAAAACACATAGAAAAGTGAAAGGATACACACAGGAGAGAGGAGGATACACAGAGGAGAGAGGAGGATACACACAGGGAGAGTAGTATACACACAGGAGAGGGGCATACACACAGGAGAGAGGGGGATACACATAGGAGAGTTGGATACATAGAGAAGACAGAAAAATACACACAGGAGAGAAGGGGATACACACATGAGAGGGGGATACACACAGGAAAGAGGGTATACACACAGGAGAGAGGGTGATACACATAGGAGAGAGGAAGATACACAAAAAATAGAGGAGGATACACGCAGGAGAGAGGAGTATACACAGGAGAGAGGAACATAACAAAGGAGAGAGGGCGTTACACACAGGAGAGAGGGCAGATACACACAAGAGAGAGAAAGATATACACAGGAGAGAAAAGGATACACACAGGAGAGGGTGGATACACACAGGAGTGTTGATGATACACACAGGAGAGTGGGAGGATACACACAAGAAAGAGAAGAATACACACAGAAGAGAGGAGGATACATAAAGGCGAGAGAAAGAATACACACAAGGGAGAAAAAGGATATAAGAGGAGAGAGGGGGATACACACCCGAGAGTGGGGCATACACCCAGAAGAAAAAAGACACACACTGGAGAGAGTAAGATACACACAGGATGAGGAAGATACACAAAGTAGAGAGGAGGATACACACAGCAGAAAGGAGGATACACACGGGAGAGAGACGGATACACACAGAAGAGAGGAGGATACACACAGGAGAGGGCGATACACACAAGAGAGAGAAGGATCCACACAAGAGAGAGGGAAATACACATAAGAGAGAGGGGTATACACACATGAGAGGGGTATACAGACAGAAGAGATAAAAATACAGGCAGAAGAAAGGAGGATACACGCAGCACAGAGGAGGATACACGCAGAAAAGAGGGGGATCCACACAGGAGAGAGAAAAATACACATAAGAGAGAGGGGTATACACACATGAGAGGGGTATACAGACAGAAGAGATAAAAATACAGGCAGAAGAAAGGAGGATACACGCAGCACAGAGGAGGATACACGCAGAAAAGAGGGGGATCCACACAGGAGAGAGAAAAATACACACAGGAGAGAAGGAGGATACACACAAGAGAGTGAAGGATACACACGAAAGACAAAAGGATACACACAGTAGAGGGAAGGATTCACACAGGAGAGAAAGGCGTACACACAGAAAAGGGGGTATACACAGAGAAGAGAGTGGGATATACAAAATAGAAAGGGATACACACAGGAGAGGAAAATACAAACAGGAGCGAGGGGGATGCAAACAGGATAGAGGGAAATACACACAAGAAAGACGAGAATACACACAGGAGAGAGAAGAATACACACAGGAGAGGGGGAATACACACAGCAGAGAGGAAGATACACATAGGAGAGAGGAGGATACACAGAGGAGAGAGGAAGATACACAAAAAAGAGAAGAGGATACACACAGGAGTGGGGGATACACAGAGAAGAGAGTGGGATATGCACAGGAATGGGGGATACACAGAGGAGAGGGTGGGATACACAAATAAGAGAGGGGGATAAACACAGGAGAGGGGGATACATACAGGAGTGAGGGGCATAGACAGAGGACAGTGCAGGAGAGAAAAGGATACACACTGGAGAGAGGAGGATACACATAGGAGAGGGAGATACACAAAGGAGAGAGGCGCATACACACAAAAAAAGGGAAATACACAAAGGAGAAAGTGGGATACACCCAGGAGACAGGAGTATACACACAAGAAAGTGTGATACACACCGGAGAAAGGGGCGTAAACACAGGAGAGAGAAGGATACACAAAGGAGAGAGGAGGAAACAAACAGGAGAGAAGGGATACACAAAAAAGAGAGAAGGATACACACAGGAGAGAGGAGGATACACACAGGAGAGAGGAGTATACACACAGGAAAGGGGCATACACACAGGAGAGAGGGGGATACACACAGGAGAGTTGGATACATACAGGATACAAGGAAATACACACAGGAGAGAGAGAGATACACACAGAAAAGTGGGATACACAGAGGAGAGAGGTTATACACACAGAAGAGTAAGAAATACACACAAGAGAGTGGGGCATACACACAGGAGAGAGGAGGATACACATAGGAGAGAGGAAGATATCCAAAGAGAGAGGAGTATACACGCAGGAGAGAGGAGTATACACAGAAGAGAGGGGTGTACACAAAGGAGAGAGGGCATTACACACAGGAGAGAGGAGGATACACACAGGAGAGAGAAAGATACACACAGGAGAGAGGAGGATACACAGAGGAGAGGGTGGATACACACAGGAAAGTGGAGGATAAACACAGGAGAGAGGGGGATACACACAAGAAATAGAAGAATACAAACAAAAGAAAGTAGAATACATAAAGGCGAGAGAAAGAATACACACAGGGGAGAGGGGGGATACTAACAGGAGATAGGGGGATACACACTTGAGAGTGGGGCATACACACAGAAGAGAGAAGATGCACACTGGAGAGAGTAAGATACACACAGGAGGAGAAACATATGCAAAGTAGAGAGGAGGATACACACAGGAGAAAAGAGGATACACACAGGAGAGAGACGGATACACAAAAGAGAGAGAAAGATACACACAGGAGAGGGCGATACACACAAGAGAGAGAAGGATCCACAGAGAACAGAGGGAAATACACATAAGAGAGGGGTATACACAGAGGAGAGAAAAGGATACACGCAGGAGAAAGGAGGACACACGCAACACAGAGGAGGATACACGCAGTAGACAGGGGAATACACACAGGAGAGAGAAAAATACACACAGGAGAGAAGGGGTATACACACAAGAGAGAGAATAATACACACAGAAGAGAAAATGATACACACAGTAGAGAGGGGGATACACACAGGAGAGAGCGGGATACACTGAAAAAAAAAGGATACACACAAGAGAGATAAAGATAAACACAGTAGAGAAGGATATACACAGGAGAGTGGGGCATACACACAGCAGAGGGAGATACACATAGAAGAAAGGGGGATAGACACAGGAGAGGGGAGAATACACACAGGAGATGGGGACACACACATGAGAATAGGGGGTACACACAGAAGAGAGGAGGATGCAAAAAGCAGAGAGGAGGATACACACTGGAGAGAGGGGATACACACAAGAGAGAGAGGAATACACACAGGAGAGAGGGGAATACACACAAGAAAGAGCGGGGATACACACAGGAGAGTGGGGAGATACACAAACGAGAGAGGAGAAATACACACAAGAGGGAGGAGGATACACAAAGAAGAGAGGAGGATACACACAGTAGAGAAAAAGATACACACAGAAGAGGAGGATACACACAGGAGAGAGTAGAATACACACAGGATAGAGGAATTTACACACAAAAGAGACCAGGCAAGGACTTCATGACCAAAACACCAAAAGCATTGGCAACAAAAGCCAAAATAGACAAATGGGATCTAATAAAACTCCACAGCTTCTGCACGGCAAAAGAAACCATCACTAGAGTGAATCGGCAACCATCAGAATGGAAAAAAATCTTTGCAGTTTACGCATCTGACAAAGGGCTGATTTCCAGAATTTACAAAGAACACAAACAGATTTACAGGAAAAAAAAACAAACAAGCCCATTCAAAAATGGGCAAAGGATATGAACAGAAACTTTACAAAAGAAGACATACATGAGGCCAACAAACATATGAAAAAGTGCTCATCATCATTGGTCATTAGAGAGATGCAAATCAAAATCACATTGAGATACCATCTCACACCAGTTAGAATGGCGATCATTATAAAATCTGGAGACAGCAGATGCTGGAGAGGATGTGGAGAAATAGGAACACTCTTACACTGTTGGTGGGAGTGTAAATTAGTTCAACCATTGTGGAAGACAGTGTGGCGATTCCTCAGGGACCTAGAAATAGAAATTCCATTTGACCCAGCAATCCCATTACTGGGTATCTATCCAAAAAACTATAAATCGTTCTACTATAAGGACACATGCACACGAATGTTCATTGCAGCACTGTTTACAATAGCAAGGACCTGGAACCAACCCAAATGCCCAACGATGATAGACTGGACTGGGAAAATGTGGCACATATACACCACGGAATATTATGCAGCCATCAAAAATGATGAGTTTGTGTCCTTTGTAGGGACATGGATGAATCTGGAGAACATCATTCTCAGCAAACTGACACAAGAACAGAAAAAGAAATACCGCATATACTCACTCATAGGCGGGTGAGAAAAATGAGAACACATGGACACAGGGAGGGTGTCTACTACACACTGGGGTCTATTGGGGAAAATGGGGGAGGGACAGAAGAGGGGCTGGGGAGGGATAGCCTGGTGATAAATTCCAAGTGTGGGTGTGGTGGAGGAAGGCAGCAAAACACACTGCCATGTGTGTACCTATGCAATTATCTTTCACTTTATTCGCAGGTACCCCAAAACCTATAATGCAATAAAAATTAAAAAATAATAATAAAAAAATAAAACACACACACACACACACAAAAGAGAGCAGGATACACACAGGAGACAGAAGAATACACACAAAAGAGAAGGGGATATACACAGGAGGGAGGAGGGTACACACAGGAGAGAGGGGCATACACACAGGAAAAATGGATAAACCCAGGAGAAAAATGGATACACACAGGAAACAGGAGGATACACACAGGTAAGGGGGATACACAAAGATAAAAAGGCGTACACAAAGGAGAGAGGAGAATACACACAGGAGAGAGGAGGATAAAATCAGGAGAGAGGTGATACACACAAGAGAAAGGGGGTATACAGAGGATCCTTCACAGCCTCACTGAATATTAGACACTTGTGATATAGTCTGGAGTCTATTTTTTATGGCCACCCATTCAGAGAATCACTAAATAATGCTCACATGCGGAATAGTCAGAAGTCTCTTTCCTATGGCCACTCATTTAGAGCCTCATTAAGTGTACACACCTGGAAAAATAGTCAGGATTTACCTTTATCCCCTAATTCAGAGTCTCACTAAATAATGCACACCCGTGGAATAGTCAGGAGACTTTTTCATGTGGCCTCTAATTCGGAGTGTCACTGAATAATGTGGTGTAGTCAGGAGTCTATTTCATGTAGGCACATATTCACAGTTTCAGTGAATAAGACAGACACTTGATATAGTAAGGAATTTAATTGTTACGGAAACATATTCTGAGCCTCACTGAATAATACACACCTGGGGAAAAATTTGGAGTTTATATTCGATAGACATATATTCAGAGCCTCGGAAAATAATGTACACCTGTGGAGTAGCCAGGGGTCTATTTTATTAGGACACTCATTCATAGCCTCAATGAATAATATGCACGTGTGGATTAGTCCGGATTCCAATGTATATGGCCACTGACTCGTCACCTCAGTGAAAAATGCACAAATGTAAAGTACTCAGCAGTCTATTTCATATAGACACTCATTCAGAGATGCACTAATTAATACAAATATTTAACACAGCAGCATCCTGTTGCATATGGTCATACAAAATAAGTCCCAACGAGTAAGGCACACCTAGGGAAGTGTTAGGAGACTACTTTATATAGCCTTTCATTTACAGCCTCAGGGAATAATGCACACGTGTGGAATAGACACTAGACTATTTTATGGCCACAAAATTAAAGCCTGAGTGAGTAATACAAAACTTTGGAATAGTCACTTGTCTATTTACATGCCCAAATATTTAGAGTCAGAGTCAATAATACATGCCTGTGGACAAGTCAGAAAACAATTTCATATGGCCAAAGTTTCAGAGCCTCAGTGAGTAATACATACCTGGGAAATACTCAGGACGCTATTACATGTGGCATCAATTTCAGAGCTTCCTTGAATAAGAAACACCTCTTTGTAGTCAGAATTCTATTTCCTATAGCCACATACTCAGAGCCTAACTGAATAACATACACCTTGGGAAAAGTTAAAATTCTGTTTCGTGTAGCCACTTATTTAGAGCCGAATGTAGAAACACATTCCTGAGGAGCATTCAGGAGGCTCTATTTCATCGCCACTCATTCAGAGCTTCACAGAATAATACAGACCTATGAAAACGTCAGGAGTGTATTTCACACAGCCACTTATTCAGAACCTCAGTGAGGAATCATATATATCTGGAAAATACTCGGGATTATATTATATATAGCCACTTATTCAGAGACTCACTGAATAACGCACAGCTAAGGAATATTCTGGAGACTATTTAATATTACTCTTCACCCCGCGACTCAGTGGACAATGCAGAACGGAAAAATAGTCAAGAGGATAGAGTCAAGGGTTTATGTTATGTGGTCACTCGTTCAGAATTTCACTGATGAATACACACCTTGGAAATAGTCAGTGTCCAAGTTAAATGGACACTCAATCACAGCATTACCAAGTAATGCACAATGGGGCAATAGTAAGGAGTCTATTTCATATGGCCTTTCATTCGGAGCTTCAGTGCATAATAAACAGTTGTGGAGTAGTCAGGACCCTATTTAAGGTAGCCACAAATTAAGCCGCTTCACGAATGATAAACACATGTGTCAGAGTCAGGAGACTATTTGACATAGACACTCATACAGAACCTTGTCAAATACTGCACATGTGAGGAATAATCACTAGTCTGTTTCATATGGTGATAAGTTTGGAGAATCAAAAAATAACGCACACCTGTTGAGTAAAATGGGTTCTATTTCATAAGGCCACTCTTTCAGTGTTTTAGTGAATAATATGTACATCTGATAAGTCAGGAATCTCTTTCACATGGCCCCTCCTTCAGGGCCTCTGTGAAAAATACTCCCCTCGAAAATAGTCAAGGGTCTACTTCAAATGGCAACATATTCACAGTCTCTGTATGTAATGAACACCTGGGCAATACACCTGAGTCTCTTTTCTATGCACACTAACTCAGAGTCTCATTCAATAATACATACCTGGGAAAGAGTTAAGAGTCTACTTCATGTAGTCACTTATTTAGAGCCTCAGTGTTTAATGCACACCAGGGAAATAGTCGAGCATTTTTTATATGGCCACTCATTTTGTGTCTTACCGAGTGATATATACCTGAAGACTCCTCCGGATTCTATTTGATACTACCAGGCATTTAGCACCTTATTGAATAATTCACAATTGAGCAGTAGTCTAGTGTCTATTTTATATGGTCTATCACTCAAAGTTTCAGTGAATAATAAACTACTATAAAGAAATCTGGACGCTGTTTAAGATAGCCACGAATTCAGTGCCTTCCTGAATGATGCACACCTGGGTAATAGCCTGGTGTCTATTTCATATGAACTCTAATTTTGTGTATCGTTGAGTAATACACACCTGGGGCAGTGTCAGGAGTCTATTTGGCTTGGACACTAAAACAGAACCTGTTTGATTAATGCACACATGTATAATAATGAGGAGTCTATGTCATACGACTACTCATTCAGACAAACAGTGAATAATGCACATGTAAAGTAATTAGAAGTCTGATTCATGATAGTATACCTACAAGACCCCATCACCTCAGCCCAAAAACTTCTGAAACCGATAAGCAACTTCAGCAAAGTCTCAGGATATAAAATCAATGTGCAAAAATTACAAGCATTCCTATACACCAATAACAGACTTAAAGAGAACCAAATCAAGAATGAACTGCCATTCACAATTGCTACAAAGAAAATAAAAAACCTAGGAATACAACTCAGAAGGAATGTAAGGGACCTCTTTAAGGAAAACTACAAACCACTGCTCAACGAAATAAGGGAGGACACAAACAGATGGAGAAACATTCCATGTTCATGGTTAGAAAGAATCAATATTGCAAAAATGGCTATACTGCCCAAAGTAATTTACACAATCAATGCTATCCCCATCAAACTACCATTGAATTTCTTCACAGAATTGGAAAAAAACACCAGGAACTTCATATGGAAACAAAAGAGAGCCCGCATAGCCAAGTCAAATCTAAGCAAAAAGAACACAGCTGGAGGCGTCACACTACCAGACTTCAAACTATACTACAAGGCTACAGTGATCAAAACAGCATGGTACTGGTACCAAAACAGAGATATAGACCAATGGAACAGAACAGAGGCTTCGGAGGCAATACAACATATCTACAACCATATAATCTTTGATAAACCAGACAAAAACAAGCAATGGGAAAAGGATTCCCTGTTGAATAAATGGTGTTGGGAAAACTGGCTAGCCATGTGCAGAAAGCAGAAACTGGATCCCTTCCTGACACCTTACACTAAAATTAACTCCAGACGGATTAAAGACTTAAACATAAGACCTTACACCATAAAAACCTTAGAAGAAAATCTCGGCAAAACCATTCAGGACATAGAAGTAGGCAAGGACTTCATGACCAAAACACCAATAGCATTGGCAACAAAAGCCAAAATAGACCAATGGGACCTAACCAAACTCCACAGCTTCTGCACGGCAAAAGAAACCGTCACTAGAGTGAATCGGCAACCATCAGAATGGGAAAAAATCTTTGCAGTTTACGCATCTGACAAAGGGCTGATATCCAGAATTTACAAATAACTCAAACAGATTTACAGAAAAAAAACAAACAAGCCCATTCAAAAATGGGCAAAAAATATGAACAGACACTTTACAAAAGAAGACATACATGAGGCCAACAAACACATGAAAAAATGCTCATCATCACTGGTCATTAGAGAGATGCAAATCAAAGCCACATTGAGATACCATCTCACACCAGTTAAAATGGTGATCATTAAAAAATCTGGAGACAGCAGATGCTGGAGAGGATGCGGAGAAAAAAGAAAACTCTTACACTGTTGGTGGGAGTGTTAATTAGTTCAGCCATTGTGGAAGACAGTGTGGCGATTCCTCAAGGACCTAGAAATAGAAATTCCATTTGACCCAGCAATCCCTTTACTGCGTATATATCCAAAAAACTATAAATCGTTGTACTATAAGGACACATGCACGCGTATGTTCATTGCAGCACCGTTTACAATAGCAAAGTCCTGGATCCAACCCAAATGCCCATCGATGATAGACTGTATTCGAAAAATGTGGCACATATACACAATGGAATATTATGCAGCAATCAAAAATGATGAGTTTATGTCCTTTGTAAGAACATGGATGAATCTGGAGAACATCATTCTCAGCAAACTGACACAAGAACAGAAAAAGTAATACCACATATTCTCACTCATAGGCGGGTGAGAAAAATGAGAACACATGGACACAGGGAGGGGGTCTACTACACAATGGGGTCCATTGGGCAAAATGGGGAGGGAGAGTGGGGGTGGCTGGGGAGGGATAACCTGGGGATAAATGCCAAGTATGGGTGAGGGGAAGGAAGGCAGCAAAACACACTGCCATGTATGTACCTACGCAACTATCTTGCACGTTCTGCACATGTACCCCAAAACCTATAATTCAATAAAAACTAAAAAAAAAAAAAGAAATCTGATTCTTATGGACCCTCTTTCTCAGCCTCACTGAGTATTACACACTTGTGATATAGTCTGGAGTCTAGTTTTTATGGTCACCCATTCAGAGAATCACTAAATTATGCACACCTGCGGAATAGTCAGAAGTCTCTTTCCTATGGCCACACGTTAAGAGCCTCACTAAGTGTACACACCTGGGGAAATAGTCAGGATTTACCATTATCCCCTCATTCAGAGTCTCACTAAATAATGCACACCTGTGGAATAGTCAGGAGACTCTTTCCTAGGGCCACTCGTTTAGAGCCTCACTAAGTTTACACACCTAGGAAAATAGTCAGAATTTACCTATATTCCTTCATTCAGATCCTCACTAAATAATGCACACCTGTGGAATAGTCAGGAGACTTTTTTATGTGGCCTCTAATTCGGAGTGTCACTGAATAATGTGATGTAGTCAGGAGTCTATTTCATGTAGACACATATTCAGAGCCACAGTAAATAAAACTTTATTTTTTAAGGAATCTAGTTAATATGGCCACATCTTCTGAGCCTCACTGAATAATACACACCTGGAGAATCATTTGGAGTCTATTTTTGATGGACATTCATTCAGAGCCTTGGTAAATAATGTACACCTGTGGAGTAGCCAGGAGTCTATTTTATTAGGACACTCATTCATAGCCTCAGTAAATAATATGCACGTGTGGAGTAGTCCGGATTCCATTTTTTTTGGCCACTGACTCGTAACCTCAGTGAAAAATGCACAAATGTAAAGTACTCAGCAGTGTATTTCATATAGACACTCATTCAGTGATTCACTAAAAAGCACAAATATTTATTATGGCAGCATCGTGTTTTATATGGCAACACAAAATGAGCCTCACTGAGTAAGGCAGACCTTGGGAAGTGTTAGGAGTCTACTTTAAAGAGCCTCTCATTTACAGCCTCAGGGAATAATGCACACTTGTGGAATACACACTAGACACTTTTATATGGCCACAAAATCAAAGACTGAGTAATACACAACTTTGGATTACTCACTTGTCTATTTTACATGCCCAAATATTTAGAGTCAGAATCAATAATACACGCCTGTGGACGAGTCAGAAAACAATTTCATATGGCCAAAGTTTCAGAGCCTCAGTGAATAATACATACCTGGGAAATACTCAGGACGCTATTACAATTGGCATCAATCTCAGAGCTTCCTTGAATAAGAAACACCTCTATTGTAGTCAGAATTCTATTTCCTATAGCCACATATTCAGAGCCTAACTGACTAACATACACCTTGGGAAAAGTTAAAATTCTATTTCGTATAGCCACTCATTTAGAGCCGAATGTAAAACCCACGCCTGAGGAGCATTCAGGAGGTTCTATTTTATGGCCACTCATTCAGAGCTTCACAGAATAATACAGACCTATGAAAACGTCAGGAGTGTATTTCACACAGCCACCTATTCAGAACCTCAGTGAGGAATCACATATATCTAGAAAATACTCAGGATTATATTATATATAGCCACTTATTCAGAGACTCACTGAATAATGCACAGCTAAGGAATAGTCTGGAGAATATTTGATATGACCCTACACCCAGCGACTCAGTGGACAATGCAGAACAGAAAAAAAGTCAAGAGGATAGAGTCAAGGGTTTATGTTATGTGGTCACTCGTTCAGAATCTCACTGAAGAATACACACCTTGGGAATAGTCAGTGTCCAAGTCATATGGACACTCAATCACAGCATTACCAAATAATGCACAATGGAACAATAGTAAGGAGTCTATTTCATATGGCCTGTCATTCGGAGCTTCAGTGCATAATAAACAGCTGTGGAGTAGTCAGGACCCTATTTAAGGTAGCCACAAATTAAGCAGTTCCGTGAATGATACACACATGTTTCTTAGTCAGGAAACTATTTGACATAGACACTCATACAGAACCTTTTCGAATACTGCACATGTGGGGAATAATCAGTAATCTGTTTCATATGGGGATTAGTTTGGATAATCAAAAGATAACGCACATCTGTTGAGTAAAATGGGTTCTATTTCATAAGGCCACTCTTTCAGTGTTATAGTGAATAATATGTATATCTGATAAGTCAGGAATCTCTTTTACATGTCCAGTGGTTCAGGGCCTCTGTGAATACCCCCGTCAAAAATAGTCAAGGGTCTACTTCAAATGGCTACACAATTCAAAGTGTCTGTACATAATGAAACCCTGGGCAATACACCTGAGTCTAGTTTTTATGCCCACTTAGTCAGAGTCTCATTCAATAATACACACCTCGGGAAGAGTTAAGAGTCTACTTCATGTAGCCACTCATTTAGAGCCTCAGTAAATAATGCACACCAGGGTAGTAGTCGAGCATTTTTTATATGGCCACTTATTTTGTGCCTCACTGAGTAATATACACCTGAAGAATCCTCAGGATTCTATTTGATACTACCACTCATTTAGAACCTTATGGAATAATTCACAATGGAGCAATAGTCAGGTGTCTATTTTAAACTGTCTATCATTCAACGTTTCAGTGAATAGTAAACTTCTATGGAGTAATCAGGACACTGTTTAACATAGCAACGAATTAAGTGCCTTGCTGAATGATACACAGCTGTGTGATAGTCAGTAGTCTATTTCATATGAACTCTAATTTTGTGTATCACTGAGTAATACACACCTTGGGCAGTGTCAGGAGTCTATTTGGTATGGACACTCAAACAGAGCCTGTTTGATTAGTGTACACATGTATAATAATGAGGAGTCTATGTCATACGGCTACTCATTCAGACAAAGTTTGAATGATGCACATGTGGAGTAATTAAAAATCTGTTTTATATGGCCCCTCTTTTCACAGCCTCACTGAATATTACACACTTGTGATATAGTCTGGAGTCTATTTTTTATGGCCACTCATTCAGAAAATCACTAAATGATGCACACCTGCGGAATATTCAGAAGTCTCTTTCCTATCGCCACTCGTTAAGAGCCTCACTAAGAAGATGGCGTCGTAGAGGCGACTTAGGATTGCAGCTCCCAGTGAAGGCGCAGAGGGTGAGTGCTAGCCGCATTCTCAGACGGATCTTTTTTGCCCACACAACGTTGAAGGTCCCAGGTTTGGGAGAGACAAGTGAAGCCAGCACAGCTGGCTCGAACGGCCGCCTCGCGTGGCTCAGCTGGCACTGCTCCCGCAGAAAACTCACTGGTCTGGGTGCCCTGTTAAAACAGCAATCTGAGATTTGGAAAAGCAGATTGACATGTCCATCTGATTGAACGGGACTTGGACAATGAGCCACACCAGGAGAGTTTTGGGAAGCGTGATCTGAGCCGGCACAGTGGGCAGCGGCACGGGAGATTGCACGGATTCCAGTGTTTTATTGGCAGGCTAGCCAGTGAGAAGGTCGACCGTTCACCTTCAGGAGAGGAAGAGAGAGAGAGAGGACGGACTCTGAGGCAGGAAGCTGGGGGATCAGGCTCGGCGGTCCCACCCTCATGGGGACAAGCAGGGTGGCGATTGGAGGCGGTCGGGGCTGAGATCTTTGCTGCAGGCACAGTTGAATCTAGCACCATGCAGTCCGGTGGGGGAGGGGCATCCGCCACTATGGACACAATCCGCCCCTACTGAAGTACCAACCAGTGCTGACGCAGCCTGCCATTGCCGAGGCAACCTGCTATAACAGAGAGACTCCCTCAGCTGGGCGGAGCACCGCAGTGGAACAGGGCAGCAGTAGCAGGGTGAACCCGCGATAGCAGGGCAAAGCCTCGGCAGGCAAATAGTGAATAGACTACCTCCTAGCCAGGCAGAACAGTGCAACAGATACTCATAAAGAAAGCCTGAACTCCCTGAGACAGAGCATCTAAGAAGAAAAAGAAGAGGGGGGTGTTATATGAGTCCTGTTGCAGCAGACATAAACATATCCTCCCAACAGCCCTGAATGAACACCCGAGCTCACAGCTCAGCACGGGAGCTCCTACAAAGCAGAGACCATCCACTCAAGCAGCTCCATGACCCCTGTATATCCAAAGAGTCACCCCCAAAAAAACTAATCAGACTGACATTTGGCGGGCATCATTCTGAAAAGAAGATAGCAGAAGAAAAAACTGGTAGCATCCATCACTGTTCCGCAGCTGCTACAGGTGTACCCCAGTCAAGAGGGCCTGGAGTGGACCTCAGCACTCGTACAGCAGAGGCGCTAGACCAATAGAAGGAAAACTAAGTAACAGAAATACTTCATCATCAACAATCTGGGCATCCACACAGAAACCCAATTAAAAAATCAGCAACTACTAAGACGACAGGCGGATAAATCCACAAAGATGGGAAGAAACCAGCGCAAAAAGGAGGAAAACACCCGAAACCAAAACACCTCACCTCTGACAAAGGACCAAAACTCCTCATCAGCAAAGGAACAAAGCTGGAAAGAGAATGACTGTGAAGAAATGACGGAATCAAACTTCAGAAAGTGGATAATGAGAAACTTCATTGAGCTAAAAGAACATGTTCTAAATCAGTGCAAAGAAACTAAGAACCTTGAAAAAAGATTTGAAAAAAATTCGAGAAAATGATAATAAGAATGGACAACATAGAGAGGAACATGAATGAATTGAAATAGCTGAAAAACACAACATGAGAACTTCGAGAAGCATGCACAAGTTTCAACAGCCGAATTGACCAAGCAGAAGAAAGAATATCAGAAGTCAAAGATCAACTCAATGAAATAAAAAGTGAAACCAAGATTAGAGAAAAAAGCACAAAAAGGAATGAACAAAATCTCCAAGAAATGTGGGACTATGTGAAGAGACCCAACCTACGTTTGATAGGTGTACCAGAATGTGATGAAGAGAATGAATCCAAGCTGGAAAACACTCTTCAGGATATTATCCAGGAAAATTTCCCCAACCTAGCAACACAGATCAATACTCAACTCCAGGAAATACAGAGAACACCACAAAGATATTCCGCAAGAAGAGCAACCCGAAGGAACGTAATCATCAGATTCACCAGGGTTGAAATGAGGAGAATATACTAATAACAGCCAGAGAGAAAGGTCGGGTCACCCACAAAGGGAAGCCCATCAGACTCACAGCAGATCTCACCGTGGAGACTCTACAAGCCAGAAGAGAGTGGGGGCCAATATTCAACATCCTTAAAGAAAAGAACTTTCAACCCAGAATTTCATATCCAGCCAAACTGAGCTTCATAAGTGAAGGAAAAATAAAATCAGTCATGAACAAGCAAGTACTCAGAGATTTTGTCACCACTAGGCCTGCTTTACAAGAGCTCCTGAAAGAGGCACTACACATAGAAAGAAACAACCAGTACCAGCCATCCAAAAAGCATACCAAATGCTAAAGAGAATCAACAAAATCAAGAATCTACATGAACCAATGGGCAAAACACCCGGATAGAATCAAAATGGCAGTATCAAATTCACACATAACAATATTAACCCTAAATGTAAATGGGCTAAATGCACCAATCAAAAGACACAGACTGGCAAATTGGATAAAAAAACAAAACCCATCGGTGTGCTGTATCCAGGAAACCCACCTCACACGCAAGGATACACAAAGGCTCAAAATAAAATGATGGAGGAAGATTTACCAAGCAAATGGAGAGCAGAAAAAAGCAGGAGTTGCAATTCTCTTCTCTGATAAAATAGACTTTAAAGCAACAAAGATCTAAAGGGACAAAGAAGGTCATTACATAATGGTAAAAAATCGATACAACAAGAAGAGCTAACGATTCTAAATATACATGGACCCAATGCAGGAGCACCCAGATATATAAGGCAAGTTCTTTATTTTTTTAACTGATGAATGTCTTTATTTTATTTTTCTTAATTTTTTAAGTTTTTTTTGCATTATAGGTTTTGGGGTACATGTGCAGAAAGTGAAAGATAGTTGCATAGGTACACACATGTCAGTGTGCTTTGCTGCCTTCCTCCCCTTCACCCACACTTGGCATTTATCCCCATGCTATCCCTCCCCAGTCCCCCCTACTGTCCCTCCTCCCTTCCCCCAACAGATCCCAGTGTGTAGTAGACCCGCTCCCTGTGTCCATGTGTTCTTATTTTTCTCACCCGCCTATGAGTGAGAATATGCAGTATTTCTTTTTCTGTTCTTGTGTCAGTTTGCTGAGAATGATGTTCTCTAGATTCATCCATATCCTTACAAAAGACACAAACTTATCATTTTTTATTGCTGCATCATATTCCATGGTGTATATGTGCCACATTTTCCCAGTCCAGTCTATCATCGGTGGGCATTTGGGTTGGTTCCAGGTCTTTGCTATTGTAAACAGTGCTTCAATGAACATTCGTGTGCATGTGTCCTTATAGTAGAACGATTTATACTCCTTTGGATATATACCCAGCAATGGGATTGCCGGGTCAAATGAAATTTCTATTTCTAGGTCCTTGAGGAATCTCCACACTGTTTTCCACAATGATTGAACTAATTTACATTCCCACCAACAGTGTAAGAGTGTTCCTATTTCTCCACATCCTCTCCAGCATCTGCTGTCTCCAGATTTTTTAATGGTCGCCATTCTAACTTGCGTGAGATGGTATCTCGATGTGGTTTTGATTTGCATCTCTCTAATGACCAGTGATGATGAGCATTTTTTCATGTGTTTCTTGGCCTCATGTATGTCCTCTGTTGTAAAGTGTCTGCTCATATCCTTTGCCCATTTTTGAATGGGCTTGTTTGTTTGTTTGTTTGTTTTTTGTAAATCTGTTTGAGTTCTTTGTAAATTCTGGATATCAGCCCTTTGTCAGATGTGTAAACTGCAAAGATTTTTTTCCATTCTGATGGTTGCTGATTCACTCTAGTGACTGTTTCTTTTGCTGTGCAGAAGCTATGGAGTTTGATTAGGTCCCATTTGTCTATTTTGGCTTTTGTTGCCAATGCTTTTGGTGTTTTGTTCATGAAGTCCTTGCCTACTCCTATGTCCTGAATGGTTTCGCCGAGATTTTCTTCTAGGGTTTTTATAGTGTCATGTCTTATGTTTAAGTCTTTAATCCATCTGGAGTTAATTTTAGTGTAAGGTGCCAGGAAGGGGCCCAGTTACTGCTTTCTGCACATGGCTAGCCAGTTTTCCCAACACCATTTATTAAACAGAAAATCCTTTCCCCATTGCTTGTTTTTGTCTGGTTTATCAAAGATTATATGGTTTTAGATATGTTGTGTTGCCTCCGATGCCTCTCTTCTGTTCCATTGGTCTATATCTCTGTTTTGGTACCAGTACCATGATGTTTTGATTACTGTAGCCTTGTACTATAGTTTGAAGTCTGGTAGTGTGATGCTTCCCGCTGTGTTCTTTTTGCTTAGAATTGACTTGGCTATGCGGGCTCTCTTTTGGTTCCATATGAAGTTCATGGTGGTTTTTCCCAGTTCTGTGAAGAAATTCAATTGTAGTTTGATGAGGATAGCATTGATTGTGTAAATAACTTTGGATAGTATAGCCATTTTCACGATATTGATTCTTCCTAACCACGAACATGGAATGTTTCTCCATCTGTTTGTGTTCTCTCTTATTTCGTTGAGCAGTGGTTTGTAGTTTTCCTTAAAGAGGTCCCTTCCGTTCCTTGTGAGTTGTATTCCTAGGTATTTTATTTTTTTGTAGCAATTGTGAATGGCAGTTTGTTCTTCATTTGGTTCCCTTTTAGTCTGTTATTGGTGTATATGAATGCTTGTGATTTTTGCACATTGATTTTATATCCTGAGACTTTGCTGAATTTGCTTATCAGTTTCAGGAGCTTTTGGGCTGAGGTGATGGGGTCTTCTAGGTATACTATCATGTCGTCTGCAAATAGAGACAATGTGGCTTTCATATTTCCTATTTGAATACCCTTTATTTCTTTTTCTTGCCTGATTGCTCTGGCTAGAACTTCCAGTACTATGTTGAATAGGAGTGGTGAGAGAGGGCATCCTTGCCTGGTGCCGGATTTCAAAGGGAATGTTTGCAGTTTTTGCCCATTAAGTATGTTATTGGCTGTTGGTTTATCATAAATAGCTTTTATTACTTTGAGATACATTCCGTCAATACCGAGTTTATTGAAGGTTTTTAGCATAAAGTGCTGTTGAATTTTGTCAAATTTCTTCTCTGCATCGATTGAGATAATCATGTGGTTTTTGTTTTTGCTTCTGTTTATGTGGTGAATTACATTTATAGACTTGCCTATGTTGAACCAGCCTTGCATCCCCGAGATGAATCTTACTTGATCATGATGGATAAGTTTTTTAATGTGCTGTTGCAATCAATTTACCAGTATTTTATTGAAGATTTTTGTATCTATGTTCATCATGGATATTGGCCTGAAGTTTTCTTTTCTCGTTGAGTCTCTGCCGGGTTTCGGTGTCAGGATGATGTTGGTCTCATAAAATGATTTGGGAAGGGTTCCCTCTTTTTGAATTATTTGGAATCATTTCAGAAGGAATGGTACTAGATCCTGTTTGTGTGTCTGGTAGAATTCGGCTGGGCACCTATCTGGACCTGGGCTTTTTTTGTGTGGTAGGCTCTTAATTGCTGCCTCAACTTCAGACCTTGTTATTGGTCTATTCATAGTTTCGGTTTCCTCCTGGTTTAGGCTTTGGAGGGCACAGGCGTCCAGAAATTTATCCATTTATTCGTGGTTTACTAGTTTATGTGCATAGAGTTGTTTGTAGTATTCTCTGATGATGATTTGAATTTCTGTGGAATCTGTGGTGATTTTTAGTTTATCGCTTTTTATTGCATCTATTTGGTTGTTCTCTCTTTTCTTTTTTATCAGTCTGGCTAGTGATCTGTCAATTCTGTTGATCTTTTCGAAAAACGAGCTCTTGGATTTATTGATTTTTTGAAGGTTTTTTCTTGTTTCTATCTCCTTCAGTTCTACTCCTATCTTAGTTATGTCTTGTCTTCGGCTCGGTTTTGAGCTTTTTTGATCTTGCTCCTCTAACTCTTTTAATTTTGACGATAGGGTGTCCATTTTGAATCTCTCCACTCTTCTCATCTGGGCACTTATTGCTATATATTTTTTTCTACAGACTGCTTTAAATGTGTCCCAGAGATTCTGGTACGGTGGTTCTTCATTGTCATTGGTTTCAAAGAACTTCTTTATTTCTGCCTTCATTTCATTGTTTATCCAATCAACATTCAAGAGCCAGTTTTCCAGTTTCCATGAAGCTGTGCGTTTCTGTGTTATTTTCTGAATTCTGAGTTCCAACTTGATTGCCCTATGGTCTGAGAGACTGTTTGTTATGATTTCCGTTGTTTTGCATTTGCTGAGGAGTGCTTTACTTCCAATTATGTGGTCAATTTTGGAGTAGGTGTGATGTGGTGCTGAGAAGAATGTATATTCTGTGGATTTGGGGTGGAGAGTTCTGCAAATGTCTATCAGGTTTGCTTTTCCCAGGTCTGAGTTCAAGTTCTGAATATCCTTGTTAATTTTCTGTCTGATTGATCTGTCTGCTATTGACAGTGGAGTGTTAAAGTCTCCCACTATTATTGTGTGGGAGTCTAAGTCTCTTTGTAAGTCATTAAGAACTTGCCTTATATATCTGGGTGCTCCTGCATTGGGTCCATGTATATTTAGAATCGTTAGCTTTTTTTGTTGTATCGATCTTTTTACCATTATATAATGACCTTCTTTGTCCCTTTTGATCTTTGTTGCTTTAAAGTCTATTTTATCAGAGATGAGAATTGCAACTCCTGCTGTTTTTTTGCTCTCCATTTGCTTGGTAAATCTTCCTCCATCGCTTTATTTTGAGCATTTGTGTATCCTTGCGTGTGAGGTGGGTTTCCTGGATACAGCACAATGACGGGTTTTGGCTTTTTATCCAATTTGCCAGTCTGTGTCTTTTGATTGGTGCATTTAGCCCATTTACATTTAGGGATAATACTGTTATGTGTGAATTTGATACTGTCATTTTGATGCTAGTTGGCTGTTTTGCCCATTGGTTCATTTAGATTCTTCATTTTGTTGATGGTCTTTAGCATTTGGTATGCTTTTAGGATGGCTGGTACTGGTTGTTCCTTCTATGCGTAGTGCCTCTTTCAGGAGCTCTTGTAAAGCGGGACTAGCGGTGACAAAATCTCTGAGTACTTGCTTGTTCATGAAGGATTTTATTTTTCCTTCACTTATGAAGCTCAGTTTGGCTGGTTATGAAATTCTGGGTTGAAAGTTCTTTTCTTTAAGAATGTTGCGTATTGGCCCCCACTCTCTTCTCGCTTGTAGAGTCTCTGCCAAGAGATCTGCAGTGAGTCTGATGGGCTTCCCTTTGTGGTTGACCCGACCTTTCTCTCTGGCTGGCCTTAGTATTTTCTCCTTCATTTCATCCCTGGTGAATCTGACGATTATGTGCCTTGGGGTTGCTCTTCTTGCAGAATATCTTTGTGGTGTTCTCTGTATTTTTTGGAGTTGAGTATTGTCCTGTCTTGCTAGGTTGGGGAAATTTCCCTGGATAATATCCTGAAGAGTGTTTTCCAGCTTGGATTCATTCTCTTCATCACATTCTGTTACATCTATCAAACGTAGGTTTGATCTCTTCACATAGTCCCACATTTCTTGGAGATTTTGTTCATTCCTTTCTGTGCTTTTTTCTTTGATCTCGGTTTCTCATTTTATTTCATTGAGTTGATCTTCGACTTCTGATATTCTTTCTTCTGCTTGGTCAATTCGGCTGTTGAAACTTGTGCATTCTTCGTGAAGTTTTCATGTTGTGTTTTTCAGCTCCTTCAATTCATTCATATTGCTCTCTATGTTGTCCATTCTTGTTATCATTTCCTCGAATCTTTTTTTTCAAATCTTTTTTCAAGGTTCTTAGTTTGTTTGCACTGATTTAGAACATGTTCTTTTAGCTTACAGAAATTTCTCATTATCCACTTTCTGAAGTCTGATTCCACCATTTCCTCACACTCATTCTCCGTCCAGCTTTGTTCCCTTGCTGATGCAGAGTTTTGTTCTTTTGTAGGAGGTGAAGTGTTTTGGTTTCAGGTGTTTTTCTCTTTTTTTGCGCTGGTTTCTTCCCATCTTTATGGATTTATCCACCTTTCGTCTTAGTAGTAGCTGATTTTTCAATTGGGTCTCTGTGTGGACACCCAGATTGTTGATGATGAGGTATTTTTGTTACTTAGTTTTTCTTCTAATTGTCTAGCCCCTCTGCTGTACGAGTGCTGAGGTCCACTGCAGGCCCTGCTTTTCTCGGTTACACCTGTAGCAGCTGCAGAACAGTGAGGGATGCTACCAGTGTCTTCTTCTGCTGTCTTTGTTTCAGAATTATGCCCACCAAATGTCAGTCTGATTAGTTTTTTTTTAAGGTGATGACTCTGGATATACAGGGGTCAGGGAGCTGCTTGAGTAGACGGTCTGTGCTTTATAGGAGCTCCAGTGCTGAGCTGTGAGCTTCTTTGTTCATTTAGCGTTTTTGTGAGGATGTGTTTATGTCTGCTACAACAAAACTCATAACCCCCCCCTTTTTATCTCCTTAGATGCTCTGTCTCAGGAAGTTGGGGCTTTCGTTATGAGTATCTGTTGCACTGTCCTGCCCAGCTAGGAGGCAGTCTATTCACTATTTTTCTGCTGGGTCTCCACCCTGCTAGCGCGGGTTCGCCCTTTTGCTGCGGGGTTCCGTTCTGCTGTGGCTTGCTCCGCCCTGCTGTGGTTTGCTCCGCCCTGCTGGTGGAGTCTCTCTGTTATGGCAAGTTTCCTGGCAACAGCAGGCTGTGTCAGCCCTGGGCGGTAATTCAGCAGTGGGGAATTGCATCAGTAGTGGCAGACGCCCCTCCCGCACCGGGCTGCACCGTCCTAGATTTCGGCAGCAAAACTCTCAGCCTCGAGTGCCTCCAATCGCTGCTCTGCTTGTCCCTGTCAGGGTGGGACCCACCAAGCCCGATCATCCAGCTCCCTGCCTCAGAGTCCATCCTCTCTCTCTCTCTTCCTCTCCCCAATCTGAACGGTTGTCTCTCTCACTGGCTCTTCAGTAGCCTGCTGATAGGGCACTGGGATCCGTGCAATCTCCCATGCCACTGCCCACTGCACCGGCTCAGATCACGTTTCCAAAGAATCTCCTGGTCTGGCTCATTGTCCAAGTCCCATTCAATCAGATGGACATGCCAATCTGCCCTTCCAAATCTCAGATTGCAGGTTTAACAGGGCACCCAGACCAGTGAGTTTTGTGCCCAGTGCCGCTGCGCTGGGGAACCAGACAAAGTGGCTGTGCGAGCCAGCTGTGCTAGCGTCCCATGTCTCTCCCACACCTGGGACTTTCAACGTTCTGTGGGCAAAAAGATCTGTCCGAGAATGCGGCTAGGACTCACCCTCTGTGCCTTCACTGAGAGCTGCAATCCGGAGTCGCCTCTATGACGCCATTTTGGATGTCTCCTCCATATATAGCCACTTATTAAGGGCCTCACTAAATAATGCACACCTGGAGAATTGTCTGGAGACTCTTTGATAAGACCATTCACCCAGCGACTCAGTGGAAAACGCAGAGCTGGGAAATAGTCAAGAGGACAGAGTCAGGAGTCTATTTTATGTGGTCACTCACTAAGAAACTGACTGAAGAATACACACCTGGGGAAGAGTCAGAGTCCTGGTCATATGGCCACTCAATCACAGCATTACCGAATAATGCACAATGGGGCAATAGCAAGGAGTCTATTTCATATGGCCTCTCCTTCAGAGCTTCAGTGCATAACAAACAGCTGTGGAGGGAGAAGGACTCTATTGAAGGTAGCCCCAAATAAAGCATCTCCGTGAAGGATACACACATGTGTGAGAGTCAGGAGACTATTTGGTATGGACACTCATACAGAACCTCTTCGATTATTGCACATGTGGGGAATAATCACTAGTCTATTTCATATGGTGGTTCGTTTGGAGAGTCAAAAAATAACGTGCACCTGTGGAGAAAAATGCGGTCTAATTCATAAGACCACAACTTCAGTGTTTTAGTGAATAACATGTATATCTGATAAGCCAGGAATCTCTTTCACATGGCCACTCGTTCTGGGCATCTGTGAATAATACTCCCCTCAGAAACAGTCAAGGGTCTACTTCAAATGCCTACACATTCAGAGTCTCTGTAAGTAATGAAGACCTGGGAAATACACCTGAGTCTCTCTTTTATGCCCACTTAGTCAGAGTCTCTTTCAATAATACACACCTGGGGAAGAGTTAAGGGTCTACTTCATGTAGCCAGTCATTTAGATCCTCAGTGAAAAATCCATACCGGGTTAATAGTCGAGCATTTTTTTTTATGGCAACACGTTCTGTGCCTTCCTGAATGATTCACACCTGGGGAATTCTCAGGATTCTATTTCATACTCCTTCTCATTTAGATCTTTATTGAATAATTCACAATGGAACAATAGTCAGGTGTCTATTTTGTATGGCCTCTCATTCAAAGTTTCAGTGAATAATGACCTTCTATGGAGAAATCAAGACACTGTTTAAGATAGCCATGAATAAAGTGCCTTCCTGAATGATACACACCTGGGTGGTGGTCAGGAGTCTATCTCATATGAACTCTAATTCTGTGTATCGCTGAGTAATACACACTTGGGGCAGTTTCAGGAGTCTATTTGGTATGGACACTCATACCGAACCTGTTGGAATAATGCACACATGAAAAATAATAAGAAGTCTATGTCATACGGCTACTCATTCAGACAAACAGTGAATAATGCACATGTGACGTCATTAGAATTCTGTTTCATATGGCCCCTCTTTCACAGCCTCACGGAATATTACACACTTGTGATATAGTCTGCAGTCTATATTTTATGGCCACTCATTCAGAGAATCACTGAATAATTCACACCTGTGGAATAGTCAGAAGTCTCTTTCCTATGGCTACCCGTTGAGAGCCTCACAAAGTGTACACACCTGGATAAATAGTCAGGATTTAGTTGTATTTCCTCATTCAGAGTCTCACTGAATAACGCACACCTGTGGGATACTCAGGAGGCTTTTGCATGTGGCCTCTTGTTCAATGTGTCATTGAAAAATGTGGTGTAGTCAGGAGACTCTTTCATGTAGACACATATTTAGAGCCTCAGTGATTAAGACAGATCCTTGATATAGTAAGAAATCTAATTAGTATCACCACATTTTCTGAGGCTCACTGAATAATACACACCAGGAGAGTAATTTGGAGTCTATTTTTGATGGACATTCATTCAGAGCCTCGGTAAATATTGCAGACCTGTGGAGTAGTAAGGAGTCTGTTTCATTTGACACACTTTCATAGCTGCAGTGGATAATATGCTCGTGTGGATGAATCATGATTCCATTTTTTATGGCCACTGACTCGTAACCTCAATGAATAATGCACAAATGTAAAGTACGCAGCAGTTTATTTCATATAGCTGCTCAATAAGTAATTCACTGAATGATAAAAATATTTGAGATAGACAGCCTCCTGTTTCACATTGTCACACAAAAACAGCCTCACTGTGTGACACACCCCTGGGGAAGTGTTCAGAGTGTACTTTACATAGCCTCTCATTTACAACCTAAGGGAATAATGCACATGTGTGGAATAGACACTAGTCTGATTTATATGGCCACAAAATCAAAGACTGAGTCAGTAATACACAACTTTGGAGTGGACACTAGTCTATTATATATGCCCAAATATTTAGAGTCAGAGTCAATAATACAGGCCTGTAGACTAGTCAGCAAACAATTTCATAAGGCCAAAGTTTCAGAGCCTCAGTGAACAATAAATAGCTGTGGAATATACTGGACGCTGTTACATGTGGCATTTCTTCAGAGGTTCATTGAGTAAAGAACACCTGTATTGTAGTCAGAATTCTATTTTATATAGCCACATACTCAGAGCCTAACTGAATAACAGACACCTTGGGGAAATTAGGGTTTTGTTTCGTATAGCCACTCATTTAAAGCTGAATGTAAAAATCATGCCTGAGTAGTATATAGTAGTCTCTATTATATGGCCACTCATTCAGAGCCTCACAGAATAATACAGACGTATGGAAATGTCAGGAGTGTACTTGACATGGCCACTTATTCAATTCCTCAGTGAAGAATAACATATATCTGAAAAATACTCAGGAGTCTATTATATATAGCCAATTACTAAGGGCCTCACTGAATAATGCACACCTGGAGAATTGTCTGGAGACTCTTTGATAAGACCCTTCACCCAGCCACTAAGTGGAAAATGCAGAGCGGGAAATAGTCAAGAGGACAGAGTAAGGAGTCTATTTTATATGGTAACTCGTTCAGAAACTGACTGAAAAATACACACCTTGGGAATAGTCAGAGTCCAGGTCATATGGCCACTCAATCACAGCATTACCGAATAATGCAGAAAGGGGTCTATATCATATGGCTTCTCATTCAGAGCTTCAATGCATAAAAAACAGCTGTGGAGGAGGGAGGATCCTATTGAAGGTAGTCCCAAATAAAGCAGCTCTGTGAATGATACACACATGTGTGAGAGTCAGGAGACTATTTGATATGGACACTCATGCAGAACCTCTTCGAATATTGCACATGTGGGGAATAATCACTAGTCTATTTCATATGGTGGTTCGTTTGGAGAGTCAAAAAATAACGCACATCTGTGGAGTAAAATGCGGTCTATTTCATAAGGCCACTCTTTCAGTGTTTTAGTGAATAACATGTATATCTGATAAGTAAGGAATGTCTTTCACGTGGCCACACATTCTGGGCGTCTGTGAATAATACTCCCCTGAGAAACAGTCAAGGGTCTACTTTGAATGCCTACACAGGGGACTGGAAAGATGGCGTCGTAGAAGCGACTCAGGATTGCAGCTCTCAGTGAAGGCGTGGAGGGTGAATCCTAGCTGCATTCTTGGATGGACATTTTTTGGCCACACAGCGTTAAAAGTCCCAGGTGTGGGAGAGACACGGGATGCTAGTAAAGCCGGCTATTGAAGCCGGCTCGTGTGGCCGCTTCAGCCGGTGCCACAGTGGGACCAGGCATGGAACTCACTGGTCTGGGTGCCCTGTTAAACCGGCAATCTGAGATTTGGAAGGGCAGATTGTCATGTCCATCTGATTAAATGGGATTTGGAGAGTGAGCCAGACCAGGAGTTTCCTGGGAAGCGTGATCTGAGCCTGTGCAGTGGGTAGTGGCACGGGAGATCACACGGATTCCAGTGCCCTATTGGCAGGTTACTGGGGCGCCAGTGAGAGAGTCAACCTTTCAGCTTGTGGAGAGGGAGAGAGAGAGGACGGACTCTGAGGCAGAAAGCTGGGTGATCAGGCTTGGTGGGTCCCACCCTCATGGGGACAAGCAGGGTGGCGACTGGAGGTGCTTGGGGCTGAGAGTTCTGCTGCTGGCATCTAGGACGCTGCAGCCCGGTGAGGGAGGGGCGTCTGCCATTACTGATGCAATCCGCCCCTACTGAAGTAAGGCCCAGGGCTGACACAGTCTGCCATTGCCTAGGCAACTTGCCATAACAGAGAGACTCCGCCAGTAGGGGGGGAGCACTGCACAGCAGAAGGGAGCTTAGCAGCAAAAGGGCGGACCCTCACTAGCAGGTCAAAGCCCCGGCAGGCAAATAGTGAATAGACTGCCTCCAAGTGGGGCAGGACAGTGCAACAGATGCTCATAAAGAAAGCCCCAACTCCCTGAGACAGAACATCTAAGGGGGAGAGAAAAAGTGGTGTTTTATCAGTTCTATTGCAGCAGACATAAACAAGATCCCAAAAACCCTGAATGAACAACAGAGCTCACAGCTCAGCACTGGAGTTCTAATAAAGCACAGACCGCCTCCTTAAGCAGCTCCCCGAACCCTGTATATCCAAAGAGTCACCTCAAAAAAGGACTAATCAGACTGACAATTGGCGGGTATCATTCTGAAACAAAGACAGCAGAAGAAGAAACTGGTATTATCCCTCACTATTCCACAGCTGCTACAGGTAAACTCCAGACAAGCAGGGCCTGGAATGGACCTCAGCACTCATACAACAGAGGGGATAGACCATTAGAAGGAAAACTAAGTAACAGAAATACTTCATCATCAACAATCTCAGCATCCACACAGAGACCCAACTGAAAAATCAGCAACTACTAAGACGACAGGTGGATAAATCCATAAAAATGGGTAGAAACCAGCGCAAAAAAAAGAAAACACCCAAAACCAAAACACATCACCTCCTACAAAGAACCAAAACTCCTCACCAGCAAGGGAACAAAGCTGGACGGAGTATGAGTGTGACAAAATGATGGAATCAGACTTCAGAAAGTGGATAATGAGAAACTTCATTGAGGTAAAAGAACATGTTCTAAATCAGTGCAAATAAACTAAGAACCTTGAAAAAAGATTTGAAAAAAGATTCGAGGAATTGATAACAAGAATGGACAACTTAGAGAGGAATATGAATGAATTGAAGGAGCTGAAAAACACAACACGAGAACTTCGTGAAGCATGCACAAGTTTCAACAGCCAAATTGACCAAGCAGAAGAAAGAATATCAGAAGTTGAAGATCAACTCAATGAAATAACACGTGAAACCAAGATTAAAGAAAAAAAGCACAAAAATGAATGAACAAAATCTCCAAGAAATGTGGGACTATGTGAAGAGACCCAACCTACGTTTGATAGGTGTACCAGAATGTGATGAAGAGAATGAATCCAAGCTGGAAAACACTCTTCAGGATATTATCCAGGAAAATTTCCCCAACCTAGCAAGACAGGTCAATACTCAACTCCAGGAAATAAAGAGAACACCACAAAGGTAATCCGCAAGCAGAGCAACCCCAAGGCACATAATCGTCAGATTCACCAGGGTGGAAATGAAGGAGAAAATACTAAGGTCAGCCAGAGAGAAAGGTCGGTCACCAACAAAGGGAAGCCCATCAGACTCACAGCAGATCTCTCATCAGAGACTCTACAAGCCAGAAGAGAGTGGGGGCCAATATTCAACATCCTTAAAGAAAAGAACTTTCAACCCAGTATTTCATATCCAGCCAAACTGCGCTTCATAAGTGAAGGAAAAATAAAATCGTTCAAGAGCAAGCAAGTACTCAGAGATTTTGTCACCGCTAGGCCTGCTTTATAAGAGCTCCTGAAAGAGGCGCTACACATAGAAAAAAACAACCAGTACCAGCCATCCTAAAAGCATACCAAATGTTAAAGAGCATCAATAAAATGAAGAATCTACATGAACCAACGGGCAAAACAGCCAGCTAGCATCAAAATGGCAGTATCAAATTCACGCATAACAATATTAACCCCAAATGTAAATGGGCTAAATTAACCAATCAAAAGACACAGACTGGCAAATTGGATAAAAAGCCAAAACCCATCGGCGTGCTGTATCCAGGAAACCCACCTCACACGAAAAGATACACAAAGGCTCAAAATAAAAGGATGGAGGAAGATTTACCAAGGAAATAGAGAGCAAAAAAAAGCAGGAGTTTCAATTCTCGTCTCTGATAAAATAGCCTTTAAAGCAACAAAGATCAAAAGGGACAAAGAAGGTCATGTTATAATGGTAAAAAGATCGACACAACAAGAAGAGCTAACGATTCTAAATATATATAGACCCAATGCAGGAGCACCCAGATATATAAGGCAAGTTCTTAATGACTTACAAAGAGACTTAGACTCCCACACAATAATAGTGGGAGACTTTAACACTCCACTGTCAATAGCAGACAGATAACCCAGACAGAAAATTAACAAGGATATCCAGGACTTAAACTCAGACCTGGAACAAGCAAACCTGATAGACATTTGCAGAACTCTCCACCCCAAATCCACAGAATATACATTCTTCTCAGCACCACAACACACGTACTCCAAAATTGTACACGTAATTGGAAGTAAAGCACTCCTCAGCAAATGCAAAACAACTGAAATTATAACAAACAGTCTCTCAGACCATAGTGCAATCAAGTTGGAACTCAGAATTCAGAAAATAACTCAGAACCGCACAGCTTCATGGAAACTGAACAACTGGCTCTTGAATGTGTATTGGATAAACAATGAAATGAAGGCAGATATAAAGAAGTTCTTCAAAACCAGCGAGAATGAACACACAACGTACCAGAATCTCTGGAACACATTTAAAGCAGTCTGTAGAAAAAAATATATAGCAATAAGTGCCCACATGAGAAGAGTGGGGAGATCCAAAATTGACACCCTATCGTCAAAATTGAAAGAGCTAGAGGTGCAAGATCAAAAAAGCTCAAAACCTAGCCGAAGACAAGAAATAACCAAGATCAGAACAGAACTGAAGGAGATAGAGACAAGAAAAACTCTTCAGAAAATCAATAAATCTAAGAGCTCGTTTTTCGAAAAGATCAACAAAATAGACAGACCACTAGCCAGACTGATTTAAAAAAAAAAGAGAGAGAAAAACAATATAGATGCAATAAAAAACGATAATGGAAAAATCACCACAGATTCCACAGAAATTCAAACCATAATCAGAGAATACTACAAACAACTCTACGCACATAAACGAGTAAATCAGGAAGAAATGGATAAATTCCTGGACGCCTGTGTCCTCCCAAGCCTAAACCAGGAGGAAGCCAAAACTATAAATAGACCCATAAAAAGGTCTGAAGTTGAGGCAGCAATTAAGAGCCTACCACAAAAAAAAGCCCAGGTCCAGATGGGTTCACAGCTGAATTCTACCAGACACACAAAGAGGATCTGGTACCATTCCTTCTGAAACTATTCCAAATAATCCAAAAAGAGGGAACCCTTCCCAAATCATTTTATGAGACCAACATCATCCTGATACCAAAACCTGACAGAGACTCAACAAGAAAAAAAAAACATCAGGCCAATATCCATAATGAACATAGATGCAAAAATCTTCAATAAAATACTGGCAAACCGATTGCAACAGCACATTTAAAAACTTATCCATCATGATCAAGTAGGATTCATCCCGGGGATGCAAGGCTGGTTCAACATATGCAAGTCTATAAATGTAATTCACCACATAAAGAGAAGCAAAAAAACCCCACATGATTATCTCAATTGACGCAGAGAAGGCATTTGACAAAATTCAACAGCCCTTTATGGTAAAAACCCTCAATAAACTTGGTATTGACGGAACATATCTCAAAGTAATAAAAGCTATTTACAACAAACCAACAGCCATTATCATACTGTATGGGCAATAACTAGAAGCATTCCCTTTGAAATCTGGCACTAGACAAGGATGCCCTCTCTCACCACTCCTATTCAACATAGTACTGGAAGTTCGAGCCAGAGCAATCAGGCAAGAAGAAGAAATAAAGGTATTTAAATAGGAAAGGGGGAAGCCAAATTGTCTCTATTTGCAGACGACAAGATAGTATACCTAGAAGACCCCATCACCTCAGCCCAAAAGCTCCTGAAACTGATAAGCAAATTCAGCAAAGTCTCAGGATATAAAATCAATGTTCAAAAATCATAAGCATTTCTATACACCAATAAACTTTAAAAGAACCAAATCAAGAACGAACTGCCATTCAGAATTGCTACAAAGAAAATATAATACCTAGGAATACAACTCACAAAGAACGTAAGGGACCTCTTCAAGGAAAACTACAAACCACTGCTCAACGAAATAAGAGAGGACACAAACAGATGGAGAAACATTCCATGTTCGTGGTTAGGAAGAATCAATATCGTGAAAATGGCTATACTGCACAAAGTAATTTACACAATCAATGCTATCCCCATCAAACTACTATTGAATTTCTTCACAGAACTGGAAAAAACCACCTTGAGTTTCATATGGAACCAAAGAAGAGCTCGCATAGCCACGTCAATTCTAAGCAAAAAGAACAGCGGGAGGCGTCACACTACCAGACTTCAAACTATACTACAAGGCTACAGTAATCAAAACAGCATGGTACTGGTACGAAAACAGAGATATAGACCAATGGAACAGAACAGAGGCATCGGAGGCAACACAACACATCTACAACCATATTATCTTTGATAAACCGGAGAAATGCAAGCAATGGGGAAATGATTCCCTATTTAATAAATGGTGTTGGGAAAACTGACTAGCCATGTGCAGAAAGCTAAAACTGGACCCCTTACTGACACCTTACACTAAAATTAACTCCAGATGGATTAAGAACTTAAACCTAAGACCTGACACCATAAATACCCTAGAAGAAAATCTAGGCAAAACCATTCAGGACATAGGAGTAGGCAAGGACTTCATGAATAAAACACCAAAAGCATTGGCAACAAAAGCCAAAATAGACAAATGGGACCTAATCAAACTCCACAGCTTCTGCACGGCAAAAGGAGCAGTCACTAGAGTGAATCAGCAACCATCAGAATTGGAAAAAATCTTTGCAGTTTACACATCTGACAAAGGGCTGATATCCAGAATTTACAAAGAACTCAAACAGATTTACAGGAAAAAAACCAAACAAGCCGATTCAAAAATGGGCAAAGGATATGAACAGACACTTTACAAAAGAAGATATACATGAGGCCAACAAACATATGAAAAAATGCTCATCATCACTGGTCATTAGAGAGATGCAAATCAAAACCACATTGAGATACCATCTCAGGCCAGTCAGAATAGCGATCATTAAAATATCTGGAGACAGCAGATGCTGGAGAGGATGTGGAGAAATAGGAACACTCTTACATTGTTGGTGGGAGTGTAAATTAGTTCAACTATTGTGGAAGACAGTGTGGCGATTCCTCAGGGACCTAGAAATAGAAATTCCATTTGACCCAGCAATCCCATTACTGGGTATATATCCAAAGGACTATAAATCGTTCTACTATAAGGACACATGCACACGAATGTTCATTTCAGCACTGTTTACAATAGCAAAGAACTGGATCCAACCCAAATGCCCAACGATGATAGACTGGACTGGGAAAATGTGGCACATATACACCATGGAATATTATGCAGCAATCATAAATGATGAGTTTGTGTGCTTTGTAAGGACATGGATGAATCTGGAGAACATCATTCTCAGCAAACTGACACAAGAACAGAGAAAGAAATACCGCATATACTCACTCATAGGTGGGTGAGAAAATAACACATGGACACAGAGAGTTGGTCTACTATACACTGGGGTCTATTGGGGGGAATAGTGGAGGGACAGCGGGGAGGGGCTGGCGAAGGATAGGCTGGGGATGAATGCCAAATGTGGTGAAGTGGTGGAAGGCAGCAAAACACACTGCCATGTGTGTATCTATGCAACTGTCTTGCACGGTCTGCACATGTACCCCAAAACGTATAATGCAATAAAAATTAAAGATAAAATAAATGCCTACACAATCAGAGTCTTTGTAAGTAATGAACACCTGGGAAATACACCTGAGTCTTTTTTTATGCCCACTTAGTCAGAGCCTCATTCAATAATACACACCTGGGGAAGATATAAGGGTCTACTTCATGTAGCCACTCATTTAGATTCTAAGTGAATAATCCATCCAGGGCAATAGTCGAGCATTTTTTATATGGCCCCTCATTCAGTGCCTCCCTGAATGATACCCACCTGGGGAATTCTCAGGATTCTATTTCATAGTACCACTCATTTTGAAACTTATTGAATAATTCACAATGGAGCAATAGTCAGGTGTCTATTTTGTATGGCCTCTCATTCAAAGTTTCAGTGAATAATAAACTTCTATGAAGTAATCAGGACACTGTTTAAGATAGCCATGAATTAAGTTTCTTTCTGAATGATACACACCCGGGTGGTGGTCAGGAGTCTATCTCATATGAACTCTAATTCTGTGTATCGCTGAGTAATACACACCTGGGGGAGTTTCAGGAGTCTATTTGGTATTGACACTCATACCGAACCTGTTGGAATAATGCACACATGGAGAATAATGCAGAGTCTATGTCATATGGCTACTCATTCAGGCAAACAGTGAATAATGCACATGTGAAGTCATTAGAATTCTGTTTCATATGGCCCCTTTTTCACATCCTCACTGAATATTACACACGTGATATAGTCTGGAGTCTATATATTCTGGCCACTTATTCAGAGAATCACTGAATAATTCACACCTGCGTAATAGTCAGAAGTCTCTTATATATGGATACCCGTTGAGAGAGTCTTACTAAGTGTACACACCTGGATAAATAGTCAGCATTTACTAGTATCTCCTCATTCAGAGTCTCACTGAATAACGCACACCTGTGGAATACTCAGGAGACGTTTCCATGTGGCCTCTCACACAATGTGTCTTCAAAAAATGTGTTGTAGTCAGGAGACTCTTTTATGTAGACACATATTCAGAGCCCCAGTGCATAAGAGAGACCCTTGATATAGTAAGAAATTTAATTACTCTGACCACATCTTCTAAGTCTCACTGAATAATACACACTTGAAAAGTAATTTGGAGTCTATTTTCGATGGACATTCATTTAGTGCCTCGGTTAATAACGCAGACCTGTGGAGTAGTCAGGTGTCTTTTTCATTTGGACACACATTCATAGCCTCAGTGGATAATATGCACGTGTGGATTAATGAGGATTCCATTTCATATGGCCACTGACTCGTAAACTCAATGAATAATGCACAAATGTAAAGTACTCAGAAGTTTATTTCATATAGCTGCTCATTCAGTGATTCACTGAATAATAAAATATTTGAGATAGACATCCTCCTGTTTCATGTTGTCATACAAAAAGAGCCTCACTGAGTGACACACACCTGGGGAAGTGTTAGGAGTGTACTTTACATAGCCTCTCCTTTACAGCCTAAGGGAATAATGCACATGTGTGGAATAGACACTAGTCTGTTTTATATGGCCACAAAATCAAAGACTGAATCAGTAATACACAACTTTGGAATAGAAATTAGTCTATTATATATGCCCAAATATTTAGAGTCAGAGTCAATAATACAGGCCTGTAGACTGGTCAGAAAACCATTTCATATGGCCAAAGTTTCAGAGCCTCAGTGAATAATAAATACCTGAAGAATACTCTGGACGCTGTTACATGTGGCATTTCTTCAGAGGTTCATTGAGTAAAGAACACCTGTATTGTACTCAGAATTCTATTTTATATAGCCACATACTCGGAGCCTAACTGAATAACAGACCCCTTGGTGAAGTCAGGATTCTGTTTCGTATAGCCACTTATTTACAGCCAAATGTAAAAACTCACGCCTGAGTAGTATATAGGAGTCTCTATTATATGGCCACTCATTCAGAGCCTCACAGAATAATACAGACGTATGTAAATGTGAGAAGTGTACTTGACATGGCCACGTATTCAGTTCCTCAGTGAAGAATCATATATATCTGGAAAATACTCAGGATTCTATTATATATAGCCTCTTATGAAGGGCCTCACTGAATAATGCACACCTGGAGAAATGTGTGGAGACTCTTTGACAAGACCGATCACCCAGCGACTCAGTGGAAAATGCAGAGCTGAGAAATATTCAATAGGACAGTTTTAGGAGTCCATTTTATGTGGTCACTCGTTCAGAAACTGACTGAAAAATGCACACCTTGGGAATAGTCAGAGTCCAGGTCATATAGCCACTCAATCACAGCATTACCGAATAATGCACAATGGGGCAATAGTCAGGAGTCTATTTCATACGGCCTCTCATTCAGAGCTTCAGTGTGAAATAAACAGCTGTGGAGGAGGGAAGACCCTATTGAAGGTAGTCCCAAATAAAGCAGCTCCGTGAAGGATACACACATGTGTGAGAGTCAGGAGACTATTTGATATGGACACTCATACAGAACCTCCTTGAATATTGCACATGTGGGGAATAATCACTAGTATATTTCCTATGGTGGTTCGTTTGGAGAGTCAAAAAATAATGCGCACCTGTGGAGTAAAATGCCGTCTATTTCATAAGGCCACAGTTTCAGTGTTTTAGTTAATAACATGTATATCTGATAAGTCAGGCATCTCTTTCACATGGCCACTCAATCTCGGCGTCTGTGAATAATACTCCCCTCAGAAACAGTCAAGGGTCTACTTCAAATGCCTACACATTCAGAGTCTCTGTAAGTAAAGAACACCTGGGAAATACACCTGAGTCTCTTTTTTATGCCCACTTAGTCAGATTCTCATTCAATAATACACACCTGAGGAAGAGTTAAGGGTCTACTTCATGAAGCCCCTCATTTAGATCCTCAGTGAATAATCCAAACCAGCGTAATAGTCTAGCATTTTTTATATGGCCACTCATTCTGTGCCTCCCTGAATGATACACACCTGGGAAATTCTCAGGATTCTATTTCATACTACCACTCATTTAGAACCTTATTGAATAATTCACAATGGAGCAATGGTCAGGCGTCTATTTTGTATGTCCTCTCATTCAAAGTTTCAGTGAATAATGAAATTCTATGGAGTAATCAGGGCACAGTAATGATAGACATGAATTAAGTGCCTTCCTGAATAATACACACCTGGGTGGTGGTCAGGAGGCTATTTTATATGAACTCTAATTCTGTGTAACGCTGAGTAATACACACCTTTGGGAGTTTCAGGAGTCTATTTGGTATTGAAACTCAAACGGATCCTGTTGGAGTAATGCACACATGGAGAATAATGCGGAGTCTATGTCATACGGCTACTGATTCAGACAAACAATAAATAACGCACATGTGGAGTCATTAGAATTCTGTTTTATATGGCCCCTCTTTGACAGCCTCACTGAATGTTACACACTTGTGATATAGTCTGGACTCTATATTTTATGGCCACTCATTCAGAGAATTACTGAGTAATTCACACCTGTGGAATAGTCAGAAGTGTCCTTCCTATGGATACCCGTTGAGAGCCACACTAAGTGTACACACCTGGATAGTCAGGATTTACTTGTATCTCCTCATTCAGAGTCTCACTAAAAAATGCACACCTGTGGAATAGTCAGGAGACTTTTCCATGTGGCCTCTCATTCAATGTGTCTTTGAAAAATGTGGTGTAGTCAGGAGACTCTTTCATGTAGAAACATATTCAGAGCCTCAGTTCATAACACAGACCTTTGATATAGTAAGAAATCAAATTAGTATGACCACAAATTCTGAGGCTCACTTAATAATACACACCGGGGGAGTAATTTGGAGTCTATTTTCGATGGAATTTCATTCAGAGCCTCGGTAAATAATGCAGACTTTTGGAGTAGTCAGGAGTCTCTTTCATTTGGACACACACTCATAACCTCAGTGGATAATATGCACGTGTGGATTAATCAGCATTCCATTTTATGTGGCCACTGACTCGTAACCTCAATGAATAATGCACAAATGTAAAGTACCCTGGAGTTTATTTCATATAGCTGTTCATTCAGTGATTCACTGAATAATAAAATTATTTGAGATAGACAGTCTCGTGTTTCATATTGTCATACAAAAAGAGCCTCACTGAGTGACACACACCTGGGAAAGTTTGGAGTGTATGTCACATAGCCTCTCATTTACAGCCTAAGGGAATAATGCACATGTGTGGAGTAGACAGTAGTCTCTTTTATATGGCCACAAAATCAAAGCATTAGTCAGTAATACACAACTTTGGAATAGTCACTAGTCTATTATATATGCCCAAATATTTAGAGTCAGAGTCAATAATACAGGCCTGTAGACAAGTAAGGAAACAATTTCATATGGCCAAAGTTTCAGAGCATCATTGAATAATAAATACCTGAGGAATAATGTGGACGCTTTTACAGGTGGCATTTCTTCACAGGTTCATTGAGTAAAGAACACCTGTATTGTAGTCAGAATTCTATTTCATATAGCCACATATTCAGAGCCTAACTGAATAACAGACACCTTGGGCAAGTCAGGATTCTGTTTCGTATAGACATTTATTTACAGCCAAAAGTAAAAACTCACACCTGAGTAGTATATAGTAGTCTCTATTATATGGCCACTCATTCAGAGCCTCACAGAATAATACAGACGTATGGAAATGTCAGGAGTGTACTTGACATGGCCACTTATTCTGTTCCTCCGTGAAGAATCATATATATCTGGAAAATACTCAGGATTCTATTATATATATCCTCTTATTAAGAGATTCACTGAATAATGCACTCCTGGAGAATTGTCTGGAGACTATTTGATATGACTGTTCACCCAGCAACTCAGTGGAAAATGCAGAGCTGAGAAATAGTCAAGAGGACACAGTCAGGAGTATATTTTATGTGGTCACTCGTTCAGAAACTGACTGAAGAATACACACCTTGGGAATAGTCAGAGTCCAGGTCATATGGCCACTCAATCACAGCACTACCAAATAATGCACAATGGGGCAATAGTAAGGAGTCCATTTCTTATGGCCTCTCATTCAGAGCTTCAGTGCATAATAAACAGCTGTGGAGGAGGGAGATCCCTATTGAAGGTAACCCCAAATAAAGCAGCTCTGTGAATGATACACACATGTGTGAGAGTCTGGAGACTATTTGATATGGACACTAATACAGAACCTCTTCGAATATTGCACATGTGGGGAATAATCACTAGTCTATTTCATGTGGTGGTTCGCTTGGAGAGTCAAAAAATAACGCGCACCTGTGGAGTAAAATGCGGTCTATTTCATAAGGCCACTCTTTCAGTGTTTTAGTGAATAACATGTATATCTGATAAGTCAGGAATCTCTTTCACATGGTCACTCATTCTGGGCAACGGTGAATAGTACTTCCCTCAGAAACAGTCAAGGGTCTACTTCAAATGCCTACACTTTCAGTCTCTGTAAGTAATGAACACCTGGGAAGTACACCTCAGTCTCTTTTTTATGCCCACTTAGTCAGATTCTCATTTAATAATACACACCTGGGGAAGAGTTAAGTGTCTAGTTCATGTAGCCACTCATTTAGATCCTCAGTGAATAATCCACACCAGGGTAATAATCCAGCATTTTTTTTTTTTTTTTTTTTTTTTTTTAGTGAATAACATTATTTTTTATTTATTTATTTTTTTTTTTTTAATTTTTATTGCATTATAGGTTTTGGGGTACATGTGCAGAACGTGCAAGATAGTTGCATAGGTACACACATGGCAGTGTGTTTTGCTGCCTTCCTCCCCCTCACCCACACTTGGTATTCATCCCCAGGCTATCCCCCCCAGCCCCCCCCGCTGTCCCTCCCCCATTTCCCCCAACAGTCCCCAGTGTATAGTAGACCGCCTCTCTGTGTCCATGTGTTCTCATTTTTCTCACCCGCCTATGAGTGAGTATATGCGGTATTTCTTTTTCTGTTCTTGTGTCAGTTTGCTGAGAATGATGTTCTCCAGATTCATCCATGTCCCTACAAAGGACACAAACTCATCATTTCTGATTGCTGCATAATATTCCATGGTGTATATGTGCCACATTTTCCCAGTCCAGTCTATCATCGATGGGCATTTGGGTTGGTTCCAGGTCTTTGCTATTGTAAACAGTGCTGCAATGAACATTCGTGTGCATGTGTCCTTATAGTAGAAAGATTCACAGTCTTTTGGATAGATACCCAGTAATGGGATTGCTGGGTCAAATGGAATTTCTATTTCTAGGTCCCTGAGGAATCGCCACACTGTCTTCCACAATGGTTGAACTAATTTACACTCCCACCAACAGTGTAAGAGTGTTCCTATTTCTCCACATCCTCTCCAGCATCTGCTGTCTCCAGATTTTTTAATGATCGCCATTCTAACTGGTGTGAGATGATATCTCAATGTGGTTTTGATTTGCATCTCTCTAATGACCAATGATGATGAGCACTTTTTCATATGTTTGTTGGCCTCATGTATGTCTTCTTTTGTAAAGTGTCTGTTCATATCCTTTGCCCATTTTTGAATGGGCTTGTTTGATTTTTTTCTGTAAATCTGTTTGAGTTCTTTGTAAATTCTGGATATCAGCCCTTTGTCAGATGTGTAAACTGCAAAGATTTTTTCCCATTCTGATGGTTGTCGATTCACTCTAGTGACTGTTTCTTTTGCCGTGCAGAAGCTGTGGAGTTTGATTAGGTCCCATTTGTCTATTTTGGCTTTTGTTGCCAATGCTTTTGGTGTTTTGTTCATGAAGTCCTTGCCTACTCCTATGTCCTGAACGGTTTTGCCTAGATTTTCTTCTAGGGTTTTTATGGTGTCAGGTCTTACATTTAAGTCTTTAATCCATCTGGAGTTAATTTTAGTGTAAGGTGTCAGGAAGGGGTCCAGTTTCTGCTTTCTGCATATGGCTAGCCAGTTTTCCCAACACCATTTATTAAATAGGGAATCCTTTCCCCATTGCCTGTTTTTGTCTGGTTTATCAAAGATGATATGGTTGTAGATATGTTGTGTTGCCTCCGATGTTTCTGTTCTGTTCCATTGGTCTATATCTCTGTTTTGGTACCAGTACCATGCTGTTTTGATTACTGTAGCCTTGTAGTATAGTTTGAAGTCTGGTAGCGTGATGCCTCCCGCTGTGTTCTTTTTGCTTAGAATTGACTTGGCTATGCGGGCTCTTTTTTGGTTCCATATGAAATTCATGGTGGTTTTTTCCAGTTCTATGAAGAAATTCAATGGTAGTTTGATGGGGATAGCATTGAATGTGTAAATTACTTTGGGCAGTATAGCCATTTTCACAATATTGATTCTTCCTAACCACGAACATGGAACGTTTCTCCATCTGTTTGTGTCCTCTCTTATTTCGTTGAGCAGGTGTTTGTAGTTTTCCTTAAAGAGGTCCCTTACATTCCTAGTGAGTTGTATTCCTAGATATTTTATTTTCTTTGTAGCGATTGTGAATGGCAGTTCGTTCTTAATTTGGTTCTCTTTAAGTCTGTTGTTGGTGTATAGGAATGCTTGTGATTTTTGCACATTGATTTTATATCCTGAGACTTTGCTGAAGTTGTTTATCAGTTGCAGGAGCTTTTGGGCTGAGGTGATGGGGTCTTCTAGGTATACTATCATGTCGTCTGCAAATAGAGACAATTTGGCTTCCACCTTTCCTATTTGAATACCCTTTATTTCTTTTTCTTGCCTTATTGCTCTGGCTAGAACTTCCAGTACTATGTTGAATAGAAGTGGTGAGAGAGGGCATCCTTGTCTAGTGCCGGATTTCAAAGGGAATGCTTCCAGTTTTTGCCCATTAAGTATGATATTGGCTGTTGGTTTGTCATAAATAGCTTTTATTACTTTGAGATATGTTCCATCAATACCAAGTTTATTGAGGGTTTTTAGCATAAAGGGCTGTTGAATTTTGTCAAATGCCTTCTCTGCGTCAATTGAGATAATCATGTGGTTTTTGTTTTTGCTTCTGTTTATGTGGTGAATTACATTTATAGACTTGCGTATGTTGAACCAGCCTTGCATGCCCGGGATGAATCCTACTTGATCATGATGGATAAGTTTTTTAATGTGCTGTTGCAATCGATTTGCCAGTATTTTATTGAAGATTTTTGCATCTATGTTCATCATGGATATTGGCCTGAAGTTTTCTTTTCTTGTTGAGTCTCTGCCAGGTTTTGGTATCAGGATGATGTTGGTCTCATAAAATGATTTGGGAAGGGTTCCCTCTTTTTGGATTATTTGGAATAGTTTCAGAAGGAATGGTACCAGATCCTCTTTGTGTGTCTGGTAGAATTCAGCTGTGAACCCATCTGGACCTGGGCTTTTTTTGTGTGGTAGGCTCTTAATTGCTGCCTCAACTTCTGACCTTGTTATTGGTCTATTCATAGTTTCAGCTTCCTCCTGGTTTAGGCTTGGGAGGACACAGGCATCCAGGAATTTATCCATTTCTTCCTGATTTACTAGTTTGTGTGCATAGAGTTGTTTGTAGTATTCTCTGATGATGGTTTGAATTTCTGTGGAATCTGTGGTGATTTCCCCTTTATCGTTTTTTATTGCATCTATTTGGTTGTTCTCTCTTTTCTTTTTTATCAGTCTGGCTAGTGGTCTGTCTATTTTGTTGATCTTTTCAAAAAACCAGCTCTTAGATTTGTTGATTTTTTGAAGGGTTTTTCTTGTCTCTATCTCCTTCAGTTCTGCTCTGATCTTAGTTATTTCTTGTCTTCGGCTAGGTTTTGAGCTTTTTTGATCTTGCTCCTCTAGCTCTTTCAATTTTGACGATAGGGTGTCAATTTTGGATCTCTCCACTTTTCTCATGTGGGCACTTATTGCTATATATTTTCCTCTACAGACTGCTTTAAATGTGTCCCAGAGATTCTGGTACGTTGTGTCTTCGTTCTCGTTGGTTTCAAAGAACTTCTTTATTTCTGCCTTCATTTCATTGTTTATCCAATCAACATTCAAGAGCCAGTTGTTCAGTTTCCATGAAGCTGTGCGGTTCTGAGTTATTTTCTGAATTCTGAGTTCCAACTTGATTGCACTATGGTCTGAGAGACTGTTTGTTATGATTTCCGTTGTTTTGCATTTGCTGAGGAGTGCTTTACTTCCAATTATGTGGTCAATTTTGGAGTAGGTGTGATGTGGTGCTGAGAAGAATGTATATTCTGTGGATTTGGGGTGGAGAGTTCTGTAAATGTCTATCAGGTTTGCTTGTTCCAGGTCTGAGTTCAAGTCCTGGATATCCTTGTTAATTTTCTGTCTGGTTGATCTGTCTGCTATTGACAGTGGAGTGTTAAAGTCTCCCACTATTATTGTGTGGGAGTCTAAGTCTCTTTGTAAGTCATTAAGAACTTGCCTTATATATCTGGGTGCTCCTACATTGGGTCCATATATATTTAGAATCGTTAGCTCTTCTTGTTGTATTGATCCTTTTACCATTATGTAGTGACCTTCTTTGTCCCTTTTGATCTTTGTTGCTTTAAAGTCTATTTTATCAGAGATGAGAATTGCAACTCCTGCTTTTTTTTGCTCTCCATTTGCTTGGTAAATCTTCCTCCATCCTTTTATTTTGAGCCTTTGTGTATCTTTGTGTGTGAGGTGGGTTTCCTGAATACAGCACACTGATGGGTTTTGGTTTTTTATCCAATTTGCCAGTCTGTGTCTTTTGATTGGTGCATTTAGCCCATTTACATTCAGGGTTAATATTGTTATGTGTGAATTTGATACTGCCATTTTGATGCTATCTGGCTGTTTTGCCCATTGGTTCATGTACATTCTTCATTTTGTTGATGGTCTTTAGCATTTGGTATGCTTTTAGGATGGCTGGAACTGGTTGTTTCTTTCTATGTGTAGTGCCTCTTTCAGGAGCTCTTGTAAAGCAGGCCTAGTGGTAACAAAATCTCTGAGTACTTGCTTGTTCGTGAAGGATTTTATTTTTCCTTCACTTATGAAGCTCAGTTTGGCTGGATATGAAATTCTGGGTTGAAAGCTCTTTTCTTTAAGGATGTTGAATATTGGCCCCCACTCTCTTCTGGCTTGTAGAGTCTCTGCCGAGAGATCTGCTGTGAGTCTGATGGGCTTCCCTTTGTGGGTGACCTGACCTTTCTCTCTGGCTGCCCTAAGTATTTTCTCCTTCGTTTCAACCCTGGTGAATCTGATGATTATGTGCCTTGGGGTTGCTCTTCTTGCGGAGTATCTTTGTGGTGTTCTCTGTATTTCCTGGGGTTCAGTATTGACCTGTCTTGCTAGGTTGGGGAAATTTTCCTGGATAATATCCTGAAGAGTGTTTTCCAGCTTAGATTCATTCTCTTGATCACATTCTGGTACACCTATCAAACGTAGGTTGGGTCTCTTCACATAGTCCCACATTTCTTGGAGATTTTGTTCATTCCTTTTTGTGCTTTTTTCTTTAATCTTGGTTTCACGTTTTATTTCATTGAGTTGATCTTCAATTTCTGATATTCTTTCTTCTGCTTGGTCAATTCGGCTGTTGAAACTTGTGCATGCTTCACGAAGTTCTCGTGTTGTGTTTTTCAGCTCCTTCAATTCATTCATATTCCTCTCTAAGTTTTCCATTCTTGTTATCAATTCCTCGAATTTTTTTTCAAATCTTTTTTCAAGGTTCTTAGTTTCTTTGCACTGATTTAGAACATGTTCTTTTAGCTCAATGAAGTTTCTCATTATCCACTTTCTGAAGTCTGATTCCGTCATTTCGTCACACTCATTCTCCGTCCAGCTTTGTTCCCTTGCTGGTGAGGAGTTTTGGTCCTCTGTAGGAGGTGAGGTGTTTTGGTTTCGGGTGTTTTCCTCCTTTTTGCGCTGGTTTCTTCCCATCTTTATGGATTTATCCTCCTGTCGTCTTTGTAGTTGCTGATTTTTCAATTGGGTCTCTGTGTGGATGCCTCTGCGCCGTCACTGAGAGCTGCAATCCTGAGTCGCTTCTACGACGCCATCTTGCCGGGTCTCGAATAACATTCAATCCAGCATTTTTTATATGGCCACTCATTCTGTGCCTCCCTGCATGATACACACCTCGGGAATTCTCAGAATTCTATTTCATACTACCACACATTTACAACCTTATTAAATAATTCACAACGGAGAAATAGTCAGGTGTCTATTTTGTATGGCCTCTCCTTCAAAGTTTCAGTGAATTATGAACTTCTATGGAGTAATAAGGACACTGTTTAAGATAGCCATGAATTAAGTTCCTTCCTGAATGATACACACCTGGGTGGTGGTCAGGAGTCTATCTCATATGAACTCTAATACTGTGTTACGCTGAGTAATGTGGGAGTTTCAGGAGTCTATTTGGTATTGACACTCATACCGAACCTGTTGGAATAATGCACACATGGAGAATAATGAGGAGTTTATGTCATTCGGCTACTCGTTCACTCACACAGTTAATAACGCACATGTGAAGTCATTAGAATTCTGTTTCATATGGCCTTTATTTCACAGCCTCGCTGAATATTACGCACTTGTTATATAGTCTGGAGTCTATATTTTATGGCCACTCATTCAGAGATTCACTGAATAATTCACACCTGTGGAATAGTCAGAAGTCTCTTTCCTATGGCTACCGGTTGAGAGCCACACTACGTGTACACACCTGGATAAATAGTCAGGATTTACTTGTATCTCCTCATTCAGAGTCTCACTGAATAACGCACACCTGTGGAATAGTCAGGAGACTTTTTCATGTGGCCTCTCATTCAATGTGTCATTGAAAAATGTGGTGTAGTCAGGAGACTCTTTCATGTAGACACATATTAAGATCCTCGGTGCATAATACAGACCCTTGATGCAGTAAGAAATCTAATTAGTATGACCACATCTTCTGAGGCTCACTGAATAACAGACACCTGGAGAGTAATTTGGAGTCTATTTTCGATGGACATTCATTCAGAACCTTGGTAAATAATGCAGACTTGTGGAGTAGTCAGGTGTCTCTTTCATTTGGACACACATTCATACCCTCAGTGGATAATATGCACGTGTGGATTAATCAGGATTCCATTTTATATGGTCACTGACTCGTAAACTCAATGAATAATGCACAAATGTAAAGTACTCAGCAGTTTATTTCATATAGCTGCTCATTCAGTGATTCACTGAATAATGAAAATATTGGAGATAGACAGCCTCCTGTTTCATATTGTCATACAAAAAGAACTTCACTGAGTGACATACACCTGGGGAAGTGTTAGGAGTGTACTTTACATAGCCTCTCATTTACAACCTAAGGGAATAATGCACATGTGTGGAATAGACACTAGTTTGTTGTATATGGCCACAAAATTAAAGCCTGAGTCAGTTATACACAACTTTGGAATAGACACTAGTCTATTGTATATGCTCCAATATTTAGAGTCAGAGTCAATAATACAGGCCTGTACACTAGTCTGGAAACAATTTCATATGGCCAAAGTTTCAGAGCCTCCGTGAATCATATATACCTGAGGAATAACCTGGACGCTGTTACATGTGGCATTTCTTCAGAGGTTCATTGAGTAAAGAACACCTGTATTGTAGTCAGAATTCTATTTTATATAGCCACATACCCAGAGCTTAACTGAATAACAGACACCTTGGGAACTTCAGGATTCTGTTTCGTATAGCCATTCATTTATAGCCGAAAATAACAACTCACACTTGAGTAGTATATAGGAGTCTCTATTATATAGCCACACATTCAGAGCCTCACAGAACAATACAGACGTATGGAAATGTCAGGAGTGTACTTGACATGACCGCTTACTCTGTTCCTCCGTGAAGAATCATATATATCTGGAAAATACTCAGGATTCTATTTTATATAGCCACTTATTAAGAGACTCACTGAATAATGCACACCTGGAAAATTGTCTGGAGACTATTTGATATGACCATTCACCCAGCAACTCAGTGGAAAATGCAGAGCTGAGAAGTAGTCAAGAGAACAGATCCAGGAGACTATTTTATGTGGTCACTCGTTCAGAAACTGACTGAAGAATACACACCTTGGGAATAGTCAGAGTCCAGGTCATATGGCCACTCAATCACAGCATTACCGAATAATGCACAATGGGGCAATAGTAAGGGGTCTATTTCATATCGCCTCTCATTCAGATCCTCAGTGCATAATAAACAGCTGTGGAGGAGGGAGGACCATATTGAAAGTGTCCCCAAATAAAGCAGCTCCGTGAATGATACACACATGTGTGAGAGTCAGGAGACTATTTGATATGGACACTCATACAGAACCTCTTCGAATATTGCACATGTGGGGAATAATTACTAGCCTATTTCACATGGGGTTTGAGAGTCAAAAAATAACACACACCTGTGGAGTAAAATGCGGTCTATTTCATAAGGCCAAACTTTCAGTGTTTTAGTGAATAACATGTGTATCTGATAAGTCAGAAATCTCTTTCACATGGTCACTCGTTCTGGGCAACGGTGAATAATACTTCCCTCAGAAACAGTCAAGGGTCTACTTCAAATGTCTACACATTCAGAGTCTCTATAAGTAATGAACACCTGGGAAATACACCTGAGTCTCTTTTTTATGCCCACTTAATGAGAGTCTCATTCAATAATACACACCTGGGGAAGAGTTAAGTGTCTAGTTTATGTAGCCACTCATTTACATCCTCAGTGAATAATCCACACCAGGGTAATCATCCAGCATTTTTCATATGACCACTCATTCTGTGCCTCCCTGAATGATACACACCTAAAAAATTCTCTGGATTCTATTTCATACTACAACTCATTTAGAACCTTATAGAATAATACACAATATAGTAGTAGTCAGGTGTCTATTTCGTATGGCCTCTCATTCAAAGTTTCCGTGAATAATGAACTTCTACGGAGTAATCAGGACACTGTTTAAGATAGCCATGTATTAAGTGCCTTCCTGAATAATACACACCTGGGTGGTGGTCAGGAGTCTGTTTCATATGAACTCTAATTCTGTGTAACGTTGAGTAATACATACCTTTGGGAGTTTCAGGAGTCTATTTGGTATTGAAACTCAAACGGATCCTGTTGGAATAATGCACACATGCAGAATAATGAGGAGTCTATACCATACGGCTATTCATTCAGAGAAACAGTGAATAACGCACATGTGGAGTCATTAGAATTCTGTTTCATATGGCCCCTCTTTCACAGCCTCACTGAATATTACACACTTGTGATATAGTCTGGAGTCTATATTTTATGGCCACTCATTCAGAGATTCACTGAATAATTCACACCTGTGGCATAGTCAGAAGTGTCCTTCCTATGGATACCCGTTGAGAGCCATACTAAGTGTACACACCTTGATAAATAGTCAGGATTTACTTGTATCTCCTCATTCAGAGTCTCACTAAAAAGTGCACACCGGTGGAATAGTCAGGAGACTTTTCCATGTGGCCTCTCATTCAATGTGTCTTTGAAAAATATGGTGTAGTCAGGAGACTTTCATGTAGAAACATATTCAGAGCCTCAGTTCATAACACAGACCCTTGATATAGTAAGAAATTAAATTAGTATGACTACAAATTCTGAGGCTCACTTAATAATACACACCTGGGGAGTAATTTGGAGTCTATTTTCGATGGAATTTCATTCAGAGCCTCGGTAAATAATGCAGACCTTTGGAGTAGTCAGGAGTCTCTTTCATTTGGCCACACATTCACAGCCTCAGTGGATAATATGCACGTGTGGATTAATCAAGATTCCATTTTATGTGGCCACTGACTCGTAACCTCAATGAATAATGCACAAATGTAAAGTACCCTGAAGTTTATTTCATATAGCTGTTCATTCAGTGATTCACTGAATAATAAAATTATTTGAGATAGACAGTCTTCTGTTTCATATTGTCATTCAAAAAAAGCCTCACTGAGTGACACACAGCTGGGGATGTTTAGGAGTGTAATTCACATAGCCTCTCATTTACAGGCTAAAGGAATAATGCACATGTGTGGAATAGACACTAGTCTGTTTTATATGGCCACAAAATCAAAGCCTGAGTCAGTAATACACAACTTTGGAATAGTCACTAGTCTATTATATATGCCCAAATATTTAGAGTCAGAGTCAATAATACAGGCCTGAGGACTAGTCAGGGAACAATTTTATATGGCCAAAGTTTCAGAGCATAAGTGAATAATAAATACCTGAGGAACACTCTGGACACTGTTACATGTGGCAGTTCTTCAGAAGTTCATTGAGTAAAGAACACCTGTATTGTAGTCAGAATTCTATTTCATATAGCCACGTATTCAGAGCCTAACTGAATAACAGACACCTTGCGAAAGTCAGGATTCTGTTTCGTATAGACATTCATTTACAGCCAAAAGTAGAAACTCACATCTGAGTAGTATATAGTAGGCTCTATTATATGGCCACTAATTCAGAGCCTCACAGAATAATATAGACGTATGAAAATGTCAGGAGTGTACTTGACATGGTCACTTATTCTGTTCGTCAGTGAGGAATCATATATATCTGGAAAATAGTCAGGATTCTATTATATATAGCCACTTATTAAGAGACTCACAGAATAATGCACACCTGGAGAATTGTCTGGAGACTATTTGATATGACCATTCACCCAGCGACTCAGTGGAAAATGCAGAGCTGAGAAATAGTCAAGAGGACAGAGTCAGGAGTCTATTTTATGTGGTCACTCGTTCAGAATCTGACTGAAGAATACATACCTTGGGAATAGTCAGAGTCCATGTCATATGACCACTCAATCACAACATTACCAAATAATGCACAATGGGGCAATAGTAAGGAGTCTATTTTATGTGGCCTCTCATTCACAGCTTCAGTGTGTAATAAACAGCTGTGGATGAGGGAGGTCCCTATTGAAGGTAGCCCCAAATAAAGCAGCTCCGTGAATGATACACACATGTGTGAGAGTCAGGAGACTATTTGATATGGACACTCATACAGAACCTCTTCGAATATTGCACATGTGGGGAATAATCACTAGTCTATTTCATATGGTGGTTCGTTTGGAGAGTCAAAAAATAACACGCACCTGTGGAGTAAAATGCGGTCTATTTCATAAGGCCACACTTTCACTGTTTTAGTGAATAACATGTATATCTGATAAGTCAGGAATCTCTTTCCAATGGCCACTCGTTCTGGGCGTCGGTGAATAATACTCTCCTCAGAAACAGTCAAGGGTCTTCCTCAAATGCCTACACATTCAGAGTCTCTGTAAGTAATAAACACCTGGGAAGTACACCTCAGTCTCTTTTTTATGCCCACTTAGTCAGATTCTCATTTAATAATACACACCTGGGGAAGAGTTAAGTGTCTAGTTCATGTAGCCACTCATTTAGATCCTCAGTGAATAATCCACACCAGGGTAATAATCCAGCATTTTTTATATGGCCACTCATTCTGTGTCTCCCTGCATGATACACACCTCGGGAATTTACAGGATTCTATTTCATAATACCACTCATTTAGAACCTTTTTGAATAATGCAAAATGGAGCAATAGTCAGGTGTCTATTTTGTATGGCCTCTCCTTCAAAGTTTCAGTGAATTATGAACTTCTATGGAGTAATAAGGACACTGTTTAAGATAGCCATGAATTAAGTTCCTTCCTGAATGATACACACCTGGGTGGTGGTCAGGAGTCTATCTCATATGGACTATAATACTGTGTTACGCTGAGTAATACACATTTGTGGGAGTTTCAGTAGTCTATTTGGTATTGACACTCATATGAAACCTGTTGGAGTAATGCACACATGATAATGAGGAGTTTCTGTCATACGGCTACTCATTCAGACAAAGAGTTAATAACACACATGTGAAGTCATTAGAATTCTGTTTCACATGGCCTTTCTTTCACAGCCTCACTGAATATTACACGCTTGTGTTATAGTCTGGAGTCTATATCTTATGGCCACTCATTCAGAGATTCACTGAATAATTCCACCTGCGGAATAGTCAGAGGTCTTTTTCCTATGGCTACCCATTGAGAGCCAAACTAAGTGTACACACCTGGATAAATAGTCAGGATTTGCTTGTATCTCCTCATTCAGAGTCTCACTGAATATCGCACACCTGTGGAATAGTCAGGAGACTTTTTCATGTGGCCTCTCATTCAATGTGTCATTGAAAAATGTGGTGTAGTCAGGAGACTCTTTAATGTAGAAACATATTCAGAGCTTTGGTGCATAAGACAGACCCTTGGTACGGTAAGAAATCTAATTAGTATGACCACATCTTCTGAGGCTCACTGAATAATACACACCTGAAGAGTAATTTGGAGTCTATTTTCAATGGACATTCATTCAGATCCTCTGTAAATAATGCAGACCTGTGGAGTAGTCAGGTGTCTCTTTCATTTGGACACACATTTATAGCGTCAGTGGATAATATGCACGTGTGGATTAATCAGGATTCCATTTTATATGGCCACTGACTCGTAACCTCTATGAATAATGCACAAATGTAAAGTACTCAGCAGTTTATTTCATATAGCTGCTCATTCAGTGATTCACTGAACAATGAAAATATTTGAGATTTACAGCCTCCTGTTTCATATTGTCATACAAAAAGAGTTTCACTGAGTGACACACACCTGGGGAAGTGTTAGGAGGGTACTTTACATTGCCTCTCATTTACAGCCTAAGGGAATAATGCACATGTGTGGAATAGACAGTAGTCTGTTTTATATGGCCACAAAATTAAAGCCTGAGTCAGTAATACACAACTTTGGAAGAGTCACTAGTCTATTCCATATGCCCAAATATTTAGAGTCAGAGTCTATGATACACGCCTGTAGACTAGTCAGGAAACCATTTCATATGTCCAAAGTTTCAGAGCCTCAGTGAATAATAAGTACCTGAGAAATACTCTGGAGGCTGTTATATGTTGCATTTCTTCAGAAGTTCATTGAGTAAAGAACACCTGTATTGTAGTCAGAATTCTATTTCATATAGCCACATACTCAGAGCCTAACTGAATAACAGACAACTTGGTAAAGTCAGGATTCTGTTTTGTATAGCTATTCATTTACAGCTGGAATTAAAAACTCACACCTGAGTAGTATTTAGTAGTCTCTATTATATGGCCACTCATTCAGAGCCTCACAGGATAATACAGATGTATGGAAATGTCAGGAGTGTACTTGACATGGCCACTTATTCTGTTCCTCCGTGAAGAAACATATATATGTGTAAAATACTTAGGATTCTATTATATATAGCCACTTATTAAGAGACTCACTGAATAATGAATACCTTGAGGATTGTCTGGAGACTATTTGATATGATCCTTCACCCAGCGACTCAGTGGAAAATGCAGAGCTGAGAAACAGTCAAGAGGACAGAGTCAGGAGACTATTTTATGTGGTCACTCATTCAGAAACTGACTGAAAAATACACACCTTGGGAATCGTCAGAGTCCAGGTCATATGGCCAATCAATCACAGCATTACCGAATAATGCACAATGGGGCAATAGTAAGGAGTCTATTTCATATGGCCTCTCATTTGGAGCTTCAGTGCCTAATAAATAGCTGTGAAGGTGTGAGGACCCTATTGACGGTAGACCCAATTAAAGCAGCTCTGTGAATGATACAGACATGTGTGAGAGTCAGGAGATTCTTTGATATAGACACTCATACAGAACCTCTTCAAATATTCCACATGTGGGGAATAATCACTAGTCTATTTCATATGGTGGTTCGTTTGGAGAGTCAAAAAATAACACGCACCTGTGGAGTAAAATGCGGTCTATTTCATAAGGCCACACTTTCAGTGTTTTAGTGAATAACATGTGTATCTGATAAGTCAGGAATCTCTTTCACATGGTCACTCGTTCTGTGCATCTGTGAATAATACTCTCCTCAGAAACAGTCAAGGGTGTACTTCAAATTTGTACACATCCAGAGTCTCTGTAAGTAATGAACACCTGAGCAATACACCTGTGTCTCCTTTTTATGCCCACTTAGTCAGAGTCTCATTCAATAATACACACCTGGGGAAGATTTAAGGTCTTCTTCATGTAGCCACTCATTTAGAACCTCAGTGAATAATGCACACCAGCGTAATAATTGAGCATTTTTATATGGCCACTCATTCGGTGCCTCCCTGAAAGATACACACCTGGGGAATTCTCAGGATTCTATTTCATACTACCACTCATTTAGAACCTTATTGAATAATTCACAATCGAGCAATAGTCAGGTGTCTATTTTGTATGGCCTCTCCTTCAAAGTTTCAGTGAATAATAAACTTCTATGGAGTAATCAGGACACTGTTTAAGATAGCCATGAATTAAGTGCCTTCCTGAATGTTACACACCTTGCTGGCAGGCAGGAGTCTATTTCATATGAACTCTAATTCTGTGTAACGCTGGATAATAAACACCTGAGGGAGTTTCAGGACTCCATTTGTTATTGATACTCATACCGAACCTGTTGGCATAATGCACACATGGAGAATAATGAGGTGTCTATGTCATACGGCTACTCATTCAGACAAACAGTGAATAACGCACATTTGGAGTCATTAGAATTCTGTTTTATAATGCCCCTCTTTCACAGCCTCACCGAATATTACACACTTATGATATAGTTCGGAGTCTATATTTTATGTTCACTTATTCAGAGAATCACTGAATAATTCACACCTGCGGAATAGTCAGAAGTCTCTTTCCAATGCATACCCGTTGAGAGCCTCACTAAGTGTACACAGCTGGATAAATAGTAAGGATTTACTTGTATCTCCTTCTTCAGAGACTCACTAAATAATGCACACCTGTGGAATAGTCAGGAGTCTTTTTATTTTTTATTTTTGTTTAATTTTTTAAATTTTTATTGCATTATAGGTTTGGGGGTACATATGCAGAGTGTGCAAGATAGTTGCATATGTACACGCATATCAATGTGCTTTGCTGCCTTCCTCCCATTCACCCACACTTGGCATTTATCCCCAGGCTATCTCTCCCCACCCTCCCCCACTGTCCCTCCCCCTTCACCCAATAGACCCCAGTGTGTAGTAAACCCCCTCCCTGTGTCCATGTGTTCTCAATTTCTCACCCGCCTATGAGTGAGAATATGCGGTATTTGTTTTTCTGTTCTTGTGACAGTTTGCTGAGAATGATGTTCTCCAAATTCATCCATGTCCTTACAAAGGACACAAACTCATCATTTTTGATTGCTGCATAATATTCCATGGTGTATATGTGCCACATTTTCCCAGTCCAGTCTCTCATCCATGGGCATTTGGGTTGGTTCCAGGTCTTTGCTATTGTAGACAGTGCTGCAATGAACATTCGTGTTCATGTGTCCTTATAGTAGAACGATTTATAGTCCTTTGGATATATACCCAGTAATGGGATTGCTGGGTCAAATGGAATTTCTATTTGTAGGTCCCTGAGGAATCGCCACACTGTCTTCCACAATGGTTGAACTAATTTACACTCCCACCAACAGTGTAAGAGTGTTCCTATTACTCCACATCCTCTTCAGCATCTGCTGTCTCCAGATTTTTTAATGATTGCCATTCTAACTGGCGTGAGATGGTATCTCAATGTGGTTTTGATTTGCATCTCTCTAATGACCAGTAATGATGAGCATTTTTTCATGTGCTAGCTGGCCTCATGTACGTCTTCTTTTGTAAAGTGTCTGTTCATATCTTTTGCCCATTTTTGAATGGGCTTGTTTTTTTGCTGTAAATCTGTTTGAGTTCTTTGTAAATTCTGGATATCAGCCCTTTGTCAGATGCGTATACTGCAAAGATTTTTTCCCATTCTGATGTTTGCCGATTCACTCTAGTGACTGTTTCCTTTGCTATGCAGAAGCTGTGGAGTTTGATTAGGTCCCATTTGTCTATTTTGGGTTTTGTTGCCAATGCTTTTGGTGTTTTGGTCATGAAGTCCTTGCCTACTCCTATGTTCTGAATGGTTTTGCCTAGATTTTCTTCTAGGGTTTTTATGGTGTCAGGTCTTATGTTTAAGTCTTTAATCCATCTGGAGTTAATTTTAGTGTAAGGTGTCAGGAAGGGGTCCAGTTTCTGCTTTCTGCACATGGCTAGCCAGTTTTCCCAACACCATTTATTAAATAGGGAATCCTTTCCCCATTGCCTGTTTTTGTCTGGTTTATCAAAGATTATATGGTTGTAGATATGTTGTGTTGCCTCCGATGCTTCTTTTCTGTTCCATTGGTCTATATCTCTGTTTTGGTACCAGTACCATGCTGTTTTGATTACTGTAGCCTTGTAGTATAGTTTGAAGTCTGGTAGTGTGATGCCTCCCGCTGTGTTCTTTTTGCTTAGAATTGACTTGGCTATGGGGGCTTTCTTGTGGTTCCATATGAAGTTCATGGTGGTTTTTTCCAGTTCTGTGAAGAAATTCAATGGTAGTTTGATGGGGATAGCATTGATTGTGTAAATGACTTTGTGCAGTATAGCCATTTTCACGATATTGATTCTTCCGAACCATGAACATGGAATGTTTCTCCATCGGTTTGTTTCCTCTCTTATTTCGTTGAGCAGTGGTTTGTAGTTTTCCTTGAAGAGGTCCTTTACGTTTTTTGTGAGTTGTATTCCTAGGTATTTTATTTTCTTTGTAGCAATTGTGAATGGCAGTTTTTTGTTTTTTGTTTTTTTCAGGATAAAACTCCGTCCTCAAATTTCTTTTTTCTTTTTTTTGAAAAGAGAGGAAGAAAAAGAGGGAGAGAGAACAGAAATATTGCTTTATTCTATAAATGGCTATTGATAATGGCTGATCATTATTTTATGTATTTAAAATGGAGAATGTATATTTTATTTATCTAAAGTGGAGAGTTTGCTTATTAAATTAACTTGTTACTGATCTGAGTTCAGATTCTGGATATCCTTATTAATTTTCTGTTTCGTTTAATCTGAATCTCTTAATGGGTCTTGTGTATCTGGGTGTTAGGATGCATTGATCCTTATAGCACTCTATCTTTTTTGGTTTGAAATCTGCTTTATCAAATGCATGAATTGCAACTCCTTTTTGTTTATTTATTTGTTTTTTTCTCTATTTGGTTGGTAAATCTTTCTCCAACCCTTTGTTTTAGTCTATGTATATCTTTGGATATGGAATAGGTCTGGATATAGTATACCATTAGATTTTGGCTGTATCTTTTAATTAGAAAATTTAGTCGATTTCAATTTAAGATTACTGTCATTTGATGTTAACTGGCTATTTTATCCATTTGTTGATGTAAATTCTTCTTTCTGTTGATGTTCTTTACTTTTTGGTATAGTTTTAGAAAGGCTAATACTGGTTGTTCCTTTCTGTGTGTAATGCTTCTTTCAGAAGTTTTTGTAAAGCAGGTCTGGTGGTAATAAAATCTCTGAGTACTTGCTTGTTCATAAAAGATTTTATTTTTTCTTCAATTGTGAAGCTCAGTTTGGCAGGATATGAAATTCTGGGCTGAAAGTTCTGTTCTTTGAGGATGTTAAATATCGGCCCCCACTCTCTTCTGGCTTGTAGGGTTTCTACTGAGAGATCTGCTGTAAGTCTAATAGGCTTCCCTTTGTGGGTACCATGACCTTTCTCTCTGGCTGCCCTTAGTATATTCTCCTTTGTTTCAACCCTGCTGAGTCTAATGATTATGTGTCTTGGGGTTGCTCTTCTTAAGGAATATCTTTGTGGTGTTCTCTGTATTACCTGAGGTTGAATGGTATCCTGCTTTGATAGATTGAAAAAATTCTCCTGGATAATATCCTGAAGAATATTTTCCAGCTGGGATTCATTCTCTCCATCACATTCAGGTACACCTATCAATCGTAGATTAGGTCTTTTCACATAGACCCATAACTCTTGGAGACTTTGCTCATTCCTTTTTATCCTTTTTTCTCTATTCTTGTCTTCTCGTTCCATTTCATTAAGTTGGTCTTTGACCTCTGATATCCTTTTCTCTGCTTGATCAATTCAGCTATTCAAACTTGTGCATATTTCACTAAGTTCTCGTGTTGTATTTTTCAACTCCATTAGTTCATTTATATTCCTTTCTATATTGTCCATTCTTTTTAACATTTCATCTAACCTTTTTTCAAAGTTCTTAGTTTCTTTACATTGGGTTTGAACAAGTTATTTCAATTCCCAGAGGTTTTTTACCATCCACCTTCTAAAGCCTCCTTCAGATACTGGAACACAGTCCTCTTCCATTAGGGCTTGTTCTGTTGCTGATGAGGAATTACTATCCCCTGTAGAGGGAGAGGAGTTCTGACTTTCAGTTTTCTCGGCCTTTTTAGGCTGTTTTTTCCCCTTTATTGTGAATTTATCCATCTGATGTCTTTACAGTTAGCGCCTTTCTGATTAAGTTCCTGAGAGAATGTCCAATTTATTGATTCCCAGTGCTGGAATCCGAGCAACCCACTGCACCGGCCAAAACATCAGCGATAAGACTGATGGTGCTCTTCTACCTGGGAAACTCCGGTCTGGCTTTCTTCTTGAGGCCGCAAGCAGCTCTGCCTTCCCGGAGCTCCAAACACCAGTCAGTAGGGGAACAAGTTCCGCTCACTGTGCATGAAGAGGTGGCGGGCCGAGGCGATGACAAAACCGCTGCGCCGGCCACAGAAGTCGCACTGGCGACCCACGGGGCTCCTCCACTGGAAATCTTCTGGTCTGTGGGCGACGGAAATTCCTCTAAAAATGTGGTATCCTCACGTTTTCCGAGCTCTCACTGGGAGCTACAATCCCGAGCTGTTAGCGATCAGCCATCTTGGTTCTCTCCCCCGGCAGTTTGTTCTTGATTGGATCTCTTTTAGTCTGTTATTGGTGTATAGAAATGCTTGTGATTTTTGCACATTGATTTTATATCCTGAGACTTTACTAAAATTGCTTATCAGTTTCAGGAACTTTTGGGCTGAGGTGATGGGGTCTTCTAGGTATACTATCATGTCATCAGCAAATAGACAATATGGCTTCCACCTTTCCTATTTGAATACGCTTTATTTCTTTTTCTTGCTGATTGCTCTGGCTAGAAATTCCAGTACTATGTTGAATAGGAATGGTGAGAGAGGGTATCCTTGTCTAGTGCCAGATTTCAAAGGGCATGCTTCCAATTTTTGCCCATTAAGTGTGATATTGGCTGTTGGTTTGTCATAAATAGCTTTTATTACTTTGAGATATGTTCCATCAATACCAAGTTTATTGAGGGTTTTTAGCCAAAAGGCCTGTTGAATTTTGTCAAATGCCTTCTCTGCATCGATTGAGATAATCATGTGATTTTTGTTTTTGCTTCTGTTTATGTGGTGAATTACTTTTATAGACTTGCGTATGTTGAACCAGCCTTGCATCCCCGGGATGAATCCTACTTGATCATGATGGATAAGTTATTCAATGTGCTGTTGCAATCGGTTTGCCAGTATTTTATTGAAGATTTTTGCATCTATGTTCATCATGGATATTGGCCTGAAGTTTTCTTTTATTGTTGAGTCTCTGCCGGGTTTTGGTATCAGGATGATGTTGGTCTCATAAAATGACTTGGAAAGGGTTCCCTCTTTTTGAATTATTTGTAATACTTTCAGAATGAATGGTACTAGATCCTGTTTGTGTGTCTGGTAGAATTCGGCTGTGACCCCATCTGGACCTGGGCTTTTTTTGTGTGGTAGGCTCTTAATTGCTGCTTCAACTTCAGGCTTTGTTATTGGTCTATTCATAGTTTCGGCTTCCTCCTGGTTTAGGCTTGGGAGGAAACAGGCGTCCAGGAATTTATCCATTTCTTCCTGGTTTACTACTTTATGTGCATAGAGTTGTTTGTAGTATTCTCTGATGATGGTTTGAATTTCTGTGGAATCTGTGGTGATTTCCCCATTATCGCTTTTTATTGCATCTATTTGGTTTTGCTCTCTTTTCTTTTTTATCAGTCTGGCTAGTGGTCTGTCTATTCTGTTGATCTTTTTGAAAAACCAGCTCTTTGATTTATTGATTTTTTGAAGGGTTTTTCTTGTCTCTTTCTCCTTCAGTTCTGCTCTGATCTTAGTTATTTCTTGTCTTCGGCTAGGTTTTGAGCTTTTTTGATCTTGCTCCTCTAGCTCTTTCTTTTTTTTTTTTTTTTTTTTTTGAATATTTATTTATTTATTTATTTTTTAATTTTTTTTTTTATTATTGCATTATAGGATTGGGGGTACATGTGCAGAACGAGCAAGATAGTTGCATAGGTACACACATGGCAGTGTGCTTTGCTGCTTTCCTCCCCTTCACCCACACTTGGTATTCATCCCCAGGCTATCCCCCCCAGCCCCCCCCTGCTGTCCCTCCCCCATTCCCCCCAACAGTCCCCAGTGTATAGTAGACCGCCTCTCTGTGTCCACATGTTCTCATTTTTCTCACCCACCTATGAGCGAGTATATGCGGTATTTCTTTTTCTGTTCTTGTGTCAGTTTGCTGAGAATGATGTTCTCCAGATTCATCCATGTCCCTACAAAGGACACAAACTCATCATTTTTGATTGCTGCATAATATTCCATGGTGTATATGTGCCACATTTTCCCAGTCCAGTCTATCATCGTTGGGCATTTGGGTTGGTTCCAGGTCTTTGCTATTGTAAACAGTGCTGCAATGAACATTCGTGTGCATGTGTCCTTATAGTAGAACGATTTATAATCCTTTGGATAGATACCCAGTAATGGGATTGCTGGGTCAAATGGAATTTCTATTTCTAGGTCCCTGAGGAATCGCCACACTGTCTTCCACAATGGTTGAACTAATTTACACTCCCACCAACAGTGTAAGAGTGTTCCTATTTCTCCACATCCTCTCCAGCACCTGCTGTCTCCAGATTTTTTAATGATCGCCATTCTAACTGGTGTGAGATGGTATCTCAATGTGGTTTTGATTTGCATCTCTCTAATGACCAATGACGATGAGCACTTTTTCATATGTTTGCTGGCCTCATGTATGTCTGCTTTCGTAAAGTTTCTGTTCATATCCTTTGCCCATTTTTGAATGGGCTTGTTTGTTTTTTTCCTGTAAATCTGTTTGAGTTCTTTGTAAATTCTGGATATCAGCCCTTTGTCGGATGCGTAAACTGCAAAGATTTTTTCCCATTCTGATGGTTGCCGATTCACTCTAGTGACTGTTTGTTTTGCTGTGCAGAAGCTGTGGAGTTTGATTAGGTCCCATTTGTCTATTTTGGCTTTTTTTGCCAATGCTTTGGGAGTTTTGTTCATGAAGTCCTTGCCTACTCCTATGTCCTGAATGGTTTTGCCTAGATTTTCTTCTAGGGTTTTTATGGTGTCGGGTCTTACGTTTAAGTCTTTAATCCATCTGGAGTTAATTTTAGTGTAAGGTGTCAGGAAGGGGTCCAATTTCTGCTTTCTGCACATGGCTAGCCAGTTTTCCCAACACCATTTATTAAATAGGGAATCCTTTCCCCATTGCCTGTTTTTGTCTGGTTTATCAAAGATAATATGGTTGTAGATGTGTTGTGTTGCCTCCGATGCCTCTGTTCTGTTCCATTGGTCTATATCTCTGTTTTGGTACCAGTACCATGCTGTTTTGATTACTGTAGCCTTGTAGTATAGTTTGAAGTCTGGTAGCGTGATGCCTCCCGCTGTGTTCTTTTTGCTTAGAATTGACTTGGCTATGCGGGCTCTTTTTTGGTTCCATATGAAATTCATGGTGGTTTTTTCCAGTTCTGTGAAGAAATTCAATGGTAGTTTGATGGGGATAGCATTGATTGTGTAAATTACTTTGGGCAGTATAGCCATTTTCACGATATTGATTCTTCCTAACCACGAACATGGAATGTTTCTCCATCTGTTTGTGTCCTCTCTTATTTCATTGAGCAGTTGTTTGTAGTTTTCCTTAAAGAGGTCCCTTACATTCCTAGTGAGTTGTATTCCTAGGTATTTTATTTTCTTTGTAGCAATTGTGAATGGCAGTTCGTTCTTGATTTGGTTCTCTTTAAGTCTGTTATTGGTGTATAGGAATGCTTGTGATTTTTGCACATTGATTTTATATCCTGAGACTTTGCTGAAGTTGCTTATCAGTTGCAGGAGCTTTTGGGCTGAGGTGATGGGGTCTTCTAGGTATACTATCATGTCGTCTGCAAATAGAGACAATTTGGCTTCCACCTTTCCTATTTGAATACCCTTTATTTCTTTTTCTTGCCTGATTGCTCTGGCTAGAACTTCCAGTACTATGTTGAATAGAAGTGGTGAGAGAGGGCATCCTTGTCTAGTGCCAGATTTCAAAGGGAATGCTTCCAGTTTTTGCCCATTAAGTATGATATTGGCTGTTGGTTTGTCATAAATAGCTTTTATTACTTTGAGATATGTTCCATCAATACCAAGTTTATTGAGGGTTTTTAGCATAAAGGGCTGTTGAATTTTGTCAAATGCCTTCTCTGCATCAATTGAGATAATCATGTGGTTTTTGTTTTTGCTTCTGTTTATGTGGTGAATTACATTTATAGACTTGCGTATGTTGAACCAGCCTTGCATCCCCGGGATAAATCCTACTTGATCATGATGGATAAGTTTTTTAATGTGCTGTTGCAATCGGTTTGCCAGTATTTTATTGAAGATTTTTGCATCTATGTTCATCATGGATATTGGCCTGAAGTTTTCTTTTCTTGTTGAGTCTCTGCCAGGTTTTGGTATCAGGATGATGTTGGTCTCATAAAATGATTTGGGAAGGGTTCCCTCTTTTTGGATTATTTGGAATAGTTTCAGAAGGAATGGTACCAGATCCTCTTTGTGTGTCTGGTAGAATTCGGCTGTGAACCCATCTGGACCTGGGCTTTTTTTGTGTGGTAGGCTCTTAATTGCTGCCTCAACTTCAGACCTTGTTATTGGTCTATTCATAGTTTCGGCTTCCTCCTGGTTTAGGCTTGGGAGGACACAGGCATCCAGGAATTTATCCATTTCTTCCTGATTTACTGGTTTATGTGCATAGAGTTGTTTGTAGTATTCTCTGATGATGGTTTGAATTTCTGTGGAATCTGTGGTGATTTCCCCTTTATCGTTTTTTATTGCATCTATTTGGTTGTTCTCTCTCTTCTTTTTTTTTTTTTTTTTTTTTTTTTAATTTTTATTGCATTATAGGTTTGGGGGTACATGTGCAGAACAAGCAAGATAGTTGCATAGGTACACACATGGCACTGTGCTTTGCTGCCTTCCTCCCCCTCACCCACACTTGGTATTCATCCCCAGGCTATCCCCCCAGCCCCCCCCCGCTGTCCCTCCCCCATTTCCCCCAACAGTCCCCAGTGTATAGTAGACCGCCTCTCTGTGTCCATGTGTTCTCATTTTTCTCACCCGCCTATGAGTGAGTATATGCGGTATTTCTTTTTCTGTTCTTGTGTCAGTTTGCTGAGAATGATGTTCTCCAGATTCATCCATGTTCCTACAAAGGACACAAACTCATCATTTCTGATTGCTGCATAATATTCCATGGTGTATATGTGCCACATTTTCCCAGTCCAGTCTATCATCGATGGGCATTTGGGTTGGTTCCAGGTCTTTGCTATTGTAAACAGTGCTGCAATGAACATTCGTGTGCATGTGTCCTTATAGTAGAACGATTCATAGTCTTTTGGATAGATACCCAGTAATGGGATTGCTGGGTCAAATGGAATTTCTATTTCTAGGTCCCTGAGGAATCGCCACACTGTCTTCCACAATGGTTGAACTAATTTACACTCCCACCAACAGTGTAAGAGTGTTCCTATTTCTCCACATCCTCTCCAGCATCTGCTGTCTCCAGATTTTTTAATGATCGCCATTCTAACTGGTGTGAGATGGTATCTCAATGTGGTTTTGATTTGCATCTCTCTAATGACCAATGACGATGAGCACTTTTTCATATGTTTGCTGGCCTCATGTATGTCTTCTTTCGTAAAGTTTCTGTTCATATCCTTTGCCCATTTTTGAATGGGCTTGTTTGTTTTTTTCCTGTAAATCTGTTTGAGTTCTTTGTAAATTCTGGATATCAGCCCTTTGTCGGATGCGTAAACTGCAAAGATTTTTTCCCATTCTGATGGTTGCCGATTCACTCTAGTGACTGTTTGTTTTGCTGTGCAGAAGCTGTGAAGTTTGATTAGGTCCCATTTGTCTATTTTGGCTTTTGTTGCCAATGCTTTGGGAGTTTTGTTCATGAAGTCCTTGCCTACTCCTATGTCCTGAATGGTTTTGCCTAGATTTTCTTCTAGGGTTTTTATGGTGTCGGGTCTTACGTTTAAGTCTTTAATCCATCTGGAGTTAATTTTAGTGTAAGGTGTCAGGAAGGGGTCCAATTTCTGCTTTCTGCACATGGCTAGTCAGTTTTCCCAACACCATTTATTAAATAGGGAATCCTTTCCCCATTGCCTGTTTTTGTCTGGTTTATCAAAGATAATATGGTTGTAGATGTGTTGTGTTGCCTCCGATGCCTCTGTTCTGTTCCATTGGTCTATATCTCTGTTTTGGTACCAGTACCATGCTGTTTTGATTACTGTAGCCTTGTAGTATAGTTTGAAGTCTGGTAGCGTGATGCCTCCCGCTGTGTTCTTTTTGCTTAGAATTGACTTGGCTATGCGGGCTCTTTTTTGGTTCCATATGAAATTCATGGTGGTTTTTTCCAGTTCTGTGAAGAAATTCAATGGTAGTTTGATGGGGATAGCATTGATTGTGTAAATTACTTTGGGCAGTATAGCCATTTTCACGATATTGATTCTTCCTAACCACGAACATGGAATGTTTCTCCATCTGTTTGTGTCCTCTCTTATTTCATTGAGCAGTTGTTTGTAGTTTTCCTTAAAGAGGTCCCTTACATTCCTAGTGAGTTGTATTCCTAGGTATTTTATTTTCTTTGTAGCAATTGTGAATGGCAGTTCGTTCTTGATTTGGTTCTCTTTAAGTCTGTTATTGGTGTATAGGAATGCTTGTGATTTTTGCACATTGATTTTATATCCTGAGACTTTGCTGAAGTTGCTTATCAGTTGCAGGAGCTTTTGGGCTGAGGTGATGGGGTCTTCTAGGTATACTATCATGTCGTCTGCAAATAGAGACAATTTGGCTTCCACCTTTCCTATTTGAATACCCTTTATTTCTTTTTCTTGCCTGATTGCTCTGGCTAGAACTTCCAGTACTATGTTGAATAGAAGTGGTGAGAGAGGGCATCCTTGTCTAGTGCCAGATTTCAAAGGGAATGCTTCCAGTTTTTGCCCATTAAGTATGATATTGGCTGTTGGTTTGTCATAAATAGCTTTTATTACTTTGAGATATGTTCCATCAATACCAAGTTTATTGAGGGTTTTTAGCATAAAGGGCTGTTGAATTTTGTCAAATGCCTTCTCTGCATCAATTGAGATAATCATGTGGTTTTTGTTTTTGCTTCTGTTTATGTGGTGAATTACATTTATAGACTTGCATATGTTGAACCAGCCTTGCATCCCCGGGATAAATCCTACTTGATCATGATGGATAAGTTTTTTAATGTGCTGTTGCAATCGGTTTGCCAGTATTTTATTGAAGATTTTTGCATCTATGTTCATCATGGATATTGGCCTGAAGTTTTCTTTTCTTGTTGAGTCTCTGCCAGGTTTTGGTATCAGGATGATGTTGGTCTCATAAAATGATTTGGGAAGGGTTCCCTCTTTTTGGATTATTTGGAATAGTTTCAGAAGGAATGGTACCAGATCCTCTTTGTGTGTCTGGTAGAATTCGGCTGTGAACCCATCTGGACCTGGGCTTTTTTTGTGTGGTAGGCTCTTAATTGCTGCCTCAACTTCAGACCTTGTTATTGGTCTATTCATAGTTTCGGCTTCCTCCTGGTTTAGGCTTGGGAGGACACAGGCATCCAGGAATTTATCCATTTCTTCCTGATTTACTGGTTTATGTGCATAGAGTTGTTTGTAGTATTCTCTGATGATGGTTTGAATTTCTGTGGAATCTGTGGTGATTTCCCCTTTATCGTTTTTTATTGCATCTATTTGGTTGTTCTCTCTCTTCTTTTTTATCAGTCTGGCTAGTGGTCTGTCTATTTTGTTGATCTTTTCGAAAAACCAGCTCTTAGATTTATTGATTTTTTGAAGGGTTTTTCTTGTCTCTATCTCCTTCAGTTCTGCTCTGATCTTAGTTATTTCTTGTCTTCGGCTAGGTTTTGAGCTTTTTTGATCTTGCTCCTCTAGCTCTTTCAATTTTCATGATAGGGTGTCCATTTTGAATCTCTCCACTCTTCTCATGTGGGCACTTATTGCTATATATTTACCTCTACAGACTGCTTTAAATGTGTCCCAGAGATTCTGGTACGTTGTGTCTTCATTCTCATTGGTTTCAAAGAACTTCTTCATATCTGCCTACATTTCATTGTTTATGCAATCAACATTCAAGAGCCAGTTGTTCAGTTTCCATGAAGCTGTGAGGTTCTGAGTTATTTTCTGAATTCTGAGTTCCAACTTGATTGCACTATGGTCTGAGAGACTGTTTGTTATGATTTCAGTTGTTTTGCATTTGCTGAGGAGTGCTTTACTTCCAATTATGTGGTCAATTTTGAAATAGCTGTGATGTGTTGCTGAGAAGACTGTATATTCTGTAGATTTGGGGTGGAGAGTTCTGTAAATGTCTGTCAGGTTTGCTTGTTCCAGGTCTGAGTTCAAGTCCTGGATATCCTTGTTAATTTTCTGTCTGGTTGATCTGTCTGATATTGACAGCGGAGTCTTAAATTCTCTCACTATTATTGTGTGGGAGTCTAAGTCTCTTTGTAAGTCATTAAGTACTTGCCTTATATATCTGGGTGCTCCTGCATTGGGTCCATATATATTTAGAATTGTTAGCTCTTCTTGTTTTATCGATCCTTTTACCATTTTGTAATGACCTTCTTTGTCCCTTTTGATCTTTGCTGCTTTAAAATCTATTTTATCAGAGACGAGAATTGCAACTCCTGCTTTTTTTTTGCTCTCCATTTGCTTGGTAAATCTTCCTCCATCCTTTTATTTTGAGCCTTTGTGTATCCTTGCGTGTGAGGTGGGTTTCCTGGATACAGCACAACGACAGGTTTTGGCTTTTTATCCAATTTGCCAGTCTGTGTCCTTTGATTGGTGCATTTAGCCCATTTACATTTATGGTTAATATTGTTATGTGTGAATTTGATACTGCCATTTTGATGCTAGCTGGCTGTTTTGCCCATTGTTTCATTTAGATTCTTCATTGTGTTGATGGTCTTTAGCATTTGGTATGCTTTTAGGATGGCTGGTACTGGTTGTTTCTTTCTATGTGTAGTGCCTCTTTCAGGAGCTCTTGTAAAGCAGGCCTAGTGGTGACAAAATCTCTGAGTACTTGCTTGTTCGTGAAGGATTTTATTTTTCCTTCACTTATGAAGCTCAGTTTGGCTGGATATGAAATTCTGGGTTGAAACATCTTTTCTTTAAGAATGTTGAATATTGGCGCCCACTCTCTTCTGGCTTGCAGGGTCTCTGCTGAGAGATCTGCTGTGAGTCTGATGGGCTTCCCTTTGTGGGTGACTCGACCTTTCTCTCTGGCTGCCCTTAGTATTTTCTCCTTCATTTCAACCCTGGTGAATCTGACGATCCTGTGCCTTTGGGTTGCTCTTCTTGCAGAATATCTTTGTGGTGTTCTCTGTAGTTTTTGGAGTTGAGTATTGTCCTGTCTTGCTAGGTTAAGGAAATTTTTCTGGATAATATCCTGAAGAGTGTTTTCCAGCTTGGATTCATTCTCTTCATCACATTCTGGTACACCTGTCAAACGTAGGTTTGGTGTCTTCACATAGTCCCACATTTCTTGGAGATTTTGTTCATTCCTTTCTGTGCTTTTTTCTTTAATCTTGGTTTCACGTTTTATTTCATTGAGTTGATCTTCAACTTCTGATATTCTTTCTTCTGCTTGGTCAATTCGGCTGTTGAGACTTGTGCATGTTTCACGAAGTTCTCATGTTGTGTTTTTCAGCTCCTTCAATTCATTCATATTCCTCTCTAAGTTGTCCATTCTTGTTATCATTTCCTCGAATCATTTTTTCAAATCTTTTTTCAAGGTTCTTAGTTTCTTTGCACTGATTTAGAACATGGTCTTTTAGCTCACTGAAATTTCTCATTATCCACTTTCTGAAGTCTGATTCCATCATTTCCTCACACTCATTCTCCATCCAGCTTTGTTCCCTTGCTTATGCAGAGTTTTGTTTTTTTGTAGGAGGTAAAGTGTTTTGGTTTCGGGTGTTTTCCTCTTTTTTGCGCTGGTTTCTTCGCATCTTTATGGGTTTATCCACCTTTCGTCTTAGTAGTAGCTGATTTTTCAATTGGGTCTCTGTGTGGACACCCAGATTGTTGATGATGAGATATTTCTGTTACTTAGTTTTTCTTCTAATGGTCTAGCCCCTCTGCTGTACGAGTCCTGCGGTCCACTCCAGGCTCTGCTTTTCTGGGGTACACCTGTAGCAGCTGCAGAACAGTGAGGGATGTTACCAGTGTCTTCCTCTGCTATCTTTGTTTCAGAATGATGCCCGCCAAATGTCAGTCTGATTAGTCCTTTTTTAAGGTGATGACTCTGGATATACAGGGGTTAGGGAGCTGCTTGAGGAGACGGTCTGTGCTTTATAGCAGCTCCAGTGCTGAGCTGTGAGCTCCGTTGTTCATTCAGCATTGTTGGGAGTATGTGTTTATGTCTGCTGCAACAGAACTCATAAACCCCCACCTTTTTTTCTTCTTAGATGCTCTGTCTCAGGGAGTTGGGGCTTTCTTTTTGAGTATCTGTTGCACTGTCCTGCCCAGCTGGGAGGCAGTCTATTCAGTATTTTTCTGCTGGGGCTCTGCCCTGCTAGCGCGGGTCCGCCGTGTTGTTGCGGGGTTCCGTTCTGCTGTGGCTTGCTCCGCCCTGCTGGCGGAGTCTCTCTTTTATGGCAGGTTGCCTGGCAACGGCAGGCTGCGTTAGCTCTGGGTGGTACTTCAGTAGCGGGAAATTTCGTGAGTAGTGGTGGATGCCCCTCCCGCACCGGGCTGCACCCTCCTAGATGCCGGCTGCAAAACTCTCAGCCCCAAGCGCCTCCAATCGCCCCCCTGCTTGCCCCATCAGGTTGGGACCCGCCGAGCCCAATCACCCAGCTCCCTGCCTCAGAGTCCATCCTCTCTCTCTCTCTCTTTTCCTCTCCCCAAGCTGAACAGTTGACTCTCTCACTGGCGCCCCAGTAGCCTACTGATAGGGCACTGGGATCCGTGTGATCTCCAGTGCTGCTGCCCACTGCACCAGCTCAGATCACCTTTCCCAGGAATCTCCTGGTCTGGCTCATTTTCCAAGTCCCATTCAATCAGATGGACCTGCCAATCTGCCCTTCCAAATCTCAGATTGCCGGTTTAGCAGGGCACCCATACCAGTGAGTTTTGTGCCCAGTGCTGCTGAGCTGCCGAACAGGCTGAAGCAGCCACGCAAGCCGGCTGTGATAGCATCCCGTGTCTCTCCTACACCTGGGACTTTTAACGTTCTCTGGGCCAAAAAGGTCTGTTGGAGAATGCGGCTAGGACTCACCCTTTGCGCCTTCACTAAGAGCTACAATCCGGAGTCGCCTCTACGACGCCATCAGGAGACTTTTTCATGTGGTCTCTCATTCAATGTGTCATTGAAAAATGTGGTGTAGTCAGGAGACTCTTTCATGTAGACACATATTCAGAGCCTCAGTGCATAAAACAGACCCTTGATATAGTAAGAAATCTAATTAGTATGACCACATCTTCTGAGGCTCACTGAATAATACACACCTGGAGAATAATTTGGAGTCTATTTTTGATGGACATTCATTCAGAGCCTCGGAAAATAATGCAGACCTGTGGAGTAGTCAGGAGCCTCTTTCATTTGGACACACATTCATAGCCTCAGTGGATAATATGCACGTGTGGATTAATCAGGATTCCATTTTATATGGCCACTGACTTGTAATCTCAATGAATAGTGCACAAATGTAAAGTACTCAGCAGTTTATTTCATATATCTGCGTATTCAGTGATTCACTGAATAATAAAAATATTTGAAATAGACAGCCTCCTATTTCATATTGTCAAAGAAAAAGAGCCTCACTGAGTGACACACACCTGGGGACGTGTTAGGAGTGTACTTTACATAGCCTCTCATTTACAACCTAAGGAATAATGCACATGTGTGGGATAGACAGTAGTCTGTTTTATATGGCCACAAAATTAAAGCCTGAGTCAGTAATACAGAACTTTGGAATATTCACTAGTCTATTATATATGCCCAAATATTTAGAGTCAGAGTCAATAATACAGGCCTGTAGACTAGTCAGAAAACCATTTCATATGACCAAGGTTTCAGAGCCTCAGTGAATAATAAATACCTGAGGAATACTCTGGACGCTGTTACATGTGGCATTTCTTCAGAGGTTCATTGAGTAAAGAACACCTGTATTGTAGTCAGAATTCTGTTTCATATAGCCATATATTCAGAGACTAACTTAATAATAGACACCTTGGGAAAGTCAAGATTCTGTTTCGTACAGCCATTCATTTACAGCCAATAGTAAAAACTCACGCCTGAGTAGTATATAGGAGTCTCCAGTATATGGCCATACATTCAGAGCCTCACAGAATAATAAAGATGTCTGGAAATGTGTGAAGTGTACTTGACATGGCCACTTATTCTGTTCCTCCCTGAAGAATCATATATATCTGGAAAATACTCAGGATTCTATTATATATAGCCACTTATTAAGAGACTCAGATAATAATGCACACCTGAAGAATTGTCTGGAGACTGTTTGATATGACCGTTCACCCAGTGACTCAGTGGAAAACGCAGAGCTGAGAAATAGTCAAGAGGACAGAGTCAGGAGTTTATTTTATGTGGTCACTCATTCAGAAACTGACTGAAGTATACACACCTTTGGAATAGTCAGAGTCCAGGTCATATGGCCACTCAATCACAGCATTACCAAGTAATGCACAATGGGGCAATAGTAAGGAGTCTATTTCATATGGCCTCTCATTCAGAGCTTCAGTTCGTAATAAACAGCTGTGGAGGAGGGAGGACCCTATTGACGGTAGCCCCAAATAAAGCAGCTCCGTGAATGATACACACTTGTGTGAGAGTCAGGAGACTATTTGATATGGACAATCATACAGAACCTCTTCGAATATTGCACATGTGGGGAATAATCACTAGTCTATTTCATATGGTAGTTAGTTTGGAGGGTCAAAAAATAAAGCGCAACTGTGGAGTAAAACGCGGTCTATTTCATAAGGCCACACTTTCAGTGTTTTAGTGAATAACATGTATATCTGATAAGTCAGGAATCTCTTTCACATGGCCACTCATTCTGGGCCTCTGTGAATAATACTCCCCTCAGAAACAGTCAAGGGTTTACTTCAAATGCCTACACATTCAGAGTCTGTGTAAGTAATGAACACCTGGGAAATACACCTGAGTCTGTTTTTATGCCCACTTAGTCAGAGTCTCATTCACTAATACAAACCTGGGGAAGAGCTAAAAGTCTACTTCATGTAGCCACTCATTTTGATCCTCAGTGAATAATCCAAACAAGGTTAATAGTCGAGCATTTTTTACATGGCCATTCATTCTGTGCCTTCCTGAATGATACACATCTGGGGAATTCTCAGGATTCTATTTCATACTACCACTCATTTAGAACCTTATTGAATTATTCACAATGGAGCAATAGTCAGGTGTCTATTTTGTATGGCCTCTCATTCAAAGTTTCAGTGAATAATGAACTTTTTTTTCCCCACGCTGGGGTGTCACTTAACAAGGCAGGGGTTTCTGCCCATTTGTTAACAACTGTGTCCCCAGTGTCCAGTTCAGGGTGTCGCAAAGATCAGCATCCTGTCCATGTTTTTTTTTTTTTTTTGGTCATGGTGACTCACTCCTGTAAACCCAGCACTTCAGGAGGCTGAGATGGGCAGATCACTTGAGCCTAGTTGTTTAAGACCAGCCTGGCCAACATGTTGAAACTCCGCCTCTACTAAAAAATACAAAGATTAGCTGGGCATGGTGGCATACACCTGTTGTCCCACCTACTTGGGCGGCTGAGGCACAAGAATCACTTGAATCTGGGAGGCAGAGGTTGCAGTGAGCTGAGATCTCTCCACTGCACTTCAGCCTGGACGACAGAGTGAGACTCCGTTTCCAAAAACAAACAAACAAATCTTAAAAGAATATATATATATATATATATATATATGAAATGAAAAGAGAGGAAGAAGAAGAGGGAGAGAGAACTGGAATATTGCTTTATTCTATAAATGGCTATTAATAATGGCTGATCATTATTTTGTGTATTTAAAATGGAGAAAGTATATTTTATTTATCTAAACTGGAGAGTTCTACAAGTGCTTATTAAGTTTACTTGTTACTGATCTGAGTGCAGATTCTGGATATTATCATTAATTTTCTGTTTCGCTGAGGCTGAATTTCTTTATGGGTCTTTTGTATCTAGGTGTTAGGATGCATTGACCTTTATTCCACTCTATCTTTGTTGGTTTGAAATCTGTTTTATCAAATGCATGAATTGCAACTACTGTTATATTTTTAGAAAGGCTAATACTGGTTGTTCCTTTCTGTGTGTAATGCTTCTTTCAGAAGTTTTTGTAAAGAAGGCCTGGTGGTAATAAAATCTCTGAGTACTTGCTTGTTCATAAAAGATTTTATTTTTCCTTGAATTGTGAAGCTTAGTTTGGCAAGATTTGAAATTCTGGGCAGAAAGTTCTGTTCTTTGAGGATGTTAAATATCAGCCCCCACTCTCTTCTGGCTTGTAGGGTTTCTACTGAATGATCTGCTGTAAGCCTAATAGGCTTCCCTTTGTGGGTAACCTGACCTTTCTCTCTGGCTGCCCTTAGTATGTTCTCCTTGGTTTCAACCCTGGTGAATCTTATGATTATGTGTCTTGGGGTTGCTCTTCTTAAGGAATATCTTTGTGGTGTTCTCTGTATTACTTGAGGTTGAATAGCATCATGCTTTGCTAGATTGGAAAAATTCGCCTGGATAATATCCTGAAGAGTATTTTCCAACTGGGATTCATTCTCTCCATCACATTCAGGTACACCTATCAAACGTAGATTAGGTCTTTTCACATAGTCTCATAATTCTTGGAGACTTTGTTCATTCCTTTTTATCCTTTTTTCTCTATTCTTGTCTTCTCATTCCATTTCATTAAGTCGGTCTTCGACCTCTGATATCCTTTCTTCTGCTTTGAATATTCGTCTATTCAAACTTGTGCATATTTCACTAAGTTCTCGTGTTGTATTTTTCAACTCCATTAGTTCATTTATATTCCTTTCTATATTGTCCATTCTTTTTAATATTTCGTCTAACCTTTTTCCAAAGTTCTTAGTTTTTTTAAAAATTTTTAAATTTTTATTGCATTATAGGTTTGGGGGTACATGTGCAGAGTATGCAAGATAGTTGCATAGGTACACACATGTCAGTGTGCTTTGCTGATTTTCTCCCCTTCACCCACACTTGGCATTTATCCCAGGCTATCCCTCCCTGGCCCCCCCCACTGTCCCTCCCCCCTTCCCCCCAAGAGTCCCCAGTGTGTAGTAGACCCCCTCCCTGTGTCCATGTGTTCTCATTTTTCTCACCCAGCTATGAGTGAGTATATGCAGTATTTCTTTTTCTGTTCTTGTGTCAGTTTGCTGGGAATGATGTTCTCCAGATTTATCCATGTCCCTACAAAGGACACAAACTCATCATTTGTGATTGCTGCATAATATTCCATGGTGTATATGTGCCACATTTTCCCAGTCCAGTCTATCATCGATGGGCATTTGAGTTGGTTCCAGGTCTTTGCTATTGTAAACAGTGCTGCAATGAACATTCGTGTGCATGTGTCCTTATAGTAGAACGATTTATAGTCCTTTGGATAGATACCCAGTAATGGGATTGCTGGATCAAATAAAATATCTATTTCTAGGTCCTTGAGGAATCGCCACACTGTCTTCCACAATGGTTGAACTAATTTACACTCCACCAACAGTGTAAGAGTGTTCCTATTTCTCCACATCCTCTCCAGCATCTGCTGTCTCCAGATTTTTTAATGATCGCCATTCTAACTGGCGTGAGATGGTATATCAATGTGGCTTTGGTTTGCATCTCTCTAATGACCAATGATGATGAGCATTTTTTCATGTGTTTGTTGGCCTCATGTATGTCTTCTTTTGTAAAGTGTCTGTTCATATCCTTTGCCCATTTTTGAATGGGCTTGTTTGTTTTCTTCCTGTAAATCCGTTTGAGTTCTTTGTAAATTCTGGATATCAACCCTTTGTCAGATGCATAAAGTGCAAAATTTTTTCCCATTCTGATGGTTGCTGATTTACTATAGTGACTGTTTCTTTTGCCGTGCAGACGCTGTGGAGTTTTATTAAGTCCCATTTGTCTGTTTTGACTTTTGTTGCCAATGCTTTTGGTGTTTTGGTCATGAAGTCTTTGCCTACTCCTATGTCCTCAATGGTTTTGCCTAGATTTCCTTCTAGGGTTTTTATGGTGTCAGGTTTTATGTTTAAGTCTTTAATTCATCTGGAGTTAATTTGAGTGAAAAGTGTCAAGAAAAGATCCAGTTTCTGCTTTCTGCACATGGCTAGCCAGTTCTCCCAACACCATTTATTAAACAGGGAATCCTTTCTCCATTGCTTGATTTGTCTGGTTTATCAAAGATTATATGGTTGTAGATACGTTGTGTTTGTGTTGCCTCCGATGCCTCTGTTCTGTTGCATTTGTCTATATCTCTGTTTTGGTACCAGTATCATGCTGATTTGATTACTGTAGCCTTGTAATATAGTTTGAAGTCTGGTAGTGTGATGCCTCCCGCTGTGATCTTTTTGCTTAGAATTGACTTGGCTATGCGGGCTCTCTTTTGATTCCATATAAAGTTCATGGTGTTTTTTTCCAGTTCTGTGAAGAAATTCAATGGTAGTTTGATGGGGATAGCATTGATTTTGTAAATGACTTTGGGCAGTATAGCCATTTTCACGATATTGATTCTTTCTAAGCACGAACATGGAATGTTTCTCCATCTGTTTGTGTCCTCTCTTATTTCGTTGAGCAGTGGTTTGTAGCTTTCGTTGAAGAGGTCCCTTACGTTCCTTGTGAGTTGTATTCCTAGGTATTTTATTTTCTTTGTAGCAATTCTGAATGGCAGTTTGTTCTTGATTTGGTTCTCTTTAAGTCTGTTATTGGTGTACAGGAATGCTTGTGATTTTTGAACATTGATTTTATATCCTGAAACTTTGCTGAAGTTGCTTATCAGTTTCAGGAGTTTTTGGGCTGAGGTGATGGGGTCTTCTAAGTATACTATCATGACGTTGGCAAATAGAGACAATTTGGCTTCCACATTTCCTATTTGAATACTCTTTATTTCTTTTTCTTGCCTGATTGCTCTGGCTACTTCTTCCAGTACTATGTTGAATAGGAGTGGTGAGAGAACACATCCTTGTCGAATGCCAGATTTCAAAGGGCATGCTTCCAGTTTCTGCCCGTTAAGTATGATATTCGCTGTTGGTTTGTCGTAAATAGCTTTTATTACTTTGAGATATGTTCCATCAATACCAAGTTTACTGAGGGTTTTTAGCATAAAGGGCTGTTGAATTTCGTCAAATGCCTTCTCTGCGTCAATTGAGATAATCATGTGGTTTTTGTTTTTGCTTCTGTTTATGTGGTGAATTACATTAATAGACTTGCGTATGTTGAACCAGCCTTGCATCCCCGGGATGAATCCTACTTGATCATGATGGATAAGTTTTTCAATGTGCTGTTGCAATCGGTTTCCCATTATTTTATTGAAGATTTTTGCATCTATGTTCATCATGGATATTGTCCTGAAGTTTTTTTTTCTTGTTGAGTCTCTGCCGGGTTTTGGTATCAGGATGATATTGGTGTCATAAAATGATTCGGGAAGGGTACCCTCTTTTTGAATTATTTGAAATAGTTTCAGAAGGAATGGTACTAGATTCTCTTTGTGTGTCTGATAGAATTCGGCTGTGAACCCATCTGGACCTGGGCTTTTTTTTGTGTGGTAGGCTCTTAATTGCTGCCTCAACTTCAGACCTTGTTATTGGTCTATTCATAGATTCAGCTTCCTTCTGGTTTAGGCTTGGGAGGACACAGGGGTCCAGGAATTTATCCATTTCTTCCTGGTTTACTACTTTATGTGCATAGAGTTGTTTGTAGTATTCTCTGATGATGGTTTGAATTTCTGTGGAATCTGTGGTGATTGCCCTTATCCTTTTTTATTGCATCTATTTGGTTTTGCTCTCTTTTCTTTTTTATCAGTCTGGCTAGTGGTCTGTCTATTCTGTTGATCTTTTTGAAAAACGAGCTCTTGGATTTATTGATTTTTTGAAGGGTTTTTCGTGTCTCTATCTCCTTCAGTTCTGCTCTGATCTTAGTTATTTCTTGTCTTCAGCTAGGTTTTGAGCTTTTTTGATCTTGCTCCTCTAGTTCTTTCAATTTTGACGTTAGGGTGTCCATTTTGAATCTCTCCACTCTTCTCATGTGGGCACTTGTTGCTATATATTTTCCTCTACAGACTGCTTTATATGTGTCCCAGTGATTCTGGTACGTTGTGTCTTCGTTCTCATTGGTTTTGAAGAACTTCTTTATTTCTGCCTTCATTTCATTGTTTATCCAATCAACATTCAAGAGCCAGTTTTTCAGTTTCCATGAAACTGTGCGGTTCTGAGTTATTTTCTGAATTCTGAGTTCCAACTTGATTGCACTATGGTCTGAGAGAGTGTTTGTTATGATTTCCGTTGTTTTGCATTTGCTGAGGAGTGCTTTACTTCCAATTATGTGGTCAGTTTTGGAGTAGGTGTGATGTGGTGCTGAGAAGAATGTATATTCTGTGGATTTGGGGTGGAGAGTTCTGTAAATATCTATCAGGTTTGCTTGTTCCAGGTCTGAGTTCAAGTCCTGGATATCCTTGTTAATTTTCTGTCTGATCTGTCTGCTATTGACAGTGGAGTGTTAAAGTCTCCCAGTATTATTGTGTGGGAGTCTAAGTCTCTTTGGAAGTCATTAAGAACTTGCCTTATATATCTGGGTGCTCCTGCATTGGGTCCATATATATTTAGAATCGTTAGCTCCACTTGTTTTATCGATCCTTTTACCATTATGTAATGACCTTCTTTGTCCCTTTTGATCTTTGTTGCTTTAAAGTCTATTTTATCAGAGACGAGAATTGCAACTCCTGCTTTTTTTGCTCTCCATTTGCTTGGTAAATCTTCCTCCATCCCTTTATTTTGAGCCTTTGTGTATCCTTGCGTGTGAGGTGAGTTTCCTGGATACAGCACTCCAATGGGTTTTGGTTTTTTATCCGATTTGCCAGTCTGTGTCTTTTGATTGGTGCATTTATCCCATTTACATTTAAGGTTAATATTGTTATGTTTGAATTTGATACTGCCATTTTGATGCTAGCTGGCTGTTTTGCCCATTGGTTTATGTAGATTCTTCATTTTGTTGATGCTCTTTAGCATTTGGTTGCTTTTATGATGGCTGGTACTGGTTGTTTCTTTCTATGTGCAGTGCCTCTTTCAGGAGCTGTTGGAAAGCAGGCGTAGTGGTGACAAAATCTCTGGGTACTTGCTTGTTCATGACGGATTTTATTTTTCCTTCACTTATTAAGCTCAGTTTGGCTGGATATGAAATTCTGGGTTGAAAGTTTTTTTCTGTAAGGATGTTGAATATTGGCCCCCACTGTATTCTGGCTTGTAGGGTCTGCCGAGAGATCTGCAGTGACTCTGATGGACTTCACTTTGTGGTTGACCCGACCTTTCTCTCTTTCTGCCCTTAGTATTTTTTCCTTCATTTCAACCCTGGTGAATCTGACGATTATGTGCCTTGGGGTTGCTCTTCTTGCAGAATATCTTTGTGGTGTCCTCTGTATTTCCTGGAGTTGAGTATTGACCTGTCTTTCTAGGTTGGGGAAATTTTCCTGGATAATATCTTGAAGAGTGTTTTCCAGCTTGGATTCATTCTCTTCATCACATTCTGGTAAACCTATCAAACGTAGGTTGGGTCTCTTCACATAGTCCCACATTTCTTGGAGATTTTGTTCATTCCTTTTTGTGCTTTTTTCTTTGATCTTGGTTTCTCGTTTTATTTCATTGAGTTGATCTTCGACTTCTGATATTCTTTTTTTCTGCTTGGTCCATTCGGCTGTTGAAACTTTTGCATGCTTTGCGAAGTTTTCATGTTGTGTTTTTCAGCTCCTTCAATTCATTCATATTCCTCTCTAAGTTGTCCATTCTTGTTATCATTTCCTCGAATCTTTTTTCAAATCTTTTTTCAAGGTTCTTAGTTTCTTTGCACTTATTTAGAACATGTTCTTTTAGCTCACTGAAATTTCTTATGATCCACTTTCTGAAGTCTGATTCTGTCATTTCGTCACACTCATTCTCTGTCCAGCTTTGTTCCCTTGCTGGTGAGGAGTTTTGTTCCTTTGTAGGAGGTGAAGTGTTTTGGTTCGGTTGTTTTCTTTCTTTTTACGCTGGTTTCTTTCCGTCTTTATGGATTTATTCGCCTGTTGTCTTAGCAGTTGCTGATTTTTCAATTGGGAGGATGTGTTTATGTCTCCTGCAACAGAACTCATAAAGCACCCCCCCTTTTTTCCCCCTTAGATTCTCTGTCTCAGGGAGTTGGGGCTTTCTTTATGAGTATCTGTTTCACTGTCCTGCCCAGCTAGGTGGCAGTGTATTCACTCTTTTCCTGCTGGGGCTCCACCCTGCTAGTGCGGGTCCGCCCTGTTGCTGTGGGGCTCCTGCTGTGGCTTGCTCCCCCCTTCTGTGGCTTGCTCAGCCCTGCTGGAGCAGACTCTCTGTTAATGCAGGTTGCCTCGGCAACAGCAGGTTGCGTCAGCCCTGGGCGGTACTTCAGTATGCGGGGATTGAGTCAGTAGTGGCCGACGCTCCTCCCTCACCGGGCTGCAACGTCCTAGATGCGGGCTGCACTGTCCTAGATGCCGGCAGCAAAACTCTCAGCCCTGAGCACCTCTAGTCGCGGCCCTGCTTGTCCCTGTCAGAATGGGACCCGCTGAGCCTGATCACCCAGCTCCCTGCCTCAGAGTCTGTCCTCTCTCTCTCTGTCTCTCTTCCTCTCCTTAAGCTGAACGGTTGACTCTCTCACTGGCGCCCCAGTAGCCTGCTGATAGGGCACTGGGATCCGTGAGATCTCCTGTGCCACTGCCCACTGCACCGGCTCAGATCACGATTCCCAGGAATCTCCTGGTCTGGCTTATTGTCCACGTTTCATTCAATCAGATGGACATGCCAATCTGCCCTTCCAAATTTTAGTTGCCAGTTTAACAGGGCACCTGGACCAGTGAGTTTTGTGCCCAGTGCCGCTGTGCTGCCGAACTGGAGGAAGCGGCTACAGAAGCCGGCTGTGCTATCGTCCCGTGTCTCTCCCACACCTGGGACTTTCAAAGTTCTGTGGGCAAAAAAGATCTGTCTGAGAATGCGGCTAGGACTCACTCTCTGCGCCTTCACTGAGAGCTGCAATCTGGAGTCGCCTCTATGACGCCATCTAGGAAGTCCCCCTTAGTTTTTTACATTGGGTTAGAACAAGTTGTTTCAATTCCCAGAGGTTTCTTACCATCCACCTTCTAAAGCCTCATTCAGATACTGGAACACAGTCCTCTTCCATTAGGGCTGGTTCTGTTGCTCATGAGGAATTACTATCCCCTGTAGAGGGAGAGGGGTTCTGACTTTAGGTTTTCTTGGTATTTTTAGGCTGTTTTTTTTCCTTTATTGTGAATTTATCCATCTGATGTCTTTACAAGTAGCGTCTTTCTGATTAAGTTCCTGAGAGGTTGTCCAATTTATTGATTCCCAGTGTTAAAATCTGAGCAAGCCACTGCGCCGGCCAAAACATCAGCGATAAGACTGATGGTGCTCTTCTGCCTGGAAATCTCTGGTCTGGTTTCCTTTTTGAGCCCACAACAAATGGCTCTGCCTTCCCGGAGCTCCAAATGCCAATCAGTAGAGGAACCAGTCCCGCTAACTGTGAAAGAAGAGCTGCCGCGCTGAGGCGATGAAAAAACTGCTGCGCAGGCCACAGAAATCGCGCTGGCGACCGGCGGGGCTCCTGCACTGGAAATCTTCTGCTCCGTGGGTGACCAAAATTCCTCTGAAAATGTGGCGTCCTCACGTTTTCGAGCTTTCACTCAGAGCTACAATCCTGAGCTGTTAGCGATCAGCCATCTTAGATCTCTCTCCAATAATAAACTTCTATGGAGTAATCAGGACACTGTTTAAGATAGCCAAGAATTAAGTGTCTTCCTGAATGATACACACCGGGGTGGAAGTCAGGAGTCTATTTCATGTAAACTCTAATTCTGTGTAATGCTGAGCAATGCACACCTGGGGGAGTTTCAGGAGTCTATTTGGTATGGACACTCATACTGAACCTGTTGGAATAATGCACACATGGAGAATAATGAGGAGTCTATGTCATACGGCTACTCATTCAGACAAACAGTGAATAACGCACACGTGGAGTCATTAGAATTCTGTTTCATATGACCCCTCTTTCACAGCCACACTGAATATTACACACTTGTGATATAGTCTGGACTCTATACTTTATGGCCACTCATTCAGAGAATCACTGAATAATTCACACCTGCGGAATAGTCAGAAGTCTCTTTCCTATGGCTACCTGTTGAGAGCCTCACTAAATGTACACACCTGGAAAAATAGTCAGGATTTACTTGTATCTCCTCATTCAGAGTCTCACTAAATAATGCACACCTGTGTAACAGTCAGAAGACTTTTTCATGTGGCCTCTCATTCAATCTGTCATTGAAAAATGTGGTGTAGTAAGGAGACTCTTTCATGTAGACACATATTCAGAGCCTCAGTGCATAAGACAGACCCTTGATATAGTAAGAAATCTAATTAGTATTACCACATCTTCTGAGGCTCACTGAATGACACACACCTGGAGAATAATTTGGAGTCAATTCTCAATGGACATTCATTCAGAGCCTCGATAAATAATACAGACCTTTGGAGTAGTCAGGGGTCTCTTTCATTTGGACACAAATTCATAGCTTCAGTGGATAATATGCATGCGTGGATTAATCAGGATTCCATTTTATATGGCCATTGACTCATAGCCTCAATGAGTAATGCACAAACGTAAAGTACTCCACAGTTTATTTCATATAGCTGCTCATTCAGTGATTCACAAAATAATAAAAATATTTGATATAGACAGACTCCTGTTTCATGTTGTCATACAAAAAGAGTCTCACTGAGTGACACAAACCTAAGGAAGTGTTAGGAGTGTACTTTACATAGCTTCTCATTTGCAGCCTAAGGGAAATATGCACATGTGTGGAATAGACACTAGTCTCTTTTATATGGCCACAAAATCAAAGACTGAATCAGTAATACACAACGTTGGAATAAACACTAGTCAATTATATATGCCCAAATATTTATAGTCTGAATCAATAATACACGCCTGTAGACTAGTCAGGAAACAATTTCATATGGCCAAAGTTTCAGAGACTCAATAAATAATAAACACCTGAGGAATACTCTGGACGCTGTTACATGTGGCATTTCTTCAGAGGTTCATTGAGTAAAGAACTGCTGTATTGTAGTCAGAATTCTATTTCATATAGCCACATACTCAGAGCCTAACTGAATAACAGACACGTTGGGGAAGTCAGGATTCTGTTTTGTATAGCCACTTATTTACAGCCGAATGTAAAAACTCACACCTGAGTAATATATAGGAGTCTCTATTATATGGCCACTCATTCAGAACCTCACAAAATAATACAGACGTATGGAAATGTCAGGAGTGTACTTGACATGGCCACTTATTCAGTTCCTCAGTGAAGAATCATACATATCTGGAAAATACTCAGGATTCTATTATATATAGCCACTTATTAAGAGAGTCACTGAATAATGCACACCTGGAGAATTGTCTGGAGACTATTTGATATGACCATTCACCAAGCGACTCAGTGGAAAATGCAGAGCCGAGAAATAGTCAAGAGGACAGAGTCAGGAGTCTATTTTATGTGGTCACTTTTTCAGAAACTGACTGAAGAATACACACCTTGGGAATAGTCAGAGTCCAGGTCATATGGCCACTCAATCACAGCATTACCGAATAATGCAGAATGGGGCAATAGTAAGGAGTCTATTTCATATGGCCTCTCATTCAGAGCTTCAGTGTGTAATAAACAGCTGTGGAGGAGTGAGGACCCTATTGACGGTAGCCCCAAATAAAGCAGCTCTGTGAATGATACACACATGTGTGAGAATCAGGAGACTATTTGATATGGACACTCATACAAAACCTATTTGAATATTGCATATGTGGAGAATAATCACTAGTCTATTTCATATGGTGGTTCGTTTGGAGAGTCAAAATATAAAGCGCACCTGTGGAGTAAAATGCGTTCTATTTCATAAGGCCACACTTTCAGTGTTTTAGTGAATTACATGTATATCTTATAAGACAGGAATCTCTTTCACATTGCCACTCTTTCTGGGCGTCTGTGAATAATAGTCCCCTCAGAAAGTCAAGGGTCTACTTCAAATGCCTATAAGTTCAGAGTCTCTGTAAGGAATGAACATGTAGGCAATACCCCTGAGTCTATTTTTATGCCCACTTAGTCAGAATCTTATTCAATAATACACACCTGGGGAACAGATAAGTGTCTACTTCATGTAGCCACTCATTTAGATCCTAAGGGAATAATCCACACCAGGGTAACAGTCTTGAATTTTTTATATGGCCACTCATTCTGTGCCTCCCTGAATGATACACACCTGAAAAATTCTCAGGATTCTATTTCATAATACCACTCATTTAGCACCTTATTGAATAATTCACAATGGAGCAATAGTCAGGTGTCTATTTTGTATGGCCTCTCATTCAAATTTCCAGTGAACAATGAACTTCTATGGAGTAATCAGGACACTGTTTAAGATAGCCATGAATTAAGTGCTTCCTAAATAATACACACCTGGGTGGTAGTCAGGAGTCTATTTCATATGAACTCTAATTCTGTGTTATGCTGTGTAATACACATCTGGGGGAGTTTCAGGAGTCTATTTGTTATGGACACTCATTCCGACACTGATGGAATAATGCACACATGGAGAACAATAAGGAGTCTATGTCATACGGCTACTCATTCACACAAACAGTGAATAACGCACATGTGGAGTCATTAAAATTCTGTTTCATATGGCCCCTCTTTCACAGCCTCACTGAATATTACACACTTGTGATATAGTCTGGAGTCTATGTTTTATGGCCACTCATTCAGAGAATCACTGAATAATTCACACCTGCCGAATAGTCAGATGTCTCTTTCCTATGGCTACCTGTTGAGAGCCTCACTAAATGTACACACCTGGATAGTCAGGATTTACTTACATCTCCTACTTCAGAGTCTCACTAAATAATGTACACCTGTGGAATAGGAGAATTTTTCATGTGTCCTCCATTCAATGTGTCATTGAAAAATGTGGTGTAGTCAGGAGACTCTTTTTTGCAGACACATATTAAGAGCCTCAGTGCATAAGACAGACCCTTGATATAGTAAGAAATCTAATTAGTATGACCACATCTTCTGAGGCTCACTGAATAATACACACCTGGAGAATAATTTGAAGTCTATTTTCGATGGACATTCATTCAGAACCTCGGTAAATAATGCAGACCTGTGGAGTAGTCAGAAGTGTATTCCATTTGGACACACATTCATAGCCTCAGTGGATAATAAGCACGTGTGGATTAATCAGGATTCCATTTTATATGGCCACTGACTCGTAACCTCAATGAATAATGAAAAAATGTAAAGTACTCAGCAGTTTATTTCATATAGCTGCTCATTCAGTGATTCACTGAATAATAAAAATATTTGGGATAGACAGCCTCCTGTTTCATATTGTCATACAAAAAGAGCCTCACTGAGTGTCACACACCTGGGGATATGGTAAGAGTGTACTTTACATAGGCCCTCATTTACAGCCTAAGGGAATAATGCTCATGTGTGGAATAGACACTAGTCTGTATTATATGGCCCCAAAGTCAAAGCCTGAGTCAGTAATACACAACTATGGAAGAGTAACCAGTCTATTATATATGACCAAATATTTAGAGTCAGAGTCAATAATACAGGCCTTTAGACTAGTCAAAAAACAATTTCATATGGCCAAAGTTTCAGAGCCTCAGTGAATCATAAATACCTGAGAAATACTCTGGACGCTATTAGATGTGGCATTTCTTCAGAGATTCATTGAGTAAATAACACCTGTATTGAAGTCAGAACTCTGTTTCATATAGCCACATACTCAGAGTCGAACTGAATAACATACACCTTGGGAAAGTCAGGATTCTGTTTCATATAGCCACTCGTTTAGAGCCAAATGTAAAAACTCATGCCTGAGTAATATATAGGTGTCTCTATTATATGGCCACTAATTCAGAGCCTCACAGAATAATACAGACGTATGAAAATGTCAGGAGTGTACTTGACATGGCCACTTATTCAGTTCCTCAGTGAAGAATCATATATATTTGGAAAATACTCAGGATTCTATTATATATAGCCACTTATTAATAGACTCACTGAATAATGCACACCTGGAGAATTGTCTGGAGACTATTTGATAAGACCGTTCACCCAGCGACGCAGTGGAAAATGCAGAGCTGAGAGGACAGAGTCAGGAGTCTATGTTATGTGGTCACTCGTTCACAAACTGACTGAAGAATACATCCCTTGGGAAAAGTCAGAGTCCAGGTCATATAGCCACTCAATCACAGCATTACCGAATAATGCACAATGGGGCAATAGTAAGGAGTCTATTTCATATGGCCTCTCATTAAGAGCTTCATTGTGTAATAAAGAGCTGTGGAGGAGGCAGAGCCCTATTGACAGTAGCCCCAAAAGAAGCAGCTCCATTAATGAAATACAAATCTATGAGAGTCAGGAGACTATTTGATATGGACACTCATACAGAACCTCTTCGAATGTTTCACATGTGTGGAATAATCACTAGTCTATTTCATATGGTGGTTGGTTTGGAGAGTCAAAAAATAACGCGCACCTGTGGAGTAACATGCTGTCTATTTCATAAGGCCACTCATTCAGTGTTTTAGTGAATGACATGTATATCTGATAAGTCAGAAACCTCTCTCACATGTCCACTCGTTCTGGGCGTCTGTGAATAACACTCCCGTCAGAAACAGTCAAGGGTTTATTTCAAATGCCTAGACATTCAGAGTCTCTGTAAGTAATGAACACCTGGGAAATAAAACTGAGTCTCTTTTTTATACCCACTTAGTCTGACTCTCATTCAATAATACACACCTGGGGAAGAGTTAAGGGTCTACTTCATGAAGCCACACATTTAGATCTTCAGTGAATAATCCACCTTAGGGTAAATAGTGGAGCATTTTCTATATGGCCACTCATTCTGTGCCTCTCTGAATGATACACACCTGGGGAATTCTTAGGATTCTATTTCATACTACCACTCATTTAGAACCTTACTGAAAAATTCTCAATCGAGCAATCCTCAGGTGTGTATTTTGTATGGCCTCTCATTCAAAGTTTCAGTAAATAATGAACTTCTATCGGGTAATCAGAACACTCTTTAAGACAGCCATGAATTAAGTGCCTTCCTGAATGATACACACCTGGGTGGTAATCAGGAGTCTATTTTTGTTTTTTTTTTTTTTAAATTTTATTGCATTATAGGTTTTGGGGTACATGTGCAGAACGTGCAAAATAGTTGCATAGGTACACACATGGCAGTGTGTTTTGCTGCCTTCCTCCCCCTCACCCACACTTGGTATTCATATTCAGGCTATCCCCCAAGCTCCACACCCGCTGTCCCTCCCCCATTTCCCCCAACAGTCCCCAGTGTATAGTAGACCGCCTCTCTGTGTCCATGTGTTATCATTTTTCTCACCCACCTATGAGTGAGTATATGCGGTATTTCTTTTTCTGTTCTGGTGTCAGTTTGCTGAGAATGATGTTCTCCAGATTCATCCATGTCCTTACAAAAGACACAAACTCATCATTTTTGATTGCTGCATAATATTCCATGGTGTATATGTGCCACATTTTCCCAGTCCAGTCTATCATCGATGGGCATTTGGGTTGGTTCCAGGTCTTTGCTATTGTAAACAGTGCTGCAATGAACATTCGTGTGCATGTGTCCTTATAGTAGAACGATTTATAGTCCTTTGGATAGATACCCAGTAATGGGATTGCTGGGTCAAATGGAATTTCTATTTGCAGGTCCCTGAGGAATCGCCACACTGTCTTCCACAATGGTTGAACTAATTTACACTCCCACCAACAGTGTAAGAGTGTTCCTATTTCTCCACATTCTCTCCAGCATCTGATGTCTCCAGATATTTTAATGATCGCCATTCTAACAGGTGTGAGATGATATCTCAATGTGGTTTTGATTTGCATCTCTCTAATGACCAATGATGATGAGCACTTTTTCATATGTTTGTTGGCCTCATGTAGGTCTTCTTTTGGAAAGTTTCTGTTCATATCCTTTGCCCATTTTTGAACGGGCTTGTTTGTTTTCTTGTCTGTAAATCTGTTTGATTTCTTTGTAAATTCTGGATATCAGCCCTTTGTCAGATGTGTAAACTGCAAAGATTTTTTCCCATTCTGATGGCTGCCGATCCACTCTAGTGACTGTTGCTTTTGCTGTGCAGAAGCTGTTGAGTTTGATTAGGTCCCATTTGTCTATTTTGGATTTTGTTGCCAATGCTTTTGGTGTTTTGGTAATGAAGTCCTTGCCCACTCCTATGTCCTGAACGGTTTTGCCTAGATTTTCTTCTAGGGTATTTATGGTGTCAGGTCTTATGTTTAAGTCTTTAATCCATCTGGAGTTAATTTTAGTGTAAGGTGTCAGGAAGGGGTCCAGTTTCTGCTTTCTGCACATGGCTAGCCAGTTTTCCCAACACCATTTATTAAATAGGGAATCCTTTCCCCATTGCCTGTTTTTGTCTGGTTTATCAAAGATAATATGGTTGTAGATATGTTGTGTTGCCTCCGATGCTTCTGTTCTGTTCCATTGGTCTATATCTCTGTTTTGGTACCAGTACCATGCTGTTTTGATTACTGTAGCCTTGTAGTATAGTTTGAAGTCTCGTAGCGTGATGCCTCCCGCTGTGTTCTTTTGCTTAGAATTGACTTGGCCATGCGGGCTCTTTTTTGGTTCCATATCAAATTCATGGTGGATTTTTCCAGTTCTGTGAAGAAATTCAATGGTAGTTTGATGGGGATAGGATTGAATGTGTAAATTACTTTGGGCAGTATAGCCATTTTCACGATATTGATTCTTCCTAACCACGAACATGGAATGTTTCTCCATCTGTTTGTGTCCTCTCTTATTTCGTTGAGCAGTTGTTTGTAGTTTTCCTTAAAGATGTCCCTTACATTCCTAGTGAGTTGTATTCCTAGGTATTTTATTTTCTTTGTAGCAATTGTGAATGGCAGTTCGTTCTTGATTTGGTTCTCTTTAAGTCTGTTATTGGTGTATAGGAATGCTTGTGATTTTTGAACATTGATTTTATATCCTGAGACTTTGCTGAATTTGCTTATCAGTTTCAGGAGCTTTTGGGCTGAGGTGATGGGGTCTTCTAGGTATACTATCATGTCGTCTGCAAATAGAGACAATTTGGCTTCCACCTTTCCTATTTGAATACCCTTTATTTCTTTTTCTTGCCTGATTGCTCTGGCTAGAACTTCCAGTACTATGTTGAATAGAAGTGGTGACAGAGGGCATCCTTGTCTAGTGCCAGATTTCAAAGGGAATGCTTCCAGTTTTTGCCCATTAAGTATGATATTGGCTGTTGGTTTGTCGTAAATACCTTTTATTACTTTGAGATATGTTCCATCAATACCAAGTTTATTGAGGGTTTTTAGCATAAAGCGCTGTTGAATTTTGTCAAATGCCTTTTCTGCATCAATTGAGATAATCATGTGGTTTTTGTTTTTGCTTCTGTTTATGTGGTGAATTACATTTATAGACTTGCGTATGTTGAACCAGCCTTGCATCCCCGGGATGAATCCTACTTGATCATGATGGATAAATTTTTTAATGTGCTGTTGCAATCTGTTTGCCAGTATTTTATTGAAGATTTTTGCATCTATGTTCATCATGGATATTGGCCTGAAGTTTTCTTTTCTTCTTGAGTCTCTGCCAGGTTTTGGTATCAGGTTGATGTTGGTCTCATAAAATGATTTGGGAAGAGTTCCCTCTTTTTAGATTATTTGGAATAGTTTCAGAAGGAATGGTACCAGATCCTTTTTGTGTGTCTGGTAGAATTCGGCTGTGAACCCATCTGGACCAGGGCTTTTTTTGTGTGGTAGGCTCTTAATTGCTTCCTCAACTTCAGACCTTGTTATTGGTCTATTCATAGTTTCGGCTTCCTCCTGGTTTAGGCTTGGGAGGACACAGGCGTCCAGGAATTTATCCATTTCTTCCTGATTTACTAGTTTATGTGCGAAGAGTTGTTTGTAGTATTCTCTGATGATGGTTTGAATTTCTGTGGAATCTGTGGTGATTGCCCCTTTATGGTTTTTATTGCATCTATTTGGTTGTTCTCTCTCTTCTTTTTTAACAGTCTGGCTCGTGGTCTGTCTATTTTTTGATCTTTTCGAAAAACCAGCTCTTAGATTTATTGATTTTTTGAAGGGTCTTTCTTGTCTCTATCTCCTTCAGTTCTGCTCTGATCTTAGTTATTTCTTGTCTTCGGCTAGGTTTTGAGCTTTTTTGATCTTGCTCCTCTAGCTCTTTCAATTTTGAAGATAGGGTGTCAATTTTGGATCTCTCCACTCTTCTCATGTGGGCACTTATTACTATATATTTTCCTCTACAGACTGCTTTAAATGTGTCCCAGAGATTCTGGTACGTTGTGTCTTCATTCTCGTTGGTTTCAAAGAACTTCTTTATTTCTGTCTTCATTTCATTGTTTATCCAATCAACATTCAAGAGCCAGTTGTTCAGTTTCCGTGAAGCTGTGCGGTTCTGAGTTATTTTCTGAATTCTGAGTTCCAACTTGATTGCACTATGGTCTGAGAGAGTGTTTGTTATGATTTCCGTTGTTTTGCATTTGCTGAGGAGTGCTTTACTTCCAATTATGTGGTCAATTTTGGAGTAGGTGTGATGTGGTGCTGAGAAGAATGTATATTCTGTGGATTTGGGGTGGAGAGTTCTGTAAATGTCTATCAGGTTTGCTTGTTCCAGGTCTGAGTTCAAGTCCTGGATATCCTTGTTAATTTTCTGTCTGGTTGATCTGTCTGCTATTGACAGTGGATTGTTAAAGTCTTCTAGTATTATTATGTGGGAGTCTAAGTCTCTTTGTAAGTCATTAAGAACTTGCCTTATATATCTGGGTGCTCCTACATTGGGTCCACATATATTTAGAATCGTTAGCTCTTCTTGTTGTATTGATCCTTTTACCATTATTTAATGACCTTCTTTGTTTCTTTTGATGTTTGTTGCTTTGAAGTCTATTTTATCAGAGATGAGAATTGCAACTCCTGCTCCTTTTTGCTCTCCATTTGCTTGGTAAATCTTCATCCATCCTTTTATTTTGAGCCTTTGTGTATCTTTGCGTGTGAGGTGGGTTTCCTGGATACAGCACACTGATGGGTTTTGGTTTTTCATCCAATTTGCCAGTCTGTGTCTTTTGATTGGTGCATTTAGCCCATTTACATTCAGGGTTAATATTGTTATTTGTGAATTTGATACTGCCATTTTGATGCTAGCTGGCTGTTTTGCCCACTGGTTCATGTACATTCTTCATTTTTTTGATGGTCTTTAGCATTTGATATGCTTTTAGGATGGGTGAAACTGGTTGTTTCTTTCTATGTGTAGTGCCTCTTTCAGGAGCTCTTGTAAAGGAGGCCTAGTGGTGACAAAATCTCTGAGTACTTGCTTGTTCGTAAAGGATTTTATTTTTCCTTCACTTATGAAGCTCAGTTTCGCTGGATATGAAATTCTGGGTTGAAAGCTGTTTTCTTTAAAGATGTTGAATATTGGCCCCCACTCTCTTCTGGCTTGTAGTGTCTCTGCCGAGAGATCTGCTGTGAGTCTGATGGGCTTCCCTTTGTGGGTGACCTGACCTTTGTCTCTGGCTACCCTTAGTATTTTCTCCTTCGTTTCAACGCTGGTGAATCTGACGATTATGTGCCTTGGGTTTGCTCTTGTGTGGAGTATCTTTGTGGAGTTCTCTGTATTTCCTGGAGTTGAGTATTGACCTGTCTTGCTAGGTTGGGGAAATTTTTCTGGATAATATTCTGAAGAGTGTTTTCCAGCTTGGATTCATTCTCTTTGTCACATTCTGGTACACCTGTCAAACGTAGATTGGGTCTCTTCACATAGTCCCACATTTCTTGGAGAATGTGTTCATTCCTTTTTGTACTTTTTTCTTTAACCTTGGTTTCTCGTTTTATTTCATTGAGTTGATCTTCAACCTCTGATACTCTTTCTTCTGCTTGGTCAATTCGGCTGTTGAAACTTGTGCATGCTTCACAAAGTTCTCATGTTGTGTTTTTCAGCTCCTTCAATTCATTCATATTCCCCTCTAAGTTGTCCATTCTTGTTATCAATTCCTCGAATCTTTTTTCATATCTTTTTTCAAGCTTCTTAGTTTCTTTGCACTGGTTTAGTACATGTTCCTTTAGCTCACTGAAGTTTCTCATTATCTACTTTCTGAAGTCTGATTCTGTCATTTCGTCACATTCACTCTCTGTCCAGCTTTTTTCCCTTGCTGGTGAGGAGTTTTGGTCTTTTTTGGAGGTAAGGTGTTTTGGTTTCGGGTGTTTTCTTCCTTTTTGCGCTGGTTTCTTCCCATCTTTATGGATTTATCCGCCTGTCGTCTTAGTAGTTGCTGATTTTTCAATTGGGTCTCTGTGTGGACGCTGAGATTGTTGATGATGAAGTATTTCTGTTACTTAGTTTTCCCTCTAATGGTCTATCCCTTCTGCTGCATGAGTGCTGAGGTCCACTCCAGGCCCTGGTTGTCTGGGG